>CAJGYO010000001.1:21530563-21793929 GCA_904845875.1 Miscanthus lutarioriparius
CAAGGCAAGTGTATTCTTAGTGGTCGTGGTGTTTTTCGTCGCTTTTTTTGTTTTGCGCCGACCACACTGCAGACGACCTCCCCTTGGCGCCTTTAAGGCGCTCAAGGCGAGGGTTCGGCTCCTCCGCACACTTGGGTGGCGGAGGCACGAGCCGCTATCCAATGCGGGCGGCAAGGCGTCGTGAGGGTCGACCAGCCTGAGCCCGGCCGCCCAAGGAGGGGCTGCCGAGGCGCCCCTACGTGACGATGGAGGAGTGCTTCCGCCTCGTGGGGTGAGGCTCACGAGTCGGATGGGGCCGGCATGCCCTTTGTTGCCGAGGCCCTGGGGTCTCCGAGGCCGAGGCGACGGAGAGCCACGGCGCCCCATGACCGCCGAGACCAGCGGTGGCCGTGGTGGCGTCTCCTCGTCTGCCGAGGCCACGATGGCGAGGCCGAGACCCTAAGACCGCCGAGGCCGTAATTGCAGAGGCCGGAGCCCCCGAGGTCACCAAGACCATCGTGATGGCGGCGAGGCTGTCTGTGCAGGAGGTGGAGATGCAGGCGGCGGCCGCCTCGGTGGTGCCCTTGTTTCAGGCCCGCCGTTGGTCTATCCAATCCCTCCGACGATACTTCCCGGCGGGGAGGTGGTCGACGCCGAGGAGACCAATGTCGTGGAGCAGCCAGCGCCACTCTTGGACGAGGGAGGCTCGGCCCTCGTGCGGGTCCGGCTCGAGCCTCGCGGGTGGGACCACCCGCGGGTATTGTGGCAGAGCCGGGACGACCCTGAGGGGGAGCCTCTGCTCGCCCTTGAGGACGCGGCTGAGGGTGGGCGCTGGAACACCTTTGAGCAGTATCGCCAGCTGGCGGAGCGGTCGCTATGGACGGCGCTATCTGTGGTGGCCGACGAACTGCCCGGAGTCGCCTATGTTCGTGCTTTTCTTTCTCGTCGACGCTTACCTTCCCCGACTTTGTTACGACCAATGACCTTCGCTCTGCCTTCCTGTGGAGCTCGAGACCCGTCGCTTGGGAAGTCGGTGTTTCTCCAGCAGAGAGGCGTCTGGGACCAGCTTCACGGCGAAGGGCCTTCGCGCAATGCTAACGAAGCTTCACCGGCGTGGAGCGCGGAGGTGGAGGACCTCCGTCTTGGGCTGTGCCGACGCCAAGGTCGAGGCGGCCATGTCCAGCGCGTAGCTCACCCCCTTGGCGGCGCGGGTCAAGGAGCTGGGGGAGGAGCTTACCCGCGTGGTCAGCGATCGAGACGCCTTCCGGTCCTGGGCCGAAGAGGCGATGGCCTCAGGCAAGGCCCTCGCCGGGCAGCTGGGGGCAGAGGAGAGTGCGCACTGGCTGACCCAAGGCGCTCTGAACGAGGCCCTTGTTGCGGTTGAGGCCTCGCAGATCGAGGCTGTGGTTTTGAAGGGGGCGGTCGAGGGTGAGTTCCTGTCCCCTTGTTTTGTTTTCTTTCCCTTATGTTTGCTCCCTGACTTCCTTGTCTGACGCAGAGCTGGGAAGGGAAGCCTCCAGGGCGGCCGAGGCCTCTAGGTTCGAGGCCCAATGGTTGAGGGAGAAGGCCGAGGCCTGCCAGGCCGAGACCCGTCGCTGGGAGCAGAAGGCCAAGGGTAAGCTCTGTGGGCTTCCGTCCCCAACTTAGGTTGTCCTTTCTCTAGCTTGACTTCATTCCGTTTTCCGCGGTGCAGAGTCGGAGGCGGAGATCCTTCGGGCCGCCGAGGCTTCTAGCGCGGTGCAGACGGTGCTCGAGTCCGAGATCGGGGAGCACGAGGCGCTGAAGCGTGCTGCCCTTTCCTCCTGCGAGGCCTTGGAGGTCGAGGGTTCAATCAGCAGCTCTTTGGGAGCCGCTGATCATCTGCGCATGACAGAGATGCGTGAGCCTCGGTGGGCACTGCACACGGGTGTCAAGCGCGCGCTGGACGTCATCTCCTCTCACTACCTCGGCGTCGACCTCCCGGCCATTAGTGATGGCTATGTTCTCGCTTTGACGATGACGAGGAGGCTGATCTGCGGCGGTGGCGGTTTGACGGAGGCGTGCAGAAGGCCTGCACGCAATCATGGCGACTCTCTTGAAGAGGAGGTGGTTCCTCCCCTACCGTCTGTCGTATGCCAAGGCCCCGAGCCTTGATCTGGGCCCCGGGGGCTATGTAAAAATAGAATAGGGGTTATTTTTTGTATCGTGGCGCTTGTGGCCGTCACGAGGCCTTTACTTTTGAAGTACTTGTGTTTCATAGTTGTCTTTCTTATGTTTCCGAGCCTCGCCTCTCTGCCTCCCCGATCGGATTTCGTTTGCAAAACACCCCCTTGGGGCCTAAGCCATCCCTTGAGCGAGAGGTAGTGAGGGAGTGCCGTGTCTTGAGGCGTGCGGGGCGCCTCGCGACTCTACCGGCCTCTCGCTTGGGAAGCAGCACCTTGGTCCGAGGGGTTTTACAACTAATTGCCGTGAGTCTGCTAGGGACTTGGCGTGAGATTTTAAGTAAAACAACTAGAGAATGGAGCGTGGGGGACCTAGGGGCGCCTAGGAGGGGTCCCCTATCTAGCCCCCTAGGGAGACTTGGTTCTCGCCGAGGCGTAACCGAGTTTCCTTGCCGTGTTCTCAGGTTGCCGAGGCCCACGATGGGCTCGGGGGTTTCTCAAAAAATTAGACCAACTAAAGAACACTTTTTAATTGTATTTCGAGAAACGACATATACAATGCTTGGAAATTTAGGGATAAAAGCGGCGTAGCTGTTCTATGTTCCAAGCGTTGGTGAAGACTTCGCCCTTCTCGTTGGCAAACATGTAGGTCCCGGCTTCAAAGACTTGGGCGACGATCCTTCCCATGGCGGGGTCACTTGTGGCGACCCTTGTTGCTCAGTGCTAGCCTCAACACCAGTCGCCTACCTTCAAGTCTCGGCTTGACGTTGGCGTCCGGGCTGATAGCCCAAGCAGTTCACTGGTATTTGGCCGAGTGTAGTAGCGACGTCTGGGCTTCCTCCAGTTGATCAAGGGCATCCTCTCGGGTGGTGCGGTTACTTTGTTCGTTATAAGCTTGCAGCCTCGGGGAACCATATTCCAAGTCGGTGGGGAGGATGGCCTCGGCCCCATAGACTAGGAAGAAAGGCGTGAATCCGTGGCTCAGCCTTGAGTGTTCCTCGAGGCTCCGGATGACCGACGGGACCTCGGCAGCCATTTTTTGCCAAACTTTTCAATCGGTTGTGAATCCTTGGCTTGAGGCCTTGAAGGATCATGCCGCTTGCACGCCTACTTGGCCGTTGGTCCTTGGGTGTCCTGGCGGACCAGAGCCACACGGATGTGGTGGTCGTCATAAACGTCGAGAACCTTTTGCCGGTGAACTGCGTCCCGTTGTCGGTGATGATGGTGTTGGGGACCCCAAACCCGTGGATGATGTCGATGAAGAATAGCACCGCTGCTCGGTTTGATTCGATTGATCGGACGAGCCTCGATCCATTTGGAGAACTTGTCGATTGATACCAATAGATGGGTGAAGCCCTGGGGCCTTTTTGCGAGGCCCGACCATAAAAATCGAGCCCCCACACGGCGTAACGGCCATGTGATGGGGATGGTTTGCGGGGCGGGCGGGAGATGTGTCTCCGAGCCGTAGTCTCGCATCCTTCGCAGGCGTACTAGTTTGGTGGCGTCGGCGACATCGCCGTCGGCCATGAGAACCCTAGGCGGAAAGCGTTCCCTCACGAAGCGTCCGGGCGCGCCAGATGGTGCCCGCAGTGCCAGCGTGTAAGTCCCAAAGCGTGGCTCGGCCCGCTGGAGCCGATACACCGTTGGAGGACACCTGAGGGACTTCGCCTGTATAATTCACCGTTGTAGAGGGCGTAGGTCTTGGCTCGCCGCGCAAGCCGCCGTGCTTCGGTTTTGTCGTCAGGAAGCTCCCCCCGATCGAGCCAATCGAGGAACGGGACTCGCCAATCCGCGTCCTGATCGGTCCATGGAGGCTCGGTGTTGACTTCCATGACCTCGGGCTTGGTCGAGGGGGTCTCGGCAGCATAGAGGCGCCGAGCTCCGCCGGGGTTCCACAGTGGGCCCTCCTTTGTTGCCGAGGTGTATCCAATGGAAGGTTTGTGGAGATCTCGGTGCGAAGACGTTCGGGGACCGGGGCCCGTCTTTGAGGCCATCTTTGCCACTACCGTCGGCGGCCCGTTGTACTTCCGCCGACGTGATTTAGCTCGAGACCGTCGAACTTGTCTTCTAGGCATCGTACAGCCTGCGCAAGAAGCCTCCATTTTGGGGTCGAGGCAGTTTGACTCCTTCATCACTTGATCTATGATGAGCCGCGAGTCGCCTCGGACGTCGAGGCGTCGTGCCCCAAGTTCGATGCCGACTTGTAAGCCGTTGATGAGGGCCTCGTACTCAGCCACTTTGTTGGAGGCGGCAAAGTGGAGCCGCACCATGTAGCGCATGTGTACTCCGAGGGGCGAAATGAAGAGCGGACCCGCGCCCGCCTTGTCTTCATCGAGGATCCATCAAGTACAAGGTCCAATATTCCGTCTCAATTTGAGTGGGTGGCGGTTGGGTATCAGTCCATTCAGCCATGAAATCGGCCAAGACCTGAGACTTGATCACTTTTCGAGGCGCGAAGGTCAAGGTTTCCCCCATAAGCTCGACAGCCCACTTGGCTATCCTTCCCGAGGCCTCTCGGTTATGGACTATCTCGCCCAGGGGGAAGGATGATACCACGGTCACTGGGTGTGACTCGAAGTAGTGGCGCAGCTTTGCGCCCGAGCCGAGACCACTGGCGTGAGACCCGGTTCGGATGTGGGGTAGCGTGCTTTGGTCTCGAGAGCACCTCACCGATGAAATAAATGCAGTCGTTGGGTGGGCGAGTGTGCCCTCTTCCCCGCCTCTCTACCACTACTGGCGGCGGCGGCGACCACTTGGGTCGCTTGGGCGACGTAGAGTAGGAGGACCTCATCCACGGCCGGGGTATCGAGGACGGGAGGATTGGTGAGCAGTGCTCTTGAGTCCTGCCGAGGCTTCTCGGCCTCGGGGGTCCAAGAGAAACGCCGGACTTTCTCAAGAGTCGGTGCACAGGGCAAACCTTTTTCGCCGAGGCGCGAGATGAAGCGGCTCTGGGCCGCAAGGCATCCCATTACCCTCTCTGCACTCCCTTGAGGTCTCCGATTGGTCCCATGTCTGGTTATGGCGAGACTTTCTCCGGGTTGGCCTCAATGCCGCGTTCCGAGACTATGAATCCCAAGAGCATGCCTCGGGGAACCCCGAACACACACTTCTCGGGGTTGAGCTTGATGCCCTTCTCCCTAAGGCATTTGAAGGTTATCCTCAAGTCGTTGACGAGACCCTCGGCCTTTCTGGTCTTGACCACGATGTCGTCTACGTAGGCCTCGACGGTCCGCCCGATGTTGTCCCCAAAGACCTGGGTCATGCACCGTTGGTACGTGGCACCTGCGTTTCTGAGGCCGAAGGGCATCGTCACGTAGCAGTACATGCCGAACGGTGTGATGAAAGAAGTTGCGAGCTGGTCGGACTCTTTCATCCTGATGTGATGGTAACCAGAGTAGGCATCAAGGAAAGACAGGGTCTCGCACCCTGCAGTGGAATCAACAATTTGATCGATTCGAGGTAATGGGAAGGGGACCTTTGGACAAGCTTTGTTTAGACCGGTGTAGTCTACACACATCCTCCATTTCTCATTTTTCTTTTTGACTAACACGGGGTTAGCCAACCACTCTGGGTGAGACACTTCCTTGATGAACCCGGCCGCCAAGAGTCTCTGCACCTCCTCTCCAATGGCCCTGCGCTTTTCTTCGTCGAAGCGGCGCAGGCGTTGCCTCGCCGGTCTAGATCCGGCCCGGATGTCTAGGGCGTGCTCGGCGACCTCCCTTGGTATGCCCGGCATGTCCGAGGGACTCCACGCGAATATGTCGGCGTTCGCACGGAGAAAGTCGACGAGCACGACTTCCTATTTGATGTCGAAGGTGGCCGATCCTCGGCCACCGGTCATCGGGCGGCGGGGTCGACCGGGATGAGTTTAATAGTTTCAATGAGCTCAAACGCCCAGCGACGCTTGGAGTCGTGCACCTCGCCACCGAGTTGGTCGAGGTGGGCGATGAGGTCTCGGCCTCTGCAAGAGCCTCGGCGTACTCGATGCATTCGGACGTCGCGCAACATCGTATGCATGTTCGTGACGTGGACTCAATTGTGATGACACCGCTAGGGCCCGCATCTTGAGCTTGAGGTAGGTATAGTTGGGCACCGCCATGAACTTGGCGTAGCACGGCCACCCCGAATGGTGTGGTAGGCTCCCCTGAATCCGACTACCTCGAAGGTGAGGACTTCCTTGCGGTAGTTGGAGGGGTGCCGGGCGCATAGGGAAGGTCGATCGCCGAGGGGTCGCGTGGCGCCTCCACACGATGCCGTGGAAGGGTGCGACATCGCCTTGGAGCCTCGAATTTGGCCGATCTCCAAGAGTTCTAGGGTGTTGGCGTAGAGGATGTTGAGGCCACCGCCTCCGGCCATCAACACCTTGGAAAGTCGGGTGTTGTCGATGATCGGGTCGACAACCAAAGGGTACCGCTGGATTCGAACATGGTCGGGTGGTCATCTCGATCGAAGGTGATCGCCTCTCGAGACCAGATCAAGGTACTGAGGGGTGGCTACCTTGACCGAGAAGACTTCTCGGCGTTCCTCTTCTTGCCGCCATGCCGTAAAAGGCATGCCGAGGGCCCGCCAAGATCATGAAGGCGTTATGCATTTCGGGAACCCGTCGTCCTTGTCCTCGTCCCCCGTCGCCGGCGCCTTACGCTTGGCGTCGTCATCGTCAGGGAGCCCGAGCCTCATGTAGTAACGCCGCAAAGATGGTGCAATCCTCGAGGAGGTGCTTGACCGGGCCTTGGTGATAAGGGCATGGTTTCTTGAGCATGTCGTCGAAAGGCCTAGGACCTTTGGGGCCTCGGGATTCTTATGCGTTCTCGGCCCCGACCAGATCAACCCCCATGACCTCCTGCTTCTCCAGCGCCCTTTTTCTTTCTCTTAGGGAGGTGGGAGGCCGAGGCGTGGGGCCTCGTCCCTCCGGTTTCCCTTGGCGTCATTGCTCGGGAAGATGGCACCGACGGCCTCCTCGCCCGAGGCGGTTGGTGGCGATGTCGAGGCGCGCAGCAGCGGTCGTGGCACGTTCCGACCTAGCTATCAAGACTGAGTCCCGGCAGGTGGTGCCGGAGAGGAAAGCTTCGACGATCTCCGAGTCGCCGACTGGGCAGCTCGGTGCACCGCTTGGAGAAGCGCCGGATGAAACCTCGGATAGACTTCGCTTGGTTTCGGCGGCAATTCTAAGGTCCCAGGAGTTTCGACGACGTGCGTGCGTTCTCGAAATTCCCAACGAAGACCCTAACCAAGTCGCGCCGGTCGTGGATCTATGAGGGAGGGAGGTGCTCGAGCAGTGCTCGCGCCGAGTCCGACAAGAGCAAAGGAGGTTACGGATGATGAGCAGGTCATCGTCCGCGCCACCTAGTCGGCAGTGCCAGCGTGTAATCGGCAAGCCGTAGTTCGGGTTGGTCTCACCGCTGTATTTTGCGAGGTTGGCCGGTTGCCGAAAACGGGCCGGAACCGGGCGACATGGATAGCTCTCTTTGAAGACTCGAGGGCCGTGGCTCGTGAGACGGCTACGGTCTTCCTCGGCCGTCGTGGCGGCTACCTCGGTGCACATGGTAGCCTCGGGCGGGCCCCTCACCGTCGTGGCGCCATCGCCGGCCGACTACCTCGTGGTCTCCCCGCCCCTCGTGTCGATTGTCGAGGCGGTCAAGGAGCATGGGGACCCCTGTGAGGCTATCGGTGCTCGAGCAGTTCGGACGCGAGCCGAGGCTTCCCCGTCTGCCGAGGTGGTGCCGCGGGTAGGTTCGAGATGCCCAGTGCCGCCGGGAGGCGTAACTCTCGGCTTGCTGAACCGCGGGTCTCTAGGAGGTCTCGGAGTTCGCCATGGACCCGCCGCCTCTCCGCGTAGAAGGCTCGGGCATTACGCGAACCAAGACGCGCCCGCAGCTCGCGACGCTTCGCTAGCGCGATTGAAGATCGGGGTTGCTCGCTCCCTTCGCTGCGTTATGGATGCGGTGATGCACGCCGAGGGCCCTCCGTCGGGCTCCCCCTTCCGCCGCGCTCGACCTCGCTTTCCTGCTCGAGAGAGTCTCAAGCCGCTGCAGAAGGAGTTGGTCTTACTCGACCTTGGCCTAGAGCTCGCGGAGCTGTTCTAGGTCTGGGCGCTGAGGTCGCGCAAGAGCGACGTTCTCATCTCGTGTGGCCGGCAGGACGGCGCGTGGAGGTGTAGCGACGCCCGCGCCGGGGCGAAGCGGGGAACGGCTACCTGCCCCCTCGTCCTCTTCGCCTGCTCTCGGCATCCCGACCCCGACATGAAAACATTCGCGAGTGGGGTCGTGGGTGCCTTCGTCGTCGTGAGTCGAGTAGCCGGCGATGTCGCTTGCGACCAAGAACTGGCGCAAAGCCCTGTGGTTGTGGAGTCCGGAAAAAGTCCACCGGGCCATGCCTCGTCCCTCGTCCGAGAAGTCGAGGGGTGCTCAGTCGAGAGCGAGCTACCGGCGGCGTTCAGAGGGGCTCGTGAGCGACAGCAGTAAGCGTAGGCGTATGAGGCGGCGGCATTTCTCAACCCAAAAGGGGATGGGGACGGTGCCGTCTCCAGACTCTGCCCCGCCGGAATCGGCTCTTCAGGGAGTGGTGGAGCGGAGCTTGACGATTGGGCATCGCCGCGCGCCACAGGCAAGTTTCCTTTGTCCAAGCTCAGGCTAGACAGGTCCCTGACCAGGGGACCCTGTGCCAACAAATTGGTCGTGGGATATCGGCGGGGGTGGCGTGTTGCCCGGATTCGCGTGGCGTCGGGTGGCCTTTGTTCGTGCCGTGCTTGGCGAGTGCGGCGAGAACGGCCGCCCGGACGCCGCCCGCGCCTGGGCTGTCGGGGCGTAACTTCATCGTTGGTTGGTGGGGCTCGAGGAGGGAGGAGCACCAAGTCGTACTCATGTCCTAGAGACATGAACTCTAGGCTCCCGAACCAAACCACGGTGCCGAGATGCAATGGTCGTGACGTGGTCCGCCATCCGGAACTTCTTTGGGATGACGAAACCGACCTTGCGCAATACCCTACCGGCGCGCCAGCTAACTGTCGGTGTTTTGGACCAGGGGGTCCTCAACCAACTAGTGAATTTGTTCTGCGTGCTCCCAATCCTGGGTGGTGATGCAAAGAGACACAAGGTTTATACTGGTTCAGGCAATCGAGGCCCTACGTCCAGTCTGAGAGATCGATCTTGTATTCCTTGCACCGAGGTGCTCGTAGTAGGGGGTTACAAGCTAAAGGAGAGAAGGAACTGGTCCTAAGTCTCGGTGGGGTGTCGTGCGGTCCGCTTGAGACGTTGCTCTCAGGCGGCCGGAGTGTGCGTGCGTCTTCCTCCTCCCTAAAACAACCCAGGTCCTCTCCTTTTATAGCATGAAGGGAGGACTTGGGCGGTACATGAGCTGATTATACGGCGTCGTGTGAACAGAGGCAGCGTGTCCGGGCCCTGTAGCCTGTTCCTGTGGCGGCATGGCCGTCGGAGTGGTCCATCCTTGGAGTACTGGGGCGGCGTGGTCATCCCATCAGGTCCTGTGCGTCGTGGGAGCCCCGGGAATGCCTCGGAGTGGGTGCGGCGGCGAACGTGCAAGCCACTGTGGACGGACTGTGCACGATGCCGAGGCTTGGTCGATGCCGAGGCTAGCACTGCGATGGGGGGTCTCGGCAGGCACGAACCCCAAGATCACCGAGGCCTCGGTGTACAGTGCCGAGGCCTTGAGCGGGCGACCGATCATGGATACAGCGTTTGGACACAGGGGTCGGTAATCCCCGTCGTACCCTTTCCTAGCCGGTATGGTGCTGATCGTGGACATAGTGGTAGGGCACAGTGGTCGGTAATCTCCGTCGCGTCCTTTCCCAACCGGTATGGTGCTGATCGTGGACACAGTAGTAGGGCACAGTGGTCTGTCCCGGCCGGTATGGCGCTGATGCGACCTCGGGTCGCGTCGGCCATCCTGTGGCGTTGAGCCACCGTCCGGTTGAGATTGCGGGAGTGGTTGAAGCATTAATGAGACATGACGAGTTGTTGGGAGGGTCGGCCGAGGCGGGGGGCGACGGACCGTGGACGAGCCGGCCTCGCGCGATACGGAGAATGAGGCCTCGCGCGATACGGAGAGTGAGGCCTCTGCCGATGCCTTCCCTGGATAGCCTCGGGCGAGATGGAGACGGCGTCCTCTGCCGAGGCTCGGCGCCCCCTGCCGAGGCCTATCCTGGGGAGCCTCGCGCGAGGCGGAGTTCGTTCCGAGACCTCCTGCTCGAGGCCCGAGGCGAGGTGGAGGAGGGCTCGGTCGTGGCAGGTGAGGGGCCCACGGCTTACCTTCTAGCTTTGTTTTGATGTTTGCTTGGGGTACCCCGTTCTAAGGTACCCGACACTAGGCAAGTCACAGACTTATTATCTCGAGCACATACTTGTGTATGGGCGCTTGGAAGACTTGTTGCTCTCTTGTCATGGTCCGGCTCTTTCCGGACCGACTGTCAAGGTTTTGTTTTTGGTGGAGGAGGTCCTTGCACCGCACTGAGTCCGAGACTCAAGGGCGGGGGCTTGGAGTCCCAGTTTGGACGGGGACCTGGACACCCGGGACAGGAGAGTGATGGGTTGGTCCTGCTTGTGCCTGGGGTATAAGCGGGGCGTGTGTTTTCAGGGTACCCAGCTGGGGGCATTGATTCGCGAATCGTCGGGCGATCCGGTACGGCTTGTCTACGGTTTAGCATCGTAGTAAGAACTGAAAGATGAAAGATGGAATGAAAAAGGAAGTATGATTGCTTACCACCTGTTTGAAAGTAGTACATGTGCTTACATAGAATGGTTAGTTAATGAACCAATGCGGCTATTAATAACAATCCAATATAAGGACACACGCTTAGTAATGCTTCCTGCAAAGGCAATAGATCTACAAGCCAGATAGCCTTGCTATCCTTGGAGTCTTTTCTTTCCTCCTATCGGGTAAGTCTTGCTGAGTACAATTGAGTACTCAGGGTTTTATCCCCCCTGTTGCAGGTGACAGGTGGATGCTCGAGCTGACTCTTATGTGTGGATTCCTTCTGGTGGGCTCAGAGAGGATTTCCTTTACGCTGCGATCGTAGTTTTTACTTATAACTCTCACCAAATGTTTTTATAAATAGACGTTCTATAGTATGTTGTCATAGCTTATTTATCCATGCTTCATCATGTCATGAATAGATATTTATTTCCGCTGTAATTCTGATCACATGTTTATATTCCGTTATTCAATTAAATTGTTCATACTCTGATAATATGATTACATTCTGCTATTGTAATAATAAATATTATACTTTGATATTGTATTAAAAGTGATGTAAGAAATGGTTAAGAATGATGTAAGCTTCATTCTCTCATTTGTGATCCTGGTGGCAAAAATGTGGATTTTCGGGTTCTCCCCTGGGGTGTGCCCGACGGAACCGAGTAATTTAGTGTTCTCCCGCGAGTGCTTAGTGTCTAATGGAAGACAAGCACTCCTGTGAGGCATTAGATTAGGCGGTTCTGCCACACATAAGTTTGCCACCACTCATCTATATGACAAAACAGAAGTTAGTGATGCTGAAATGAACTGGAAAAGTAAAAAAAACAATCTAGAAGTAGTGAAGTTACTAGCAAGTATGCCCGAGCAATCATTTATAGCAGTTGAACGCCCAAAATCACCTTCTCCATTCCTAAAAATCTTCATTTCTTTCGTCAAAGCACTTCTAAGGGCAATATGTTTGCCAGCATATCTCTCTATGACATCAAGAACTCCAGAAGTAGTGAAGTTGTACTTCTCTCTTAGTTCAATATTGTACTAGTTATTAGGATTGAACCAAAAGCCAGAAGCATGGAGATTCTTATCAAAGTGCTTATCCCACCGTGCATCTATGTATTCCAAGAAAGGCTTTGCTAACTCTTTTTTCGCTGAAATCTCTTCACAATTTCGTCTCTTGTAGCATGGAATGCTGCAAATAGATAGCCCATTGCAGGTCTCTCATCGCTGTCCACTATTCTCAGCACGTGAACTAGTGGTTTTGATAATTGACAAACAATAACATAATTTTTCTAGAACTTTTGATCTAGCACAACTTTAGTGAACTTTTTGGCTTGTGGTTCCTTATAATATGTATAGGTTGTCCACTCATTGGAGATAACCATTGCATGCAGATCAGCCTTGTGCTTATATATGCTTTGCAAAGCAATAAAATTAGTAGCAAAATGAGTTTGGGCTGGGCGGAGAATCTCATGACCTTTAGTGAACTTCCTCATTAGATACAATGTGAAGCAATGGTTATAGATATATTTTGTAATTCCTGATGCATGAGCTATAGTAGTCTTCACTATATCCTCCTTACCAAAGTTAGACAATATCAAATTCACACAATGGGCAGCACAAGGGGACCAATAAATGGATGGGAACTCATCTTCTAACCTTCTACCAGCAGCAATCATGTTTGAGGCTTTATCAGTGATAAAATGAACCACATGTTCAAGCCCAACAAAATTTAATACATCTTTGCATAATGTAAACAAGAAATATGCAGTTTTGGAGCTATCAGTGGCATCAACTGACTTGAGAAAAACAGTACCTTTGGGACATGAGAGACCAAGAAGTTAATGAGGGTCCTTCTCTTTATGTCACCCACCCATCAATATAATAGTGCAACCAGTTTCCCTCCAAGTTCTGCGGAAACCATCAACAAAATTTCTAGTTTCTGCAACACATTTTGCAAGCAATGGACCACGCAGCTGATTAAAGTTTGGCCCCTTGTATCCAGAACCATATGCACACATAGCATCAATCGTCGGCTGGTAAAAAATGGAATTACTTGCATTAAATGGAATAAATGCATCAAGAAACCATCTTGTCATGCACAAATCTATCTTCTCCTTGACTGCTTCTCCTTGAAGAACACCGATCCCTTGGGCCGCTTCTAGGCTTGAAGTACTTGCCAACGCTTGAGAAGGGAAGTGGCGGGTCTTTTTCCTTTGTTTGTCAGAGTGCAAAGAAGAAAGACGTTGGAAGGGGCTACATGTGCATTAGCATCAGAGACTTCAACATCATCTTGTTCTCCGGGTTCTGGCCCATATGCATTCTCTTCCTCATAGTCCTGTTGTGCCTTCTTTTTCTTCTCATTCCAATCTTCAATGCTTTGAAACATTGCATGTTCAACCTCAGAATCAATCTTTTTACATGCTGCCACATTACCTGGGTATTTGGCTAAATGCTCCTTAAAATGATGGATCCCTCCTCCTGCAAATACATCATTACAGAACATGCATTTGATCTTCTTTTTTCCTCCTTCAGTGAACTGTGTACAATATCCCCATGCTGGATCATATTTCTTTCTTGTCTTTACTTCTACGGCTGCCTCTTGAGTAGGTGTGGAATTTCGGTTACTGTAAGTGTCAACCGAAGTTGGAGTCTCTGAAGAATCCACTGTGTGTAAAAGAAAATACATATCAGTGCATGTATAACCTGATGTTTCTATCACATTAATTAATAATCAGAGCCATGTTTCAGGAAGCTGAATATAGTCTTAACAATTTAACCGTTTAACAAATCCTACTAGAGCCATATAGCCATATATAGTCACAATAATCTTACTGAATATATCAATGCATTGACAGATAGCAATTATCCTAATATTGACACTTTGACAGATAGCAGCCAAAGAACTCGATTTTGGACTCAATTTGACAGATACTCAGATCCACGGTTGCCTAATATCTTACCTAGAAACTAGAAAGCACTTGATTCGGTCAGTACTCAGGCATAATATGCATATAGAACATAAGCTCACCATTTGCCATGTCATGGAACCGTGGATGGAGCTTGAAGATGAAGCACAGCAGCAGCCTTCACCTACAGCCGTGGGGATCTGGTTTCTGCCTTTCTAGACTCTGGAATTGGACTATCGGAGAGGCTTGGGGCAGAGAAGCAGGCAGCACCGCAGCAGTCGCCCCGCGCGCCGCCGGCCTGAGTTCGCAGATCAGCTGCGCCCGCCCCCGCCGGCCGCCGCCGCCTCAGCCGCTTGCACGTTGCCCGCTGACCGCCGGCCGCCGCAGCCGCCTGCACGCGACGCCGGCCGAGCAGAGCCGCCGCTGCCAGTGCCCGCCTACCCGGAGCAGAGCCGCCGTCGCCGCACACGCGAGCAAGAAGAGCCGCGAAAAGGAAAAAAATTTCCCTCACTTCAGCCGTTCAGCCAGCAAACAAAACAACACTAAATGACCCAATTTGACCAAATTCCAATACTGCCCCTAAGTAGATAAGGTCATCCTCAGTTCAATGAGGGGTAAGTTTGGAAAAAATAAAAAAACTTACCGGTTCGCATGAAACCGGCCGGTTCACCGGTCAATAAAAACCGGCCGGTTCAACCGGTTTATAGCGGTTCAATTACACAGACGGTATGTTAGCCGAACCGGACCGGTCTAGGCTCAGGTTCGATCTTTTACCGGTCCGACCGCCGGTCAGGTCCGGTCCTAATAACATGGCCCACTAGTACTAAGCTGCAACATTTGTTCCAAACACTACTGGCTCTGGGTCACGGACTTCCACACTCCTTAGATAATGGATAGCCGAAACAGATGACGATTCGCCAATCACCAATGCACTCATGGGCTGCACATTATGAGACCACAGAGCCGGCGCAACAACTCGAGCGATACCAAGATCAGATCAGGCGTAGCAACCTAAGATATTCTTCTCCAGTTCCTATCTTGCAAACGCGATCAGAACAGTTGAGCCGCAGCATTCGGGGAGAACGGATTGTAATGTTCCGAGGTGACGTGATGTCCATCCAAAAGACGACCGATGACTTCAGCAGTTCAATCGCATGGATATTATCTTATATATGATCTATTCGAAAAACAAACTGTATTTAATACATCAACCGAGAATGCCTACAAGAGGTGTTAGACTCTGCTTAAGACCTCACGGGCCAAGGCAAAAAAACGTTCTACATCTCACATTGCAACCTGAACACTACTATCAACTCACCAAGGAACTAGCATTTCCAACTCCACGAACGTGAAACAAACAAAGAAAAAGCCAATGGATTGTACAAGCTATTTGAAGCAGGATACCATGTTTATAATAACTTCTGCAACACTTTGGGCTAACATGGAAACACGAAGATCTCTTACTTCAAGAAGGTCGACGATATGAAAAGGAGCACATAAGTAACACACGCGGTGCTCACTTCCAAGTTTCTTGGACCGGGGAGTATAGGAGGAATTACAGATACCATCAAGAAGGTGCCAAGGAACCAGGAAGCAAAGAAAGAACCAAACCTGAAAGATCACATAAATTTCAGTGTCAGAAACCACCTAAAGCAGAAAACAATATTAAAAAAATCAACTACAGTTTTCTTTTAAAACAATCACCTAAAGCAATGTACACAAAGGTTAATATTCACAAATTAAGATGCCAAAGACTGCTTACTTAAAAAAAAATACTACGGCAAGCACTGAGAATAATGTATGTTAATCTCAGCAATTGCAGTTACTGTGAATTGACAGGAAATGTTGGTGGGCCCACTTAGAAGATGCTATTCAACCAAAACCGTTATACTCTGCTTATTATTACCATGAACCCAAAAGATTATAATAAGCTCAAAATGATCCCAAACCAAACTAATCAAATTCTAAAAATGCCAGCTATTGCAGTGTTCAATCACAAATATCTACCCTCTGGACCAATCTGGTGTGTCTGCCTCAGAACACACGGCCTACATCCACAAGCATTTGCACACAACTTTTGTATGCTTATGCATCAGAAAACTGACTTACTAATTCAATTATGGACTGGCATTATTGGCATCAACAAGTTGACAGGCCTCCACACAACTCCTAAGCAACTAGGCATGAGGTTAATCTATCAGTGAACACCAAGGAACAGTGCTAGAAATGGCTTCCAACCAAGCCTGTGCTAGTGGACAGGTGCTGCATTACCATAATTTGGACCAAACTCTAGTGTTTTGGGTCTAAACCTACAAATATTTACCAAAGATAAACTTGGCTGGACCCATGCTGCAGCACACTCAGCATTGGCCCTCTCTCCGCCCCTGTGACACCATAAGTTATACCAGCAAAGAGATTGTTTGGAAGCATGCTGATAAGAACAGGTCCTCTTGAATATTCTGGTTAAGAAAACTTTCATAAAAGAATATGATTACACGGAAAAGTTGTCAAGTCTGTGGTTTGCTCCTAGCATGGAAAAATATAGTACTGTATTAGGAAAAAATCTATTTCCCAATCCATGGAGTGAAAATTTAGGATTTGCAACTACTGTCGCTGTAATTTACGAGTAAAATGCACCATGAGTCCTTAAACTTTTCATGGATTCTCACTTGGGTCCTCGAACTAAACAAGTGACCATATGGGTCATCAATCTACTGTGGATTCTTACCTAGGTCCTCCAACTAAAAAGGTGACCATTTAGGTCCTTCAACTAATGTCGTGCCTCAGTAGAGGTCCAAATCCCATCCCATCACCTCTATATGCCTACGTGGATGTGCCAGCATGGATGAGGACAGGTGAAACTTGCAAAAAAAAAAAAAAACCCTCCCTCCCCCATCTCCTCCACGTCCACTCCCTCCTCTGTCTCCTGTTGGTCCCACACCTGCCTCGCGGCTGTGCTTGCGTGACTCGCCTACACCGCCCGCCGGCCTTACAGCTACGTCTGCACTCTGGAGGCACACTCAGTGGCCATGGAACATACAAAGAGAGGTGAACTGCAAGAGAGATGGAGATTGTAAGGGGAGAGATGGAGAGGGAGGGTTTTTTGCAGCTTTAATCGGCATGACCACGTAGGCAGCTAACGGTGGCTTGGACCTTTAGCGAGCGCTACAGTAGATTTATGACCCAGATGATCACTTTTTTAGTTCAAGGACCCAAGTGAGAATTAGCAGTACATTGAGGACCCAGATAGTCACTTTTTTGGTTCGAGCACCCAACTGAGAATCCATGAAAAGTTAAGGACCTAGGGTGCATTTTCTACTACATTCAGTAGCCTCGTAACTTCTATCACACAGCTAAAATCTTAACTTGTAAATATCATAACAACCATATATCTGCAGGATAACCTACAATGCTAAAATATATATGTTTACAATAATCTTTATTTCCAAACTAAAGTGCTAAGTTGTTAAGTCCAAGCTCTACCATTGACCACTGCAATACAGTCACAGGAACATAACTACATCTCCCAGCATATTTTGAAATAACGGACCTATCAGTGGAAGAAGTTCATGACTACCAGATAAGGATTAGATAAGGAGATCACCTATTTTGCATTTGCTTGCTTGCAGGATATGAGAATGCAAAGGTTCTTTTATGTACCATACATATGCAAAGGTTCTTTTATGTACCACATATCTGGCTTGTACAGCCTGAAGACAGTGGCGGACAAACCATTGTCACCACAACAGATATACTTAGCACCGCTGCCAGGAGCTAGAAAATATTCTTCTGGTGGGATGTCCTACTGTGCTAGAATTGTAGGTTGTCAGGCTCAAGTACCACGATAAGATTTATTGATGAAAAAAATACCTTTCTCAATGGGAAGAAAATGCTACAGACTAAAGACGGTGGCGCCATATCTAATATACAGAGTAAATGAATCCAAAACAAATGCAATCATACTAAGAGCAAATCATAGGCCAGTGCAGATGTATACTCAATAAACTAAAATCCTACAATAAGAAGAAAGCATACCCATAAAAGAATGCTCGCCATCCACTTTTGACCCTCTGATAAATGAAATAGATATTTGCTGCACAAGAGATGGCCACCTGGAGGGTTGGCCCTTCTTCAGTAGGGAAAGCAAGGGTAAGCACTCCAAGCAAGACAAAAGCAATAGCTGTCTGCCAAATGACTTTGCTATGTGGTGTTTGAAATCTGCCTTGAATAGCCTTCACTGCACGTGACTGACTAAGTTCCCTAAATTTTTTCTTGAGATTCATTTTTGGTTTTTTCCTATCAAAGAAACTCTGCATGATAATCCTGTCATGGGCAGACTCAATTGCATCAACACTTAGCTTGTGGCCTGCATACTTGCTTATCAGATAGTTCCTAGCAGCTCGAATTTCTTCTTCCGATGCTTCCCTGCTGATTCCGAGACGCTGATATGGATCCTTTACATGGATTCTGGGAAAGATAGCTGAAATAAAATCAAGCAGTCAAAAAGGATGCTCAAGGATTATTATACAGAAGAACTGTTACAAACAACAAAATCAAAAGGTCAATCACAGGTACATGTAATCTATAAAACAAGGTTGGGACAGAAACAGGTGATACTGATTACCGAAATTACTCGTTCCTTACATACATGAATGTCAAATGTGGTGCACTTGGCATTGAAAACATTCAATGTTTATGTAAGATCAATTATTCTGGAGAACAAGTTACTACTTTGTTCCTTAGAAAACCATACCTCAGGTTTACTGAAATTCAATATGAAAAAAGTCCCACACAATCTCAAGTATATATAAACTAATTATGTAAGATTCTCTTGTCATAGACATGGGTAGCAAATACTCACGAGTTGAAGAATCAGCCATATCCCCAAACGATGCAGTTGCCAGTGGTGTGATTCTGGCATTTCTTGGTGCATAACAGAAAGAAGTACTGTACTTCGGGTATCTGCATTGCAGGATTTGGATGAGAAATTGTATTTCTCAATCACAGCAGGAACTAGATGAAAGCTTTGAGGCTGAGTCGCAAGAAGTGTAAGAAACCATACCTATCCACATTGATGAAGATTTTGTTCTTTTCCTTGCATCCCCTGTTGAAACACAACGAAGAAACAAGCCCCAAGGGTGCACTGGATACCCTTGAAGTAACTGGACATCGTAAGGTTCTTGAGGGATCAGTTGCTAGACCATGACCCAACATCTCTAGCAATATCTGAATATTTTAGACTCAAGTTGCGCTCCCTACGAAGCAAAACAACACTATATCAAGAACAAGTAAACAAGAAAGGAAAATGGACAACACCACTTGGAAAAAAATGCATATCTATGGCGTATTTCTCTGCGGTCAAATGTCCATGCCTTAGAGATCATCCATTAAACAAATGCACCTCCGTTGTCTTCAATCCAAAGGAGATTGGGGGACTTAAAATGACCACAGACCTTTTTTTTTTGTGAGAATATGCACCTTTGTATTTATAAGAAGGATAAAGTTCCAAATCGGAATACAATGCGGGCCATGAAGGGCACAGTTACAACCATGACTAAGAAACAAGTGCTAGCAGCAAAACCTTCACACTACCACTAGACCACTCCTGAATGTATAGCTACTACCCAATACGATATCTAGACCATTTCACTCAATGCAACAAACAAACCATTGATTCAAAGTAATTCGAAATGAACAGGGGAATAGGGTTCAGTTGAACCCCATTTTTTTCTTATCTGGAACTTAAACCGGACCCGCACCCAAAGCCTTATGCCACCAACTGAGATGGACCTAGCGTGTGCTCAAGAGGTTAATCGAGCCCAACAGAACCGGATGGATTGACTACCATATCAGTACTCCACCAAACAACAAACAAACCCCGAGGAACCGATGGAGAGAAACAAATTGCTCGTAGCAACGAATAATCTCGCCGGAGAAAACGAAACTCTGAGAAAAAATCCATCGAGGTAAGTTAGGGTTTCCTACCACCGAACGAAACCGGTCTCTGAGTGCGGACGGGTTCTCTTCCGCTCCAAGCCGGGAGAGGAGGTGGACGGCGACGATGGCGATGGGCGGAGTCCCTCCGGGGCGGCTCAGCGGATTGCGTGCAGGGTCGTTCGCGGAGATGAGGAAGGAGCAGCTGTTGGCGGGGACAGGCCGGCGCATCCTCGCGCACACTCGTTGGAAAAAAAAAGGCCCAATTTGAGACCCATTCCGCAGTTGGACAAGCCCACGTAAAACTGAATTGCAGCATTTTCAGCGGATGACAAGGACGGGATTGCACGACGACGCGGCCGTCCGTTTCCTGTCCCTCTCGCTGCAGGCAGGCCCGGTAGGCCCACGTCAGCGTCATGGCCCGCCTCACCACGACTCGTTTATCCACTTGGGCAGCCGCGCCACTTGACACGAGCGTGACGGCTACACGTACCTCCCGCGCCTCCTTGGCATCCCCACCCTCCGCCCGCGCCCGCGCGCGCGGTTCTCCGCCGTCCGTTTCGTGGCTCCGGAGATCCGGCCTCATCCTCCCCGCCCGCCCGCCCGCCCTCGTCGTCTCCTCCTCCCCCCACTCCCGCCTCGTCCGCTTTCTTTAATCAATCCCCCGCGCCCCACAACCCCAAGCAACCCCCACTAATCGTCGTCCCCTTCCCTTTCCTTTCCTGGCGGTGGCAACAATGGAAGGTGGCGGCGATCTCACCGCGCCGGGTTGCTGCACCGGCGGTTCTTGCGGCGCCGTGCGGGTTTCTCGGTAGCCTGTGAGTTCGATTTGACCTCCCCGACCTGCCGTCGTGCTGGTTCCTGGTTCTGTTCTCTGTGTTCTTGGCGCTGGTCTGGGCTCTGGGGCGATCAGGACACACCTCGGCTCTGCTTGTCGAGGTACCCGACGATCTTCTCCGGAAAAGGTAGGTGCTGTTCGTTTCTGCTTGCTCCCTTGGTTTTCAACAGATATCGCCTTTTTCTGATATCTGCTCATAAAGCTCGTTGCTTTCTCGCTTTAAGCGTGATATCTTCGTTCCATACTTCCATAGTTCCATGCATGGCAATAAATATTTGTTTTGGATGGTCGATGTTCTTTTTTACTGTCGTTCACATACTCGAACCTAATACAACAGTTTACAGTCGAGTATTTTGATCGATTCTATGCTTCTTGATAAGAACTCTGGAGGAACGGAGACAGGAGGATCTTCTGCGGTTTTAGGTAGCACCGGAATAACGTACATGTCAGACAAGTGGCAAGTTCACCCTTATGGAATCATGCAGCTATTGCAATCTGATGAATAGTACCCACCGGTAGCAGTCTTTCAGAAAAAGTAACAGAAAAGGGTGCAACTTCAATAGTAAGGATGTTTCCTCTGTATCTTTCCTAGAAAAGCCACCCGGAAGACATGAAATGGCCTTTGACTAGACGCTGTCCCGTTGAAACAGAAGCATGATGCTTAAACTGAAGCCATTGAACAGACGTTTTGCACATCTCCAGTAAAGCTGGCGAGTGAAATTGATGGCCATGTAGTAAAATAAAGATGTGGTATTTAATTGACACTGCTTTGTTGTGCCTCTGGGGCTCTGAAAGCACAAAAAGGTGATTTAACTTCACCTGTAGTAGCCAGTAGGACCTTCATCTTCAATGTGTGCGCTAGCACTTCATGGTAGTCATGTTTAGAGTAGTTCTCAATTCGGCAGTAGTCACAATGTGCCTTCTCTTTATGAAATACTGTCATCGGATGTGCTTTAACTCCCCAGTCTAACCTCTCTGTAGTTTGTGGCAAATTAATAAAGAGTTCAGTTGCATCTGAGCTCTCCACATGATAAAATTAATCTCTATTTTCTGTTCTTGGATCGGATCCCCCAAATAGACTTTATGCATACCTTTTTGGCATGCTGCCTGAGGAACTGAATTACCTTTGCTACTTCAATTTGTTTGAGCAAATTTGTTGGTTTATGTCTATTCAGTTGTTTCCCTTTACTTTGCAAGGCTTGATTCCATTTGGCACTTGCTCCAACATCTGATCGATACCATTTACTTTTTGAATCTTGTTACAGTGCCTCACTCCTCATACCATCGGGTAGGGCCATATCTGAACAACCTCTGAACACAATGAGTGTCCTGATGTGTAGCTAAGATGCTGTTTTGGTGATTTTGTGCTTGCATTCTTTTTGTGAAAGTTCATGAGAGATGTTTAAAAAATCTACATAGTTCTGTGACGGTGGATGGTGGTCATGGAAGGGACAGTAATGGGAACAGCTAGTGAGTCAAAACCAGGCAGTGAGCAAAAGCACTCTTTAACAGAGGTGCCTAGAGCTACTGAGACTTCACTAGCACATGATTGTGAAGTAGAAAAATTAATTGGACTTGAAGATGACACAGAATTAACACCTTATGAAGGAATGGAATTTGAGTCTGAAGATGCTGCAAGGGATTTCTACAGCACATATGCAAGAAGTGCAGGTTTTCGAATTCGGATAAGCAGGTATACTCGCTCCAGACGTGGTAATTCAGTTATTTCTCGTCGAATTGTGTGTTCAAAAGAGGGATTTCATGAAACCCGTGCTTGTGATGGCCTCCATTCTGAACAAAAACATCAAGAACGGGCAGGTACTAGAGTTGGTTGCAAGGCAATGATATTAATTAAAAAGTTTGATCCTGGCAAATGGATGGTTACCAAATTCGTAAAGAACCACAATCATGGACCAGTTCCACCAAGAAGACTTGATTCTAGGCCAGCTGATCAGGACTGCGATCAAATCGAGAAGCCACATTCTATTGAGGCGGACCCTGTTGAGGAGCCATTTGAGGGTATGGAATTTGAATCGGAAGAAGCTGCAAAATTTTTCTATGTAAACTATGCAAGGCTAAATGGTTTTCGTGCACGTATTAGTAGATACTGCCGTTCAAGGCGTGATAATTCAATTATTTCTCGCCAGATTGTGTGTTCCAAGGAAGGCTTCCGTGAAGTTCGGACCAAGAAAGTGATGACAGATGAAGGGAAAACAAAGCGCCCGAGAATGATAACTAGAGTTGGTTGCAAAGCTATGATTGTAGTGAAAAAGATGAACTCTGGAAAATGGATGGTTTCTAAATTTGAGAAGGAGCATAACCATTCACTATCACATTCTAAAATGGTCCCTAGTACCTCAAACATTACTTCTAGAGAAGTTGCTGATTTTGCTGCAAAGAGTGCAGCTCCTAATGAAGTAAAAAATGAAGGATTTGGTGCAGGAACACAATGTAATCCTGTAGATTCCCTCACTGTCCTTTATAACAATTTATGTCAGGAGGCCATAAAATTTGCAAAAGAAGGTTCAGTCACAGAAGAAATTTACCATGTGGCAGTTTCTGCCTTGAAGGAGGCTGCAGAAAAGGTTGCTGAAGTCAAAAGGAGTCGTCCAACATTGCCACACTGTGGTTTTATTAGTGAAAGCAAACATGATGTCTTACAGGTGAAAACAACGAGTGCTTTGCGATGTTCAAATCAGGTTGAACTGACAATAACATCTCCCGGGTCCAGGCCTGTTCAAGATTCTGCCTCCAATCTTCTGCTGATACCAACCAACATTTTGACTGATTCAAAATTATATAATGGTGTCGATACTGTTCCTCTATCAAGAGGTTTTCCCAAAAATGGTAAATCTGCTATGGTAATGATCAATTAATCCAAGGCCTTTCCATAGCTATTGTTTTCTTTATGACTGTTGCTTGTTCCATCAACAGGGAGACAAGGTACACATACATCAGAAAGTTCTGTTATGCATTTTGAGACCACAAAGAAGACCTCTTCACAAAAATCTCAGGTAACTTGTTACATGCTTACCTATCTCCTTTCCATGGATGCAGCAGTTTTTAGTATTTCATTTTGAACCAGAAGATGCTTATTTGTTGCTGTGACCGCAGAACACTTGTTCTAATAAACTCATCCATGGAAAGGAGCAAGTTATCCATGGAACTTCCGAAGATTCCATGGTTGCTATTCCTGCGATACCTCTTGCACTGTGCATGCCTGTGACGCAGAACTTACCTGGATCTTCTGCAGGTAGCTCTAATTAACTCAAGCCCCCCCCCCCCACCCAAAAAAAAAAACCTTCAAGCTTCCTGATAGCACCATGTCAATAGCTCAATTCCTTCTGCATTGATGTATATTGCAAAAAAAAAAAACAATTTCCCCCCACTCGAGAAACCTTCCCATTTCCATTACTTATCATAACGGAAATAGAGCGTTTTGGAAGATTAACAGAAAGGGGACAAAAAGTTTGGGCCCTGCACCCAGGTAAGCTAGATGGGTAACCGAAACTCTGGCTCAGAGTTAAGGCACCCAAAGACAGAACCTACCGAAAGTTTCCAGCAGTGACATAAAACCAGCGACACAGGCTTAGGCAAGAATGCCAGATACAAGGCAGAAATCAGAAAGAACAAGCTAACTACAAACGCTAAAAGGACCGTTTTCCATCTCCATGAGGTGACTTTCCAACAAAAGCACATCTACGCTGAAGCATTGTCTTGCTCATCAGGATCTCCGCCTTGAAGTTGCTTTGTAGCTTCCTTGTCTTCCTTCTGGCGCTTCAAAATCCTTGTCGCCACGCGCAGCATCGTGTTGATTCCTTCAATGAGCTGCTCCCTGTCTGGTTCAGCATACAGACCTGCCCAATACTTCATAAGCGCGCATATATGACAGATAATGTCCAAAGGACTCTTAATAATGATTTTATCAAAACAAGCTTTGTTACGGGATTTCTAAATACCCAGCAAATTGCAGAGACTCCCAAAACATGATATGTCAAAAAAAAATGAACATATTACCATGGAAGGTTTAGAATGGTTTGTTATATATACCAGTGGTTATATTCAGCATCTTTTGTGACCAAACGATATATGATCTGTCCCCTTAAGCCACCGAACTTTCCAAATTTTAGTCCAATATAGACCTATGCATGCAGTGGTGCTTGATAGTAGCCCGTTATTTCAGATTTGTGTTGACATTCCCTTTGTGCACATTTTTTTTGAACCATTGACGCATTGACCATCTGGACCACAATTTATTTTTTCAAAAAGATCACAGCAGTTTTATTTGTTTAGCAAGCATAGGATTAAGGTTAATACAAGATGGTCAGTGGAAAATTTAGCACCTTGATGGACACTATTCTGATACCTGTTCATTTTCCTGGACCACAGAGGGGCCATACAGATTGCTGGCTGCACCTATTGAAGCAGTTCCAATCTCTTACTGTCCTGCAGAACCCATAAGACAACCACAAAAGGGTATTTGTGCTTTAGGTCCATTTGGAGGTGTTCTGTCTGAACTGAACAACCAAGGATCAGGTCCCAAATCTCTGGTTCATGCTACTGCTCTTGCTTGTGGTGCTCGTGTTGTTCCTCTTGAGGAGGCAGCTTCGCTTATTAATGCCATTGAATCCAAGATCAGATCTGGAGGGGCCATAATAGCAAAACTGCCTTCAAGCAACCTGACAGCTCCAGTTCCTCCGTCTATCGCTATGTCATCTTCTAGTGAAGACGAGGAGGAGCATGACCACAGTGAGCCCTTAATGGTGGACGTGGATCACAATTTTAATCAGCAGAGCTCCGACGAAATGAAGCTCCAAAGCGAGCCATCAGAGTCGGAAACTGAAGCTGACAACTGACCTGTGTGGTCTGAAGATGAAAACTATGATCATATTGATTGCTAACAGATACGAAGTGAAGGACTGAAGTTGCTCTAAAGATCAAAGCTTCCCTGCAATGTGGCAGATTTATTCTATGATTTAAGACATTTTTGTAAGATTGAATTAGGATTCTAGTCACTTATTTCTGTTGAGTTTATATTGTAACTAGATTAACTCAAGTAAATACCTCCAGTGGAGAATTCTTAGAAAGGAGGAACCGTGCTATGTACATGTCCTACTTATGTGTAAAAGAAAGGCGAGAGTTTAAAATCCAGTTGAGTGTTTAAAACCCAGCTGTACTAAACATTACGTATATAACCTGGGGCACCCGTGTAAGAATAAAACTAGTGCTTATCATATTGGGATTCAGTATTCAGACAGGTCGTTTTCAATCCTCTCATCAACAAAAATATATTAATCCAAGAAAAAAAAGTCAGAAATAGTTGTGCCGTCGTACACTTACATATCTACTATCTTGAAGGCTGTGGATATGAAAACAAAACAGAATTGCTAACTCTCAACCGAGTGATTTTGGTTCATCCCTCAACCGAATTCTGGGTTGTTGGATCTTACACGTGTCGGCATCTGCTCGGACTCCTTTGCTGCTCCTCTGTCACCGCCCCAAGGCCGCTCCTCTCTCGGGCGGGCGCGCGCTCCTTTGTCGCTCCTTTGCCGCCGCCCCAGGCTGCCGCCGTCGCCCCGACGCGGACGTCCCGGCGGGTAGGCCGCCGCCGCTGCCCCGGTGCGGACGTGGGTGGAGCGTCCCCGGCGGGCGTCCCCAGCGCGGGTGTCTCCGGTGTGGGCGCCGCCGTCCTCTGCTTTCTGTCCCTTTTCTACCGCTGGAAGACAAGATGTGCTCTCGGGTGTCTGTTCTTTTTTGCTCTCTCTCCGTTCTTCTATTTGTAAATTTGTATATTTGTGAACAATTTGACGATATTTGTGAATAATTTGGCATATATTTTTCTGGCATCTAGAATCCATAGAAAAAAATTGTATTTTTTTTTTTAAAAATGGCTTATATTTGTCTAAGATCTTAGGTTATCCTCAAATTACACTACTCTGTCCTATATATTACACCGAAGAAATCAGTATAAATATAGTAATAGAAGAGTGTAAATATAGCTAGATGATAGTGTAAGTGCATGGAAAAATTCAGTTAACAGGGAGAACCAAATCAACTGAATGTCACCTAAACAGATCCAAACAAAAAGGTTTGTAGTTGTCAAAGTCAAAACCCCGCAGGCTGTAGAGTCACCTGTTAAACTGACATTATCGCTGACATTGAGCTCTTCAGACCAACAGCCGCCCAGGTATGCTCGTGCCATGGCATCACATTGAAAAGGAAAGCTCACATAGCACCATATTGTCAAAGGTTTATCGTACCAAAATGGTACTGTTGTACGGTTCTCGTTGTTTAGTCAAGTCTGGCCGCCATTTGTTGGCAAATTTTCAATTCGTTCATGATTCAACTGATCTTTAATGGAGTTACACAGCGTCATGTCTCAACTTGTCAATGTGGAACGATGCGTTTAGCAAGACGTGTGCATGCCGTGTAGCTTTGCACTTCCATGTTGTGTTCGAGAAGAGGCATGAGATATTGAGCTTGGGTCAAATCTGGAGCTTCCGTGGCAGAATCAACTGCTATGTGTTGGTGCGATACTGCGAGAAATTGGAGAATCACTGGTCACAACATGATCCCGATCAAGCAGTTTCGTACGTATATTCAAATTCTAAAACCAGAGAGAGTACAGGGGCAAGATGCAAGCACGCGCAAACTGTACTGAACAAGCTGATGGAACAAACCAACCTTATAGGTAACAACACCAGACGCGCCCATGACAATATACCGAGCTAGTCTATACTATGTTGGCTCATCGACCCAACACTTTTTTCGTCATCATCATCTTCACACATCACACGCACACACGCACACCACTGTTTTATTCATGCGGATCCATTGCTGTGGTTCAGAAGTTGGGGCCTGCGGCGAGGATCTCGTCAGTCAGGCTGCTGTCGTCCCCGATCTTGTAGCTGGCGAACACCTCGAAGTTCTTCTTGAAGAGCCCGGCAAGCCTCAGGAGCGTCTCCTTGTACGCCGCCTTGTCCGTCCACTGCACAAAGCATTTGTCAAGTTCGAAATTAGTCAATGTTCTGTTCTAAACAGGCTGTTTAGTTCAAAGATGACTGATTTTTTTTTATGAAACTTCAAAGATGACTGATGAAGCGAGCTGGTTAGTGTCAGAGGAGCATACGGTGTTGATAGGATCGAGGATTTCCGACGGCACGCCCTTGATCTCAGTGGGGATCTCCAGGCCAAAGACGTCGGATTTCTGGTAGTTAGCGGTGAGAAGCTCGCCGGAGTGGATGGCGTCGATGATCTTTCTGGTGTAGGGAAGCCTGATCCTCTTGCCCACACCGTACCTGACAAGCGACGGTCCACAGTGAACCTACGGCTACGGTTTCCATAACGAACGAACACAAGCTTTGCAACTGCAGGACGGAAGCAAAGCATGACGTCGTCGTACGTACCTGCCACCAGACCAGCCGGTGTTGACGAGCCACCCGGTGGCGCCGTACTTCTGCATCTTCTCGGCGAGCATGGCGGCGTACTTGGTCGGGTGGAGCATGATGAAGGCCGCGCCGAAGCAGGCGGAGAAGGTGGCCTGTGGCTCCTTGATGCCGTCCTCCGTGCCGGCGACCAGGGCAGTGTAGCCACTGATGAAGTGGTACATGGTCTGCGCCAGGTTCAGCTTGCTCACTGGCGGGAGCACGCCGAAGGCATCGCACGCCAGGAGGATAACGTTCTTGGGGTGCGGCCCGACGCATGGTATCTTGGCGTTGGGGATGTACTCGATCGGGTAAGCAGCCCGAGTGTTCTCTGCAATGCAAGAACAGCAGCGCCATGAGAATTGAGAACGCAGATGCATTGTGATGCTTGTGACTGAGGCAGTGTTTAGATCTCTTCCAGTTTGGAAAATGGACACTGTAGCACTTTCGTTTGTATTTGGCAAAAATTATCTAATTATGGACTATTTAGGTTTAAAAGATTCGTCTCGCCAATTACGGGCAGACTGTGCAATTAGTTATTCTTTTTACCTACATTTAATGCTCCATACATGTGCCGCAATATTCGATGTGACGGGGAATCTTAGAAAATTTTGGATTTTGGGTGGGATCTAAACAGGGCCTGAAAAACAATTGAGCCCGTGTACTAGGGACATGGCATTTACCGGTGACAGATTTGTCGGCGTAGTCAACTTCACGAGTATGCTCATCAAAGACCACGTTCTCCAGCACTGCAGCAGAGTACACATTCCGTTACCCAATTCAGCTTCAGCCGGCGCAACGACAGAGCATGGTTAGGTTTGAAATGCCACTTGACGAAGAAACCGAAAGTTGAGACAAGTACCAGTTCCAAACTTGATGGCATTCCAAATATCAGGTTCTTTCTCCTGGGAGAGGTCTATGCACTTGGCATAGCAGCCGCCCTCAATGTTGGACACGCCATTGTCGCTCCAGCAGTGCTCGTCGTCGCCGATCAGAAGCCTATTGTGATCCGTCGATAGCGTCGTCTTCCCGGTACCTGTTGTACGTGAGAAATCCAGAGTTCCAAAATCAGCAGATAGATATACATGGCAACCCATTCAGAACACATATAGCAAGTTGGTCAGTGACGCTGACATCACATAACATCAAATCTGAGGCATCTACTGCTATGTGGAGTATGTCACAGATAAGATAAGACAGGAAGAAGGATAAGCTAAGCCGAGGACGTCAGATGCGACATGGGCAGGTGACGGCACCACAATCCTCTTGGAATCCATCCAGGACATGTTACCTGAGAGCCCAAAGAAGAGGGCGACGTCACCGTCCTTGCCCATATTGCAGCCGGAGTGCAGCGAGAGGATGCCTCGCTTGGGCATGAGGTAGTGCATGACGCCGAAGAGCCCCTTCTTCATCTCGCCGGCGTACTGCGTGCCCAGGATCACCATCTCCCTCCTAGCGAGGTTGATGTCTACGCTCGTGGACGACGTCATGTAGTGCGTGTAACGGTTACAGGGGAACTGGCCGGCGTTGTAAATGGTGAAGTCCGGCGTGCCGAAGCTCTCCAGCTCCTCGTCCGTGGGCCGGATGCACCTGCGACCCCCATGCCCATCCAGTTATTTACTTACTTCTACAGCTTGCTTTCTTCGCTAGGGACTCGCTCCCCAGGCCAATTGTGTTACTTGGAAGGCAACAGGATTTGATTATTACATACAACAAGACATATTTATTTATATATATGTAAGTTTCATGGGTCGTCGTCGAGATGAACTTATCTGGGCGTTGGAGGTGTGTGTCACGAGCAACGACCTACTGCAACAAAACTATAGATAGTATTGACAGAGTGGCAGCGTGTCGGCAGGTTGGCTTACATGTTGTGCATGAAGAGGGAGTGGTACGCCCTGGCGGAGATGATGCGGACCTTGATGCGGTTCTCGGGGTCCCAGTTGAGGAACTGGTCGTTCACGAACACCTTGTCCAGGGAGTTGAGGTAGTCCACGGCCCTCTCCCTGTTGGTCAGGAACGTGTGCTCGTCCATCTCGATGTTGGGCGAGCCCCTGCGATGCGATCATCAGGGTGTCAGCAGCGAACCAGAGGCTAGCAAAAGGAAGGGTGTGCGGCGGCGGAGCAGAGAGAGCACTCACTTGCCCCACCACAGCTCCTGCGCAGCGGCCTCGTCCTTGACGACGCGCTTGTCCCTGGGCGACCGCCCGGTCTTGGCGCCCGACAGCGTCGCCAGTGCGCCGGTGGACGTGATGAACGACCCCTTCTCGTACTTGATCGCCTGCTCGTACAGCTCTGTTTTTTGTTTTGTTTTTTAATAAGTTTTTGATTGACAAACACAGGGGTAAAGCATCATCCATCAACAGCTAGTCTCTCGCATGGCAACGCAACGTGCCTCTCTGAAGAAGAAGAAGAAGAAGAAGTTGTGCACACATGCATGCGATGCGATGCGATGCTTACCGGCAGGCGAGAGGTTGTAGAGGACATGGGTGAACTTGAGGGAGCTGTCGCTGACGGCGATGGTGGGTGCGGCGGGGTGGTGGTGCTGGTGGTGCGCCTGCGGCGTCGGCGGCGCGCCCTTCGCGGCGGCCTCGCCCTTCCTGGCCGGGTCGCCCTTCACCACTTTCGGCCCGGTTTCACGTGTCAGAGACGCCAACGACGCACTGCATCCATCACCAAATCGGGGAAAAAATTGTTAATGCTCAAGTATACTTGCTACTAGCAGCCCGGCATGTTAATTACGCTCCCGATTATCAGCACCAAACCACAAAGCGATGCGCGAGACGTCAAATTATTTTGTTTTTTTCCTCTCCAAAAAGGGAAGGGAAATAATCTCCTCTCGCAGTCTCACCTTTCATGTTCCTGGGTTGGCCATTGTCGTTAAGCTCCTTTTAGTAACGAACGAACCAAAACCCATCCAATGAATAAATCGTTTTCACCAATTCGTTTATAGCTAGTAGCTGCAGAACAATACGGCTAAGGGGGGAAAAAAAGCGAGAAGAAAGGCTGGCGCGGGTCGTCACCTGATGGACTGCAGCTGCTGCCTGTGGCGCTCCTCCTCGGAGAGCGCGGCGGCGAAGGGCGAGGCGGCGCCGTCCTTGATGGGCGTGGTGGGCGCCGACCGCTTCCGCTGCAGCGAGTGCAGCTCGTCGATGGTCTGCGCGCGCACCGGCGCCGAGCTGTCGTCGTGGCACACGCCGTTGTCGTGCTGCTTCTTCCCGTTCGTCTCGATCCGCGCAAGCCCGTTCGGCGTCGCCATCTTTCTCGCTCGAGGTCGTGCGTGAACCCGCCTGCAAATTAAAGAGAGAAACAGCAGCGAGCGCGCATTAGCGACATGGCGACGAAACCCTGCCATTGATGCTCTCTGCTCCCGGAGAGCATCATCATGGCGTTTGCTGCGTGCAAAGATTAAACAAGGGAGTTAAGAGACACAATCACACGAGGAGGAGAGATGGGCACGTACGGGACGAACGACGTACGTGCGCGGGGTCGGAGGAGGTGTATGTATCGAAAGGAAACGAGTGAAGCGGTGTGGGGCGGATGGGACGAGCCGGGCTCGGCTTTTAAAGGGGCCGGGAGTTAACCATGGTTACGTTCTCTACCCGACCATTCAACGCCGGCGGTGGTCCGGTTGCGGGTTAGGTTTGTGTTTTTGCACTCTGGAGCTTATCTTTTTTGAAATCCCCCCCTTTTTTTGATAACATTTTTTATAACAAAATTCCCCCCCTTTCGTTCTCCTTCTCTGTGCAGGACCTTACATTTTTGTTTCTGTTTATTATCAGTTAATACCATCGGCGGCTTAACATAATATTTGCATTATTGCAGTACTTGTTCGAAGTATCAACTACAATAATGTTGGTTATTCACCACTTCGTCCCCTCACAAAGAAATTAAAGTTATTCTTGTATGCTTGATAATAAATTGCTAACTGGAGGCTACCCAAATCGGTGCGATTGCGACAGCTGTGTCTTTCGAAGTTTTTTCAGGGAGAGAAAGTAGTGAAGAAGACCACTGAGCACTGGCTTTTCTAAAGCAAAAACTTATTCGCTCCATTGATTTGTCCACTCGCTGTGAATTGTACCCTGCTCACGTGTTATTACGTAGAAAAGTGAATTGCAAGTAGAAATAGGGTAGATTGATCAGGTTGCGAGGGGTCCGACTATTTGGTCATTTTGGTGACGTGGTCCTTTGGAAAGAACGAAAACTGTGGATATTCGATGGTTCGTCGAAAATTACCATCAAATTAGTTTTCAAATCAAGGAGTAACCTTGTTGATGTGTATAAGAGGGTACCATGGGTTGAGGTCGCTTTTTGTTGGTTTCATTATGTAATGTTGCTCTTGGCGTAATGTTGCTCTTGTGTAATAGATCTTTCCAAACTTGGTGCCGTTCAAGCCCTTTTCTAGCTTTGATGTAGATGTAGGTATGGTTGCATTTTCTTCTTCTCTTAATGAAATACTTACTCAGACATGTTTGTGAGAAAAGTGGATTGATGCCAAAAGCCTTGATAAAAGTTATTGGAATGGAAACTCAACATATACGGGGTCGTTTGGAAGACTGAATCGGTTCCAATTCTACCGAGAAATGTTAAAATCTGTGCCAAACACAAAAATTGCGAAACGTTTTAGGACCGAAAGGATTCACGTTTCTTCTTTGGAACTTTAAACTCTGGAAGATTGGTTTCGCATGGATTCTACTTTTGCTACTCTATATTAACAATTATAGTTTTTTCAATTATATTTTTTTGTGTAACAAGTTAAAATGGGTTGTATTGAAGTTGTTCTTCACTCACAATAAAGTTCAGAATTTTTTTGAAGCATATTTCATTTAAATACTCTTTCAGGAATCCGAATCTGGCTTAACTTCCAAGTAATTTTATAAAATGATTCTGATTCTTCACCCCGAACATTTCCGGAGAGAATATGGATCCACAATATTTTTTATGGGATCTGGATCACTACCAAAATAAAGATTTCCCCTATCTGTCCTCGGTTAATGCCTCTTGAGTTGATAAGCTTGATGTGTGTTTACAGCGTTAGCTAGTATCTTTTCAAAAATAACAGGTGTGCTACATAATTCATGGAAATAATAGTGTTTTTGTTATAAAAAAAAGCAATGCCATTAGCATTACCATCACTGTAGCTCGTTTGACCTTGAGCATTATCATGACAGATAATGCGACCATACCGGGTCGGCGCAGGTCGGCGTTCATCTTAATTAGTCCTAGCTAGTTCTCCAACACCTGGATGGATAACCCAGAAAAACAAGGCATACACAGTTGAGCAGCTCAGCATGCCATTTTTTAAAAAGATATATATGTTACCAGCTGGAGCAGTGTCAACGTTTGATCGAGTCCCAGCTAACATGCATGAGCCGTGTCCGTGTGTTGCATATTTGCAGTTGCGTATGTGTGCATGAGATGGATGGATAGGGACGACAACGTATCGCCCCTTCGCAAATTTAAACTTCCCTTTTCATTTTCTGCAGTTGATCTGTCATCAGCTGGAGTACTATGCAGTACTACTCCATGGTACAAGTGTACAACGAGCAGTATAAAAGCGATGAACTTGCTGTGCATAATCAAGTCAACCAACTTTGGATAGTATATTTAATTTAATTAACTCGACAGGTGTTTGTCAATCAGCCTAGCTCTCGTTTCTTCCCTTTTCATTTATTATGATCTATCGTTTTCATCGATCAATTGCACAGCTAATGGCCGATAAAATTTTAGTTTATTGACGAATTTGAGATGAATGAACAAGGATGCTACCGGGAAAGCAGGGGCTCAACTATGGTGTTCACGGGAAAGAGGTAAACTGGTTGATTGGCTCCAAGCCTCCATTAATCCAGCTCAATCCGGTGTAATGACAATTGACAATGCATTGTTGGGTCTGATCTTTCTTAATATCTCTGTATGTTTGGATGCAGAAGCGAAACGGAAGTATGTAAACTATTTTGACTTTTCGACAAGCAGACTCTTCTCAAGTAGCAACTTTTTTTTTGAACATTTTGATCAATCATAACTCTTCGTATAGCCTGAAGGATCATTTCTTTGTGATTAATTATAACTGCGACGTCACCTACGCATAACTTGCGGCTCGAGCAGTATGGCATGCTATCGCACAAGTTGTTGTGTACACACAAGGGCCCAGGGCTGGCGTGACAGCCTTTATTAAAAAAGAACAAGAGCAACTGGAGGGTGATGCTCCAACTGAAAAATATGGGAATGATTTGATTGTATTCCATCTCAAGTGAACGTCATACATATATAGACCGGGGTGACATCCATACCAACCACACGGGCGTACATCAAGGAGACTACTATAATTACACATACTATAATTACAATAGTCTAACACTCCCCCGCAATCTAATCGGGAGCATCGCTAACGGTAAGGCTGGACCGAAACTCCTGGAACAATGAGGTGGGAAGGCCCTTGGTGAAGACGTCGGCATACTGCGATGTCGTAGGAACATGAAGTACTCGAACATGACCGAGGGCGACCTTCTCTCGAACAAAATGGAGATCGATCTCAACATGCTTCGTCCGTCCGATGTTTGCATTTGGATTGCCGGAGAGATATACTGGCACAGCGACGTTGTCACAATATACCAGGGTGGCACGGCGAGGTGGGTGGCGAAGCTCAAGGAGTAATCGACGTAACCAAGTAGCCTCGGCAACACCGTTCGCCACAAAGACGGTATTCAGCCCTCTCGCCGGGACCGGGATACCGTGTGCTGGCGCTTGGAAGACCATGACACCAGGTTGTCTCCGAGGAACACTGCATAGCCAGAGGTCGACCGTCGAGTATCGGGACATCCATCGGCATCCGTGTAGACAACAAGCTCCGTAGGGGAAGACCCGCGCATGGTCACCCAAGTGACATAGTGCCACAGTAGGGTACCGCAAGATGCGCTTGAGAGCTGCAAGGTGTGGCTCTCGAGGATCATGCATATAGAGACAAATCTGCTGAACAACGAAGGCAATGTCTGGACGGGTGAAAGTCAGATACTGTAGAGCACCTGTCAGGCTGTGGTACTGAGTAGCGTCACCAACAGGAGGTCCATCTGCAGATAATTTGGAGTGGAGATCAACAGGCGTCTTTGCATGGTTTGCACGCACTCATCCCGGCGTGCTCCAAAATATCCCGAGTGTACTTTGCCGTTGGAGAGAAGCAGACCATCTGCGGGCGTGTCACGTAAATACCCAAAAAGTGATTTAGCTGACCCATGTCCGTCATAGCAAACTCATGTCAAGAGCCCCAATAATATGGCGAAGGAACTTCGGCAGACGAGGCAGCGATGAGGACGATATCATCCACATAAAGCAACAAATAGGCGATGTAATCGACCCTCGGCGATAAATAAATAGCGAACTGTCCGACTTGGTTTCAACAAATCCAATGGAAGAGAGATATGAAGCGAACCTGTGATGCCAAGCACGAGGAGCCTCGCTTGATCCATACAGAGACTTGTTGAGACGACAAACCATGTCCGGACGGGAGGAATCAACAAAACCAGAGGGTCAAACGCAGACACCGCTCTCGGTGAGAGTCCCATGTAAGAATGCATTCTTCACATCTAACCGATGGATGGGCCGCCCGAGAGAGAGCCAGAGAGAAATAACCCGAATGTCGCTGGCTTGACGACCGGACTGAAAGTCTCATCATAATCCAGACCAGGGCGCTGGGTGAAACCTCGAAGGACCCAGCGTGCCTTGTAGCGATCAAGAGACCCATCTGCGTGCAGTTTGTGCCGAAAAATCCACTTGCCAGTAACAAGATTGACGCCGGGAGGGCGTGGTACCAGGCTCCAGGTATCATTGGCGATCAGCGCATCAAACTCAGCTTGCATAGCGGAGAGCCAATTAGGATCGGACAGGGCATCACGAACGGAACGGGGCAGAGGCGACATGGGCACAGCGTGGAGGTTGAGCCGATCCACGGGCTGTGCTATGCCGGCCTTGCCGCGGGTGCGCATGGAGTGCGCGTTGTCGACGGGGGTGATGGAGATCGGCCTGGTGGCGAGCGTCCGTCCGGTGGCCGCGGCGCTACTGGCAGCAGCCTGTGTACGAGACACAGGGGCAGCAGCGCCGGCCTGGGACGTGGTTGGCGAGGTGGCGCTGCCACCAGCAGCACCGGTGGTCGTCGCGGGAGAGCTGGGCGCCCCTGGCCTAGCGCTGGGTGCACTGGCGGAGGAGGGGCAGGGCGCCCCTTGTCTAGCACGCTGCGCTGGAGACCGCGGCCCGGCGCTCAACGACGCAGGAGGTGGCGTGGGCGGCTCAGGTGCCCCACGAGCGTCGGGAGGAGTACCTGCATGCACAATCCTTGCTCCAGGAATAGGAGCGGTGAGGTCACTGTCATCAAGAAGAAAGTCCAAGGCTGAGGACGCCATTGGTGAGGTAGACATGTCGGCGAAAGGAAAGAAAGATTCATCAAAAACGACATGTCTGGAGGTGATGATGCGATTCGACCCGAGCTCGAGACACCGATAGCCTTTGTGTTCCGAGGAGTAGCCAAGAAAGACACATAGGGATGAGCGGGGCGCAAGTTTGTGGGGTGCTGTGGAAGACATGTTGGGGTAACAGGCACAACCAAAAACCTTGAGATGCTCATAGGATGGCTGGGTCGAATGCAAGTGGTAGTAGGGAGTGGAGGAGGCGAGGGTTTTGGTGGGGAGCCGGTTGACGAGGTATGTGGCGGTGTGAAGTGCCTCAACCCAGTAGACCGGAGGAAGACTCGCCTGAAACAAGAGAGAGCGCAAAATGTTATTAAGAGTGCGAATGGAACGTTCGGCTTTGCCATTTTGTTGGGATGTGTAGGGGCACGACATGCGAAGGGTGACACCGTGGGAGAGAAAAAACGTGCGGGCTGGGGAATTGTCGAACTCCCGGCCATTGTCGCACTGGACGCTCTTGATGGTGGTGTCAAATTGCGTGCGAGCATAGGCAAAAAAATTGGCAAGGGTAGAAAAAGTGTCGGATTTTAGGCGAAGCGGAAAAGTCCAAATGTAGTGTGAGCAATCATCTAAAATAACAAGATAATATTTATAGCCTGACACACTAACAATAGGAGATGTCCAGAGATCACAGTGTATTAAATCAAAATTATTTGTAGCTCGAGAACTGGATAAACCGAAAGGAAGACGAGTGTGATGTCCGAGCTGACAAGCATGACACAAATGATGAAGATCATCTTTATTACACGAGATGACACTGGAGCTAATAAGTTTGGACAAAGCTTCACGCCCAAGATGACCAAGACGACGATGCCAAATCGAAGTGGGGGCAGCGAGGAGTGCAGAGGTGCTGGTGGCTGGTGGCTGGTGGAAAGAACGGGTAGAGGTCGCCAGAGCTATTGCACCTGGCGATCACGTTCCTGGTTTGCAAATCCTTCACAGAAAGACCAAACGGATCAAACTCAATGGAACAGTTATTGTCGGTGGTAAAGCGACGAATGGAAATTAGGTTCTTAATAATATGAGGGGAGACCAAAACATTATTAAGAACTAAATTCCGATGCGGAAAAGAAAAAGTATGTGATCCGATGGCAGTGACAGGAAGTAAGGCACCATTACCCACAATGATAGATGAAGGTGTAGATGAATTTGGGAGGGAAATGGTGGAAATTTTACCAACATCTGCAGTCATGTGCGAGCCGGCACCAGAGTCGGCGTACCACTCTGATGGTGCCGGTGGAGTGAGCGTCATGGTGTTGAAGTTCTGCACCGGGGAATCTTGGTTCCATGCGCCTCCATGTGCGGGGTTCCAGGGTGCCGGCTGTGACACCTGGTAGGCTGGCGAGGGCCCCTGGAACGCTGGCGCTGCTCCCCCGTAGGCGTACGGTGAAGGCGGAGTGGTGTAGCCGGAGCCATAGGCGCCACCGCTCGGGACGCCGCTGAAGGAGACGCCGTAGCCGTACTGAGGGACGGCGGTGAACGCTGGTGGCGCTGGTGGAGGACGCCCGTAGGGCCACATCTGGAGGGTGCCGGCCCAGGGGTGTGCAAATGACGGGTGCACACCCGGGGATGCGTGGCTGAATACCATGAAAAATATGGGAATGATTTGATTGTATTCCATCTCAAGTGAACGTCATACATATATAGACCGGGGTGACATCCATGCCAACCACACGGGCGTACATCAAGGAGACTACTATAATTACACATACTATAATTACAATAGTCTAACACCAACCACGGCTATCCCATCAGGCCGAGAGGGAGCTTGCTCGACTGAGTCACCTCCTTCAAAACATGACTCTGGAGGACTCTGGAGAGCAACTGTTCTGGCTCGTTGAAACTTGGCTAAAATTGACTGAAAACACTGTTATGGCTGAAATATTGTGAGAGAAAAATACTGTTCTGACTAAAAAAAGAAACCGAACAAGCCAAATTTAAGATAAGCCGAACGGGGCGGTCTGTGCGTTCGCCAAACATGATGACAAACTCGCCACTGGGATGATTTGTAGGGCTCCGGTGAACTTCCCAAGGAAGTTTGGAGGCTGTGGGAGACCAGAGCTCCAAGCCGGATGCTCAGAGAGGCGGCATCAACCTTTCTTCTCTTATGCTGCTGGGAACTGTGGAAACACCGACATGATGTGGTGTTTAGAGGAACGGCGCCCAGCGTGGACAGATTAATGGCTACATGTAGAGCCACTGCGGCACTGTGGCAGTGTCGATTGCCTGCCTCTTCTGCTTTCTGGAGATCAATCAGCTCTATGCGACTAGCTGTTTCTTTTCCCTCTTGCTGCGATTTGTAACTTGGCGCAATGCCAAACTGAGCACAGGGCTACAAGCTACATACAGTCCCACTCCCACAGTACAGTACATAGTAGGCGGATCTAGCATTAGCTGCCCAGCGCCTCGGCCCACTCAGCCCTAGCCGGAAACTAGTACCGGTACCAAATCTCGGAAGATCGGCAAAGGCTCTTTTCAAGCTCCGTCTTGGATACGTTACTACCAGACCAAGCGAGCGAGCACGGGCGTCAGCTCGGCACGCCCTTTTCGTTTTGCAGGGTTGGTTTTGGCCTTTAGGCCGGGAGGCGCCATCTACCAACCAAGGCAAAGAAAGCTCTGCGTTCGCAGCTTGCGCCAACTGATTCAACAGCAAACACGATAACTCTCGGTACGTGCTGCCTCAATATTTTTTTCTTGGGGAGGTTGTACGTGTCGCGGGCCATGAGAGACGCAGCGGCTTTTTGGCTATTTCAGTAAACGAACAGGGACACGCACTTGACTGAATGATAAAGATTTTCAAGTGTAATAAAGGAGGCGCCATATTTCTCTCCTGTGTTAATGTGCTGATGGCACGGCGAGAAATAAACTGCACACGGCACACGGCAGGGACCTCGTCCTCGAGCAGAGGCAGAGGCAGAGCAGGGCAATCCGGCCGGTGGCGGTCTGCCGCGGTGGCGCCTCCCCCGGGCGGGGCCTCTTGCGAGTTTCCAGACCGAATCGATTCGTTCACACGCATCGAAATATCGAATCGCGCGAGGTACTTGCCTGCGTTGCTTCGGGTCGCGGGAGCTGCGGGGTCGCTCTGCCAGCGACCGCGAGTGATCCCCCGCCCGGTGAAAGGGACAGGCGTGACGGCAGAGCAGCAGAGGGCGTAACCAAGGGAGGCCCCGAATAGCCGAGGAAAAAGGCCCAGCTCGATGCGACCGCTTGTGAAGCAAACGAAAACGACGACACGCGATCAGAAATCGTCGACTGGCTGGTGATCTCGTGGAAAAAGTGGAAGGCAGTGGCGCGACCTGGCACCTGCACTCACAGTGCAAAGGCAAAAGCACATAAAGCATCGATCTGCTCCAGGTTTTACCAAACCAGGGCACTCCCCGTTGTTCCCCGGATTTGGCCGTCGACGCGTTGCATGGTATGGTTCTTCGTAGAAACGTCAGCCTCAGTGGCTAGGCACGGCAGGTCTGCTTCTTCTTGCCTTTGTTATCGTGTACGAGTAGCACAGTACATGGGTACAAAGTTAGTGGCCACGCTGCCCACGCATAGAAGAAACGGCATACGGCATACCGAACCTGAGCGGAGGCAGACCGGGGGAGGTGAAATGCCTTCATTTGCTCGCTGTCGCTGTCCGCGTTGATCAGTTGCTCAACTCCGCCGGGACCGGGAATGGTTGTCTGGAGTCCATCAAATCCCGGCGATCGATGCCGCCTAATTGCCCAACACCGAGATACCAAAGCTTACCGGAAACCGATTTGTTCGGCTTGTTTTTTCAAATAAAACAGTATTTTTCTCTCACAACAATTCAGCCAGAACAATGTTTTTCAACTAGTTTCAGCTAAGTTTCAGCGAGCCTAACGGATCATAATGTGCTTCTTCTGTAGTTTACCATCACCTACAGCCTGAGTATCATCGAACGATACCCGATCACAGAAACGTGATAGCAAAGTGGTAGGAATAGGATCACGGAAGATCTGTAGCCTGTAGGTACTCCATGCCTGTCAACACTGGTCCGTGTTGGCTTCTAGTGCTGGGGAAAAAAGCAGAGTCAATAAAATCAATGTAATGTAATTTCTCTGCTGCACCAAACACGAAAGTTACATGACACAACTGTCTTTCGTCCGGTTCAGCTGGCTAGAAAAACGGCTGATATGGATGCTGATATTAATTTATTGTGAGAGAAAAAATACTGCTATTTCATTGAAACGGTACAGCGAAGAGGGCCTTAGTTGCTGTTGACAACTTCGTTTTCATCATTTTCCTCACTGTTTGGGCAGGAAAACAGAACAAAGGCGTTGCCCGGGGAAGGTCACCTGTTGGCTGTTGCTCATTTTCTCCGACAGGTCCTCAGTTTCACACGGCATCCTGCGCACTTCGCACGCACTGGTTCAGTCCACAGGCTCTGGACTCCGAAGCCGTCAGGGCAAGTATATTGCTACGTCTCTGCGATCTCATACTCTGTATCAAGCAGTGTCACATAGATTTTTCTTGCTTACGTAAAGAAACAAAGAGAAGAGTAAGAAAAATAAAGTTATTGTTTCATGAAACAATCGTCTCTTAAGTTAAAATATAGGACTATGAAACAAATATTGTACCATTCCATGAGTTTATGCAAGATACAATTCACAATTTTACCGGTGCCTATAGTGACTTCGTCAATCGGATTTCTTGATCCAGTCATCAAAGATGCTCATAGAGGTGGGTTTGTATACCGTAAATCCATAGAGGCGAGTGTGCAATATGATTGTCTACGTTGTACCGTGTAATCGTACAAAAAAAACTCACAATTTTACTTTTATTCTATATATATAAACGGTAATGCTTATCAGGACGTCTGTCCATTCAGACGGGACGGAACCACCTAGAGCCTCGTGCTCCTACGCCTCCCGCCTCGCGCCGTGCACCCTGCCTCTCGTGCCTCGTACTTTCCTAAAAAAAACCTCGCGCCTCATACGGTCGCACCAGACCTACCTCGCACCGTGTGCGCCCCGCGCCTCGTGCCACGCACCCCGCCCGTCCGCGGCTCGCGCCGCACGCCGCCCACGCCTCGCGTTGCCTCCCCCCTCCCCCCGCGCGTCGTGTCAACCATCCTCCATTGGGCGGCAGTGCGTACATGAGCAGATGTTGCAACCGTATGTTTCATCCGTTTTAGATGTATATTGCATATGTTTCATCTAGATGTTGTAAAGTAGATCTAGTGTTGCATATGTTACAATGACTATACACGTATGTTGCAAGTGTATATTTCAAATGTTTCAAACGTATGTTGCAAATGTTTTATCTGGATATTGCATATGTTGCAGTGGCTATACATGTATGTTGTACGTGTATGTTCCACTTGTTTTAGACCTATGTTGCAAATATTTCATCTGGATGTTTGCATATGTTTCGGACATATGTTGCAACCGTCTATTCAAAATGTTTCATATGTTTTCAGACGTATGTTGTAAATATGTTTTATCTAGATGCTGTAGTTGCTATACACATATGTTGCAAACGTATGCTTGTAAATGTTTCACCTGTTTCGGACATACGTTGCAGAAATGCTTTTATGTTGCAACATTAGCACGCTTAGGAAGTGGGCGCATGCAAATGCGGTCCCCGCAGGCATAGCAGTCCCACCTGCATGCGCATCAGCAGGCACGAGGCAGGCATCAGGAGGCACTAGGCGGGTATCGCAGGCACGAGGCACACAACTACATGCGTAGGTGCACTAGCACGCAGGGGCGGGTGGGCAGGCGCAGCAGTTGCACGGGGGTGTAGGCGCAGAGTTGCATGTGGAGCGGGCCTTTTTTTATATAAAAAGGCAGGACAGGCTTAGCATCATGTCTGGCAGGCAGGACGAGAGAAGCAGGCGAGACAAGCGCGATGTCCGGATGGGAGCTAGCATCAAGTGCTAGCCACGCCTATATATAAATTAAGAAATTACAAGGTATTATAATATAATTTAAAAAAGTAAGTATTATCTATTAAGTCGTTTTAAAATTAGGTGCACTACGTGAAGCCGTTTAGGAGAACGCCGATATAATTGCCCTGGCCACGGTCACAACTTCGAACCTGTCAGCAGCCAGTCTCTGTGCGCACATGATCGAGGCCGAGCTCTTATAGTCGGCCCAGCCCAAGATTCATCTCAATAGGTCCAGCCCAAGATTCATCTCAATAGGTCGCCCACTGATGAGACGTTACAAGGCCTCGTTGCTGCGTTCGGGCCAACAGAAGGTCTTATCATCACATGGTCATGGCCTGCCAAGCCGAGTTTCTCGCTTGGGCCACACCACTCGTAACAAGGGGCCTGTTAGGTTTCTCACCAAAAGAAGCCAATGGGCCACACCACTCGTGACAAGGGGCCTGTTACGAGCGCAGGTTTCTGACTACAATGGCTAAGCCTGCGCTGTGGGCCGTGGCGTTGTTGCCGGGCCGGGTTGGGCACAAATATATCTGAATTTTTCCCTACGAGCATTTTCACCCCTGAGACAATGCTCTGCAAATCGACGCGGATCATTGATTAGATAGTCTAGTTCTGCAAAGAAATGGGAGTACATGCGCGGGCAGTGGACACTGGACAGCTACTAACGGCTTCAGAAAATAATCGAACGCTCGCAGGGAAATTACGTAAACCCTAATCCTAAACTAGACGACAGCTCTCCCGTGCCCGGCGTCCCCCTCCATTGCTGGCCACCGCCCCGGCACCCACTGCCCACCGTGGTGGAGCGGTAGGGCCTCGCCGGAGCGCGGCCGCGGAGCTCTGGCGAGACTCTACACCATGTCCGCGGTGGCCTCTTTCTTCCCCTCCCCTTCCCCTAACCGCCGCCACCTTCTCAAACTCCAGCAAGCTTAGCCGTCGTCATTTTCTCCAACTCCGGCGAGACTCCCCCGCCGGACCTGGGCCGACCACCGCTACCACCGCCAGGGCCCCTAAACCGCCCGACCACCATCCCCACCGCCTGGCATGCCTACCTCCGTCCCCTGGCTGGCCCCTTCTACAGGCGCCGGAGTTGGAGAAGAAAGAGGGGGAGAGGCTCGCCGAAACTCTAGGCACTGCCGCCGCCATCTTCGTCTCTGAGGGCACAGATCCAGGAGGAGGAACAAGCCTACCTCGTCGGAGCCGCCGTCGTCGTCTTCGTCTCCGGTGGGGGTGCGGGCGCGCGGGGGCACTTGGGAGCGGGCACGGGTTGAGCTCGTGGAGGTGCGTCCGACTCAGCCGTCCGAAGCATTACCAAAACTAAATTCCACCTCAATACACATGGATTAAGACCTTGTTTGGATGCGTATGTATTCATCTCAATCCACGTGTGTTGAAGTGGATTAGAGTGGAATTGAACTAAATTCCATTCCATTTCATTCCACTCCAACACATGTGGATTGAGGTAGATACACGTGCATCCAAACAAGACCTAAGGTGGATACACGATCATCCAAAGCTAGATATAAACTGGTTCCTACGGATATCATCCAAGTAACTTATTAGTTATCATAGAAGTTCGGGCTGTGGGGGAGCTTGGATGAGTCCCAGCCAAGCCAATAATGGTAGCGTGACGTTGGAGCATTACTTGAGGTGCGTGGTTGGTTGAACATTTTGTCCACCCTTCGCAATCGACACCGTGTCTAGACGTGCAGCAGAGTAGAAAACTACAAGTGGCAAAAGTGGCTGGGGTAGGGGACAAAAAAAGATTGACTTGACCTGGAGGCTGGAGCCGGGATCACTGGCAGAGTGTACACTAGATATATGCGCCCTGAATCTTTTCTTCTCTTCCCTGTTCGCTCCCTGGAAACCAAACAGCGAGATCTAGCCCATCGATTGTGTCACCACCACTCAGCAGACTCCGCTAGCTTCAGCCACCGTCTCTCCGTCGATAGCCGTGTGCCCATGTACCCGCGCGTGAACCCAGACGCGCTGCCGGCCCCGGGCAGCCTTGAGATGGGCCACGCCACCCACGCTGTTGCGTACCCGCCGCTGCCGCCGACGGCGGAGGTCGTGCCCGTGCCCGTGATCCAGCAGCGGCACGGCGGGCGCGCCCCGGACAGGAGCAGCTGCGAGGACCGTGACCCCAGCACGCTGCTCGTGGGGGCCACGCTGATCACGATGCTCGCCTTCCTGCTCGGCTCTAGCGTCCCCGGCGGCTACTGGCCGCAGGACACGCCGTCGGGGGACGGCAGCGGCAGGCTGTACCGCGCCGGAGACCCCATCATGCGCGACCTGCACCGGCCACGGTACTGGGTGTTCAGAGTGGCGAGCTGGGCGGGGGTCGCGAGCTCCATGGTGCTGACGCTGAGCCTGCTGGTGAGGATGGCCGTGGCCTCGCGCCACGTGCGGTGGTCGTTCGCGGTGGCCTACGCCAGCCTGCTCCTCACCTTCGCGGCGTCGCAGACCAGGACGCACCTGTCGCTGGACATCCTCCTCTGCCTCGCCGTCCTCCTCGTCTCCTGGCTCATCACCAGCGTCCGCGAGGAGAACCGCGCGTGGGTCATGAAGGTGCTCTGCTGCAGCAGCAGCCGGGACAGCTGAACGGAACCTCTTTCGAGCAGCAGCACCGTTCAATCCTCTCTCTTCACTTTTGCTTGTTCGTTGGTGATGCGATGCTTGCTTAATTAACTGGCTTTCCTCTGAGCTCAGATATGTGATAGAAATTTTACGTGCAAGCGGTGTGATGTACTCTATCTATCCTTGCTGTGATATATCGAAACTGTATCCTTGCTTGAGCGTTGTACTGCTTCCATATACATAAATTGGCGTGGCTATGTAAATGTAACAAAAGAAGAGCTTGTAGTAATTATCTGAATTTACTATTCTTTGATCGAGCACCGTGTGTCTTAAGGTGCTTTTAATTTGCTGGAGGAGAATCAAAATTGACGCTTGATTGTACGGTACTCTCTCCGTTCTAAATTCTAAGACGTCTTTTTTAAATATATATTAATTTTACTAGGTATCATTAATTTTACTAGGTATTTGATACAGTGTACATCTAATTGCGTAATAGAAACTACATACCACATTAGGACAGATGTGTTGGGGTTTTTTTCTGGATGACTCCGCACCAGCAATTCAGCACCCGGCCAACAACTAGACGGAACACCGCGGCTGGCCTTGAGTGCCCTCTAGCTCTAGTGCTCTACTATGTTACAGTATTTGGGAATACAACGAACAATGGTTTCAATTATGCCAACATCTTTATGGTCCTAGGCAACATCGGAAAACCGTTATCCCTCGATGGATCGAAGTTGAACAAATGAAGAAGAGACCATAGCGTAAAGAAGAAACAACAATCAAGCATATCCATTGATCATTGGCAAATACCCTCATAACAAGTCATATGGTCAACGAGTCACCGGTTCATCTATTGGCTGCTTTTTGGCGCATTATCGCGCTGCACTTTGGTTGGGGCGAGTAACATAGTATATAGCAGCAGGATAATCTTATCAATAAGAGTACATATCAGTACAAAGATTTATGATTTTAAACAAATATATCATAAAATTATATTTCATGATTAATCCAACAATACATACAGTCGTATTTAGGGTCTTCTTGGTTTGCGACTGTATGTATTTGTGGCAAGCCACAAGACGGACAAAAAATTGTCATAGATTTGGCAAGCCAAATGTAAGAGTTTAGCAAGTTTTGATAGCAAACCAAATACTAGCTAAAATCATAGCTCGCCAAATCTTTGACTTGGTAAATTTTGGAAGTGAACCAAATCAGGCCCTTAATATGGCTTAACTTCGCATTGTGCTAAATCTGTATTCTTTCAAGCATGAAGGGAATACATGTTATTGGTTGGATCAAAACGTAAATTGTTGTTCTTAGGCTATGTTTGATTGTGCTGCCAAAAAGCAGAATGCTAACTAAGCGGCTGGAATCTAAATTTACTTTTTCAGAAGCCACGACTTTCGTGCAGTACAATTTTTGTGGCACTTTGAACCTTACTTTTGGCTTGCTTCTCCAAATAAGTGAAAATAGAGAGATGTTTTATAGTTGTTTCAAGGGAGATATATTGTCGTTGCAGAAAGTGACCAACACGTCAATATTTGTAGTTTTGCTATACGTTGTGATCGGAGGTGGCCTAGCACTCAATGACACAGGGTTTATACTGGTTCAGGCAACGTGTTCTACGTCCAATTTGAGTTGGTTGGTGACTTTATTCCTGAGCCCAGGTGCTAGAAGTTTGCTGTGGGGTTACAAACGGAAGGGAGAAAGATGGGGGTACAAGAGGTCTGGTCGGACTCTGGTCTGAAGGGCCGAGAGTGACGGGAGCTCCTCTATGTGCTAAGTGTTTTAGCGTGTGCTCGAGGTTTGAACCTAGTGGTTCTGCTGTTGTGTGTTAGTAAATTGATCGATCTCTCTGTTGGGAGAGAGCGCATCCCCTTTTATAGATGAAGGGGATGTCCTTACAAGTGAGAGAGAGAGTGTGTACGTATGCTAAGTCTTATTGCCCACGCCGTCGGGTACAAGATGATTGTAGACGCCCATAACACTGTTAATATCAGGTGCATGTGGGAGGTCGCGTCGTCTTCTTTTGGAATGGCTGATGTCGGTGCCTGTCATACTGTTGCCCAGAGGCATGTAGGGGGGTTTACCGTGTTTGACTGGTATGGTAAATGCCGGTGCCCACAACACTGTTGATGTCCGAGAGGCATGCGGGGGGGGAGCCTCACCGTGTTTGACTGGTATGAGAGTTGATGGCGTCCACAACGCTGTAGGGAAAATGTCGGTGCCCACAACACTGCTTGGGCTCTGACGTGCCAAGAAGGTTGCAGGGTACTGTCCTGCAGGTGTACAGGGTATGGTTCTCAGTATTGAAGTTGACTTGAGCGCCCTGCCTTACTTGCTCTGTCTGTTTCCTGGTCCTTACCGAGCGGGCGTCCCCGGTCAGTTGGTTCCAGTCTGCTCTGACTGCGCTAGTCGGAGAAGAGCTGTAAGTAGGGGTTCGGTGCATCCTAGGTCGGAGACGCGGGTTGGAGTCAAAAGTGGTATTTGGCCAGGCCTTCCGGTCGGAGAGGCCATCCCGAGGCGGGCCGGAGTCAGAAGCGAGGCCTTCCGGTCTGAGAGGCGGGCCGGAGTCAGAAGCGGGCGTCGTTCCTCCTCGGCCAGGCCTTTCGGTTGAAGACTGGATCGCCCTTCTGGCCTATTGTTTAGGTATTTGGGCCGGCCCATGAGTCACGCGTCGTTCGCAACGTTGTCTGCTGGGCCGAGCCTTTGTTTGGGGAGCCGGTCCATGAGGGACCCTAGGTTTATGAACCTGATAGGAGCCCCCGAGCCCCTGGGCGATTCGGGTAGAATCGTTTGGGGGATTTTTGTCTTGACAACGAGCGCACCCGCGGGTGTAGCCCTTGAGCCCCCGGGCGATTCGGGTAGAATCGTCTAGGGGGTTTTTTCGTGTTTGCCATCGGGGGAAGTTTCATTTCGTCAGCGGGTGCGCGCAAGCGCACCTATGGGTGTAGCCCTCGAGCCCTCGGGTGGTTTGGGCAGAATCGCCCGGGGGGTTTTGTCAGCGGGTGTGAGTGTGTGCATTTTGGTGGGTGTAGCCTCCCTTTTCAGTTTTTGGTCCATCGTTTCCAAGAGCGTGGTCCCAGGCGTTTGGTTGCGGTCGAGGGACGGGGCAAGGCGGAGTTTCGTCTGCCGGGGCATCGGGCGTGCCGAGGTTTCAGGCGAATTAGAATCACGGATCCGAGGATCAGGCGAGTCAGAGTCGCTAACCAAGATGTCGGGCGTGCCAAGGGATCGGATGAGACGGACTCGCGGATCCAGGCGTCGGGCGCATCGTGGGATCGGGCGAGTCGGAGTCGCGGATCCAGGCATCGGGCAAACTGAGGGATCGAGCGAGTCGGAGTCGTGGTCCCAGGCGCAGCTGAGGCATTTGGGTGTCTTGAGCCCCTGAGCCCCGTTGGGCTTGGTAGGGGTCAGTTTGAGATTTGTGCGTTACCCCGTCCGTGGTTTCTCGCAACCAGAGGGGCTGAGGTAACAGCTTGCCTCGATGGCTCGAGTGACGCGCTCGGTGAGCTCACTAACGGGCACGTTCGAGTGAAGTCCGGGTCCATTGTTCATGATGGGATCGGCATAGCCCTCATGTGGCACTCCACTGTTCCTTAACCTGCAACCCAGCATATGCCTGGGTCGTTCCAGAGACCGACCCAGGTTGCCCGCTGGCCTCTCCTCGATGGAGATTCTGTGGGTTTGGCGAGGTTAGGATCGAACGAGAAGGTTGAGATGACCCTGTCTGCTTCGGGGCAGACTAGGCGAGGGCCACTCGGGGTTCATCTGCGTTTTCTCCCCTAGCTTTGTTTGATGCGAGGCGGCCTCGAGCCCTTTGTGGGCTGGCCTTCGAACCCCGGTCGGTCGTTTGCTCATTTTGAATGAGGCAACTTCTGCTTCGTGACGCATCACGGAGCGTTGTGATGCATTTTACTGCATTTGCAATGTTTTGGATGTATGGAATGAATGAATGCGTGCATGGATGAATGAATGTTTATGTAAAGAAATAGTGGGGGTTGGTAATGTTACCTTTGATGACTCGAGTGACAGGGTTTGAGGAGCTCCTATCGGATATGTCTGACCAGGATCCACACTCGTCGTTCTTGACGGAGTCGACATGGCCCACATGGGGCGTCCCTCTGCTCCTTACCTATCTCTCGGTGTTCGCCTAAGCCATTCGATCGACTTAGAAAGCCCGTTGGTCTCTCCTGGCGGAGATCCCGTTGTTGGGCTTTTCCAAGTCCCGCCTAGGAAGGCGGAGGGCCGCCTGCATGCAGTGGCGCCTTGTTTCTTGCGCCCGGTGTGTGGTAGTGGTGGGCCATACCCAGGGCACGTCCCGTCTGACCAGGCGCCGTTCCATCGAGCAGGGCGCGTCCCATCGGTCAGGGCGCGTCCCATCGTATCCCATCCGCATTGAATGGGGGAAGGAAGAGGGTTTTTCGCCCCTGTTGTTTCACCTTTCCCCGATCGCTACGCCTTTCGCAACTGCTGTGCCTCTTTCTTTAAGTAGGAGAAGGGAGAGGGCTTTTGCCCCATTCCTTTGCCTATTCCTCATCTGCCGTCTCTTCTCTTTCTTCCTTCTCGCCAAGAGCGTCTGAGTGCCACGACGGTTCCTAGGAGAGAAAAGGGGAGAGCAAGGGAGAGGAGAAAAACTCACAGATCCATTCGTGAACCTAGAGCAAAATGTTTAGCTAGAGGTCATCCGTCGTGAGGGAGTCGGCGCTGGCTGCCTTTGCCGAGAAGGGGTTTCTGCCGCCGAAGGAGGTGGCTCCTGGGAGGGAGGATTTCCCATAACCTCGGGCTGGTGTGGTTGTTTCCTTCCTCGCCTTTCATGAGCGCGGGTTAGGATACCCCGCGCACTGGTTCCTGCGTGGGCTCCTCAATGAGTGGGGTTTGGAGCTGCAGCACCTCAATCCGACTGGGGTGCTGCATATCGTTGGCTTTGTCACCGTGTGCGAGGCCTTCCTTAGGATGGAGCCACACGCGGACTTCTTTCGGCAGTTGTTTTCTGGGCGAGCTTTGTCAAAGGGGAAGCCGCTCATGATCGCGCCGGTGGGGGGCTTCATGCTGCAGAAGAAACCGAGCGCGTCGGGCTCGTACCCCGTGTACACCCCCTGTTATTCCAATCGAGGGTGGCACGGGGAATGGTTCTACATCAGGAACCCAGTGGAGGCGCCGTTCCCGCCTTTCACCGGCGGGAGGCCGGAGAGGCAGGAAAGCTGGTCGTGGGGCCCCACCAGCCGGCAGAAGAAGAAGGTGGAGATTATCGAGGTGGAGCTTCAGAAGCTCGTGCGGCACGGCCTTGATGGGGTGCGGGTGTTCCACACCCTCTTCCGCCGTTGGGTTGCTCCGCTGGCGGGGAGGACGTGGCCGATGTGGAAGTACGGTGGCCCGACGGACCTCGACCAGCGTTTGTGGAGGAGCTACCGAACAACGAGGTCTGGAGTTGCGTTGACCGGGTGCTGCAGCTGAAGCCCAAAGAGACCCTCGATGAAAAGCCCAGACCTGTCAACGCTGCGACGGTGTCCAAATTGGTATGCTCCTCTCTCTTTACTCGATGTTCTTTTCCCCCTTTGCTCTTCTATTTTTTGATTTTGAGTCGCCTGTTCCATAGGGACTTGGAGTTTACAAGTGCCGGCCACACCTTCCGAAGGGGCTGGAGGGCGCGGCCCAGCAGGCCACCCAGAAGGGGGCGACGATTGAGAGGAAGAAGAAGAAAGCCAAGGAGGCTCAGCGGAAGCATGAGAAGGAGGAGATAGCTCGGTGTGTGCGGGCCAGGGAAAATAGGAGCGATGTTGAGTCAGAGCTCGAGTCGGAGGACCGCACAGAGGTGGGAGATGACATGATTTTCTTTGAGGAGGAGGAAAGCCGGGAGGTCGTTGCAACTTCGGCGGAGCATTGCGATCCTGCGGCCGCACGCGCTGGCGGCGAGTAGGACGCAGGGAGGCGCGGCAATGTTCCTACACCAAGGAAGCGTGCTACGAGCGCGGACACCATCGACGAACAGGAGGTGAAGCAGACGCGGCCACCGCGCCCTTCTGATGCGTCGCCGGCCTTGTCCCCACCTGCTCTGGGCGTGGTGGAGCAAGCCAGGCTGTCAGAGGAGCGGGCTCGCAGCTACGCGTCGTCGGGGCCGGCACCAGCACGCAACTCTCAACTGGAGGATGCCCCACCAGCTGCCTAGTCGACGTGCCCCAAGCCGAAGGTCATGGTGACTCGTGGGCTGAGCAGGAGCTAGTTGGGTCGACTCCCTCCTGGTTGAAGTGAGGGGGCGTGTGTTGCAACCCGGGAGCGGTCCTTGCCCGGCAGGCCCGTTGACATCGGGTCGGGGCTTTAGAGTTGTACCGCTTACATCCCAGTATGCCTTTCTTTGTTTCTTTTCGATCTAGCCATTGAGTTTTCTAGAGTGTGACTGACCTATACTTTTTTGACGGCGGCCGGATGCTCGCCCCAACTCCCGTGCGGGAGGATTGGAGGCCCACTTTGCAGCGGGCCATGGCAAGCGGCGAGGAGAGCAGGGTGGTGGCGGTGGGTCCTTCCCTTCCAGGGGCAGCGCCCCTCGGGTCGTTCGCCAGTACGGCGGCAGCGGCGGCGGCGGCGTCAGCGTCGACGGCGATCCCGATGGTGACGGCGGAGGCCGCGTCGGAGGTAACCCTTGCGGCCCCTCCTCCATCGGCTGCGGTGGAAGAGGAGAGGGAGACTAGGCTCCCTGCCTCGCCGGGCGAAGGGCCACACGGCTCACCCTCCCGATCGGAGCCAAAGGTGCCGGGACATGTGGCCGGGCTGGAACCAGAACATCTGCCGGTGGCCCATGAAGTCGAGGTGGTGGAGATCCCCTTCGACGACAAAGCAGGTGACGAGGTGGAGCTGGCGGTGGTCCGGTCGGAGGCTGGGCCCTCCAGCGGGCTGGAGGAGACCGACCTGGTGTGGCCCTACCCCGAGGACCCGACGAAGGTTTGGTTCATCCTTTGGGATGCGCAGGAGTGTCAGCTCTAGGATATCCTTGGGGGAGAGGATTCGCCATGGAGTCCAATCTCGCCAAACTATCGGTGAAGCTTGAGGAGGCCTAGGAGCGGGTTGACTCCATCCAGCGGGTGGTCAAGGTCGACCTGCGCTGTGCCGCAGCGGTGAGTTTCCCACGCTCGTTCTTGACCCCTTGGTCTTTTGTCGGTTGCCTCAGCATGCTTGCTTCTCGTTTTTGCAGGATATAGAGGAGATGTCGAGCCGCAAGTCCTGTTTCCTCCTGATGGAGCATGCCCGGATGGCCAAGCTTGGGCGCTAGCTAGAGTACGCCCGCAGCGAGTCCTAGGACCGGGCGGCGGAGGTGACCATGGCGCGGGCGGCGGAACGGGCGACCGCCGCTGAGCGGGGGCTTGAGGCGGCGAAGGCCCGCCAGGCGGAGACCGAGGCGGCGCTGCAGAAGTCTCTGGCGGACACCAAGGTGGCGCTCCAAAGATCCCTAAAGACCCTAGAGATGGAGTGGAATGCCCTGGAGTCGGAGCGAAAGGCCCGGTCGGATGCAGACCAGGAAGTGCTTGCACTTCGGGGCTGGGTGATGGGAACGGAGGAGGTCAATGCCCGGCTATGTGAGCAGGAGACTCGGCAGAAGGAGGGACTCTCCATCCTCAAGAACGCCCGCCTCGGTACATACCTTTTCTGCTTTTCGACGTGTTGGTTTCTTCCTTTAGCTTGTTTCTGAGCTTATCGTCCTTCTTCTAGAGCTAGGTGGAAAGGTGGAGTCGTTGGAGCAGGACCTGGAGAGGGCCAAGGCCACGACTAGCCAGAATGCGGAGGTGCTGGCCAAGTCCCTTGAAGAGCGATGTGCTCTCGATGGGAACTTGACCAGATACGCAATATTGCCCAGCTCGTTGTCTCGGAGGTCTTCGGGTCGGCGCCTAGTACCAGCGCGCCCGCCATCCGGCTGGCGGAGGTTCCGGATGAGGTTCGGGCCCTCACCACCGACGGGTTGTTCTATGGGACGTCGGGGGTGTTGAGCTCGGTGGCGACGTACCACCCGGACCTGGACTTCACCACCATCTGCAGCGTGTATGCCGACGGCTGGAGCGCGGAGGACATCTAGTAGCTTGGGGAGAGCTTGCTGCCACATGCAAAGTTGGTGGCCGAGCAAGTCTCCGCGCAGTGGGTGATGGATGCTCGCCGTGCGGACTTGGCCGCCAGCGTGCGTCAGGAGGACGTCGCCTAGTCTATGGATGGCGTGGAGCCTGGGTCAGAAGCGGGCGTCGCCCCACCTCCGACCGAGCCGAACGTTGCCCAGTCGGAGGACGAGCAGCCCCTACCCTCGCCGGTCGAGCCGGTAGCTGATGCCGCCAAGGAGCCGTAGTAGAAATTTTTAGAGTAGAAATACTTTAGTAAATGTAAAAGATAATGTCGTGGGGGAGCCCCCTGTGTAAAGTGTTTTTGTGTATTCCTGAACACAATAACTTTGTTTTTGTGATGGAACTACTTCGTTCGGGGAAGCTTGTCCCGTCCGTTCCTTATTCTTACCTTAGTATAACTTTGTTTTTTAGTCTTTTCTTTTTTGCACCTGCCTGCTCGTACTGTAGGCTGCAACCTTAAGAGCCCGAGCGTGGCCCGTGAGGCTCAGCCGCTAGTAACCGTAGGTAGAGGCGGGGTGCGATCGGTCAGAATATTTAAAGCAAAGTTACGTGAGGTAATTAAAGAAACGGACTACCCTTTCGTTCAGGGAAAAAATGTATTTATCATATGATAGTAAAAAGAGAGGTGGCATTGCACCCCCGTGGAGCCCCCGAGCGACCCGGGCCAAAAGTGTTCGGGTCGGGGCGCTCTATAGGAGCAATCGTTAAGTAAAAAATGATAAGATTGAATTTTAGGGGAAAAAATGACGTAGCTGTCCGCTGTTCAAAGTGTTGGTGAGAATGCTGCCGTTGTCGTCCTTCAGTCGGTAGGCGTTCGGTCGGATCACCTCGGTCGCCGTATAGGGACCTTTAGTCGTCCGGATCCTTGCCCGCCACACCCCCTTGCTTGGCCGCTGCTTCTTTGCCTTTTCCTTCCTTCGGCCCACCGGCCTGTCGCTGAAGGCGCTTGAGGAGTTTGCAGTCCTTGTAGAGGTATTTGATGGGGTAGGTGTGGTTGGTGCACGGGCTCTCCATGAGCTCGTTGAAGTGGTCCGAAAGGCCCTGCTGGGGCTGCTTGCCCGTGTGATCAGCCGTGGCGACCGACGCGGAGTTGGCCGGTCGACAACGATCTTTTTTGTTCTTTTTGCCCCTCTGCGTGGAGGGGCCCTCGTCTTGATCCTCGCGCTTGGCCTTGCTTTTGTCCTGGCCTCCGTTGAAGCGCTACAGGAACGGCGCTCTCTGGATGCATCGGCCAAAGGCCCGTGTCCCGGGCCATCTGGGCAGGGACTCCGGTCGTCCGGCCGGCGACCGCGCCTGGGTGCGTTTCACCACTCCTCGCGATGGTCCGGCCGGGGTCTGTGTCGCCTGCCATCACTGCCGCTCGATGGACGTCATCATCTTGCCAGGACCGACATCGGTTGCTGATGACGCTGCGAGCGTCTTGGTTCGGCCCGAGCCGCTTGCGTACAGGTGGTCGGTGCAGAGCTGGCGCCAGGTCAAGCTGGGGCGCAGATGCGGCCTCCTGTGTTGCGCTCGTCGGCTGTAGCGGTGAGCGAGTGGAGCGATTCGTTTGGTGTGTCCCCACTCCCATGGTGGGGAGAGAGGCTGTGAGTCGGTATCGTGACACGGAGCTCTCCGCCTGTTGAATGGCGGCGGTTTCCACCAGTGCCCGGAGGTTCCGGTGGATTGCCTGTTCCTGGGGGTCGTTCGGCTCGGGAAGGCCGCGCAGAAACATTGCCGCGGCGGAGATGTTCTGGTCGGCCCGAGCTAACTGTGGGGGATAGTTCTCCCCGTCCATGATGTTGTGCTGGACCTGGCGGGCGTGACCCTGGGTGCCGCTCGCCGGGTTACGCGCACGGGGCACGGCGTGGATGTGCCGAGCGCGCCGACGCATGTGGTGGCTAGTTCTGCCGCTGTTGTCGTAGCTCCTCGCCGTGCTTTTGTGCGTGCGTGAGGGCCCCCACATGTGGGTCTAGAGGGGTGTGAGTCTGCAAGGACTCCGCTATCACCAGCGGCTGTCCTGGAGCGTCCGCCATAGTGCACTCTCGGGACGGACGGTGGCTAGGTGCCACGTAGCCGATGCTGGAGCCGTTGCTCTCAACATCGTCATCCATGAGGTCGAGGAAACAGGTGGGAGCATAGCTCGCCATACCCACGAATTCAGACGCGAGAAGGGGCAGCGCCAGCGTCCTTCGGAGCCCCCGAGCGCACACGTCCGTGGGGGACGCGAGGCAGTAGGGGAATCAGTCGTACGGTGGTCGCGGTGCGGACAATGTGGTCCCTTCGAATAATCGGCGGGAGATAGTAAATAGCGTGTAAATAACAGTACGTACGTTACTCACAGTGGGGTTTGATCAGAGCTTTTGCTCAGAATGAAGCGTAGGCACCTCGTTGTTGAAGTCGTTGGGTGTCCCGGGGCCAACGGAGGGCGCCCCTCCGATGGGCACCGGGATGGGCGCGTCCTCGTGGAGGCATAGTACGTCGAGCCGGTCGGTGACGAAATCCAGGCTTCCGAAGAGGAAGGCCTGGGACGGATCAAAGACCGGTGGAGCCCACATCCCAATAGGTGGGATTGCGGGAAAGTCCAGCGAGCCGAAGCGAGTCGTATCGCTCGAGCCCGCATGGCGGAGATGGCGGAAAAGTGGGCTATCTGATGACCAAAAAGTATGAACGTACAACGTCTTCCCCACGGACGGCGCCAACTGTCGGTGCAGAAAGTGACCAACACGTAAATATTTATAGTTTTGCTGTATGTTGTGATTGGAGGTGGCCTAGCACTCAATGACACATGGTTTATACTGATTCAGGCAACGTGCCCTACGTCCAGTTTGAGTCGGTCGGTGACTTTATTCCTGAGCCCAGGTGCTCGAAGTTTGCTGTGGGTTACAAACGGAAGGGAGAAAGATGGGGGGTACAAGAGGTCCGATCGGACTCTGGTCTAAAGGGCCGAGAGTGACGGGAGCTCCGCTATGTGCTAAGTGTTTTAGCGTGTGCTCGAGGTTTGAATCTAGTGGTTCTGTTATTGTGTGTTAGTGAACTAATCGATCTCCATGTTGGGAGAGAGCGCATCCCCTTTTATAGATGAAGGGGATGGCCTTACAAGTGAGAGGGAAAGAGTGTACGTATGCTAAGTCTTGTTGCCCACGCCGTCGGGTACAAGATGATTGTAGGCGCCCATAACACTGTTAATGTCAGGTGCATGTGGGAAGTTGCGTCTTCTTCTTTTGGTATGGCAGATGTTGGTGCCTGTCATACCGTTGCCCGGAGGCATGTAGGGGGTTTTACCGTGTTTGGCTGGTATGGTAAATGACGACGCCCACAACACTGTTGATGTCCAGAGGCTTGCGGGGGGAGCCTCACCGTGTTTGTCTGGTATGGGAGTTGATGGCGCCCACAACGCTGTAGGGAAAATGTCACTGCCCACAACACTGCTTGGGTTCTGACATGCCAGAAAGGTTGCAGGATACTGTCCTGCAGGTGTACATGGTACGATTCTCGGTATTGCAGTTGACTTGAGTGCCCTGCCTTACTTGCTCCGTCTGTTTCCTGGTACTTACCGAGCGGGCGTCCCCGGTCGGTTGGTTCCAGTCTGCTCTGACTGCGCTAGTCGGAGAAGAGCTGTAAGTAGGGGTTCGGTGCATCCCCGGTCGGGGACGCGCGTCGGAGTCGGAAGTGGTATTTGGCCAGGCCTTCCGGTCGGAGAGGCCATCCGGAGGCGGGCCGGAGTCGGAAGCGAGGCCTTCCGGTCGGAGACGCGGGCCGGAGTCGAAAGCGGGCGCCGTTCCTCCTCGGCCAGGCCTTCCGGTTGGAGGCTGGGTCGCCCTTCTGGCCTGTCGTTTAGGTATTTGGGCCGGCCCATGAGTCGCGCGTCGTTCGCAACGTTGTCTGCTGGGTCGGCAAAGCCCTCGGGTGGCATTCCGTTGGTCCTTAACCCGCCTTCCAACAGATTCCCCCTCAATGGGGATTCTATGGGCTTGGCTAGAGGTTGGATTGAACAAGAAGGTTGAGATGACCCTATCCGCCTCTATGCGGGTTGAGCGAAGGCCACTGAGGCTCATCTGCATTTTCTTCCCTGGCTCTTGTTCGACGTGAGGCGGCCTCGGGCCCTTTACGGGCTAGCCTTCGAACCTCGGTCTCTCGATCTAGGATCGGACGGCTCGAGCCCCTGAGCCCCTTGGGGTCTGATAGGGGTTGGCCGTGTTTCACGCGTCACCCCGTCCTCGGTTTCCGCAACCGGAGGGGTTGAGCTAACGACACTTGCCTCGATAGCTCGAGTGTTGCGCTCAATGAGCTCGCTAACGGGCACGTTCGAGTGTAATTCGGGTCTGTCATCCACTGACGGGGTCGGCAGAGCCCTCATGTGGCATTCCACTACTTCTTAACCCGCCTCTCGGCAGATGCCTGAGCCGTTCGATAGGCTCGGGTGGCCCGTTGGCCTCTCCTCGATGGAGATTCTATGGGTTTGGCTCGAGGTTAGAATCGAACGAGAAAGGTCAAGATGTCCCTGTCCGCTTCTGAGCGGGGTCGGGCAAGGCCGCTGGGGCTCATCTCGGTTTTTCTCCCCTGGCTCTGTTTGACCTGAGGCGGCCTCGAGCCTTTCGTGGGCTGGCCTTCAAACCTCGATCAGTTGCCGCTCATGTCGAATGAGGCGACTACCGCTTCGTAACGCGACGCGAAGCATTGAGATGCAACAATTGCATATGCAACGCTTGTATGTATGGGATGAATGTACGATATAACTCTAAATTTGAATGCAAAATTGAAACATTAACATCAATTATCGCATCACTTCTTGCCTACGATACGTGAAAGATAAGCTTGCACTTCTTTAGCAATGAAGTGCTACGGAAAGATAATCATAACAAGTTTGTGTTTCACAATACATGTTTTACAATCTATAGTATATTGCTCGTGCTAACACCACGGTGGCATTTTAGGTGACACAAATTAACAACCAAACGCGGTATAAAATAAAATAGATTGAAGATTCATAGAAAAAGGAGCGATACAAATTTACAGGGCTATTGTGTTATTTAATCCAAAAAGGATCAAACTTATATTGTTGAATACAACAAGGATAATTCATGCCAATTTGTTCATCTGTCAGGTTATCAATTTTAGGCCTCTTGACGACAAAACCCTTCTTCACTAACGGGTGTCTACGGTGTACCATAAATCTCATGCGAAATATTTACACACCTAATTTTTGGTTTTAATCAATGGCTTGTGGCTTTTGCTCCTTCCCATGTCAACACCGAGTCCTTCAACTCGAACATCTACAAGTACACCAGAACGTGAAAAAAATTCAGCAAATGGTAAGCCTCGATGAGCAATGAACCTGAGCATGAAAGCATCTGTTGGTGATTGAAGAGCTTAGCTGTACCCGCTAGTGTCGGCCTGAACAAGCTCCTGCACCAGTTGCATCACCTTCATCCCACTTGTCTCAAGATTCTGATGTGTCATATGAATCAATCAAGCCAAAGCTGTAATCATGGGAGCTAATCTGGTCCTAGGATAATCACTTGATCATTACGGCAAGAATCAAGAAAACCAAGCGTGAGCTTTTCATCGTCCACAGCTCCCTAAGCTCCAAGTGCGGGGAAAAAAAATTCTCTGCAGTCGTGCTGTACCGCGGCGCCCGTGAAGCACCGAGCGCAGGCCATCCATGTATCCTTGTGCGTGAATCTCAATGCATATGAGTCTGAACCAGCTAGCTACGCGTTCCTTCCACGTGGAGCCACAATGAGTAACCGTCTCTGTTCCTTCGGCTGGTGGGTGCAGACGCGTACGTGGCAAGCATGCCATCGGTGCTGCACGGCGCTAAGGTGCAGCACGATTCCAGAGAATTTTTTCCAAGTGCGCCACCAGCGCAAGTAGACCGAAAGAAGCGAGAAAGAGCACAGTAGATGACTGATCTGCACCAATAGAAAATTAGCCACATTCATCTAAGTAGCTGATTACTGTTTACAGCTTGCATAAACAGAATTGATGTAAAATAACTGAATCACTTTGTTTGGCAACTGGCATTGCTCCAGCATCCGCATGCCAAAAAAAAAGGGTTAACACCAAGCCATATAAGCAATGTAGAGAACAATTCTGTCATACAAAAGATGGTAAAGACCAATCATTGATCCGGCGACCAGGAGAATATGTCAATGTAAGAAATTAATATCCTATAATTACGAAACACAGTTGCACTGATAATAAACTTAAAAATAGCCAGATTCTAAAAATAACAAATAACCCTATATCTGAAAATAAAAAATAATCAAGCATTTATGTTTCTCAATCAATGGAAGGTTAGCATCAGTTCCTCCAGGCAAGGAAAAAAACTACAACTCAGACATAGATAAATTAGATGGCCAGTAATTGGTACTTGGATGAAGGATAGTATCAGTTTTGTACCTGAAAATTATTTTCAACATTTTTTTTCATCGGATGACACAGGAGAACTGAAAAATTATTCAACATAACTGATAACTGAAGATAATATCATATTTAACTGGAAGAGCCTAATGTAGGAATTTAGTACTAAATTATCTAGCCTGTGCTAACGCTGCTAAAGAACCAAGTAGATTGGCCTGGTGTAGGAATTTTGCCTTACAGTAATGGACAACCCATTTTGATTACACAAAAGGATATTGCATCTACATCTCTACTATGAGGACTAACATCTGATTTGTGATAGACAAAGTACAAATTTTGAAATCCAACTGGGCTATTATGGACACACAATAAAAGAATGATGATCAGTAATACAACAAAAGAGAAGATAAGAAAGATGATGTCAGAAGAGAACACACTGTGTGAAGCTTGGCCCCAAAATCTGGTGTAAAATCAGAAAAGATATCAACCTGAGTATTCAACATTCAAATCTCTGGACCAACCAACACAAATGGAGCAAACAAATTAACACACTATTAGCAAATAGTAGAAAGGCATCTCAAATACACAAGAACTAATGGCATGTATACCTCGTCAGCAAGCTTAAGTAGCTCTTTTGCTGTCTCAACATCCGCCGTAACACACAAGTTACTCTGCTTCGCCTCCCTCACCTCAAACAGCTTCCTCCCCATGGGGTTCATGGCCAACCCCGCCCTCTTCGCAAAGGACTCCCACCTAGCAATAGCCGACGACTTGGGTGGTCCAGCAGGCACGCCGGGCACCGCACTGGAGTCGAGGAACCACCTGACCTCGGTGACCTTCTCCTCACCCACCTTCCTGTGCCTCACCAACATAGCGAGAGGTAGCCAGCGCCATCCCCGCGTTGAAGGACTCGGAGGCGATGAACTTCCCCACCCGATCCCCTTGGAGAGGGAGTAGCCCGCAATCTTGAAGTGGTGGGCGCCGTTCACCGTCTTAGCGACCGACGTGGACGCCGTCTCGGAGGGGGCCGAGGAAGGGGAGGTGGAGGAGGATGTGGCGAGCCTCGGGAATGGCCGCCCGCGGCGGCACCGACGGCGGGGGAAGCGGAGGAGGGGCCACCGCAGCAGACACAGCCGCCGCCCATCGCTGGGAAGCGGAGGAGGGGATGGATCAGGGCAGGACGAGCCGAATTCAGACGCAGGGGCGCGGGGATTTGGGCAAGCTGAGGGAGGAGCTTCGCCCGTGGTGGCGTGGTGCCCGGCCGTCCGGCGCTCGCGGCCTCACGCTCGGCGCCTCGACCGCCTCGGCCCTAGCGCCTACGCGGCTGCACCCTGCCTTGTGCCGCCCAGAGCGGCGGAGCCGCGGACCCTACAGGTGGCCCGCCGCACGCGCCTGCACGCCCTACCCCTGCGCCCCTTCGTCCACCCTCGCCGTTCGGTTAGGTAGACACGGGGTCGCACGACCTATCTCCTGCCGGGTAGATGTTGACCGTAGGAATTTTGTAGTTGTAGAGATTTGATACAGTGTATATCTAATTGCATAATAGAAACTACATACCACATTTGCACAGATGTGTTGGGTTTTTTGCTGGATGACTCCGCACCAGCAATTCAGCACCCGGCCAACAACTGGACGGAACACCGCCGCTGGCCTTGAGTGCCCTCTAGCTCTAATGCTCTAGTATGTTACAGTATTTGGGAATATAACGAACAATGGTTTCAATTATGCCAACATCTTTATGGTCCTAGGCAACATCAGAAAACCGTTATCCCTCGATGAATCGAAGTTGAACAAATGAAGAAGAGACCATAGCGTAAAGAAGAAACAACAATCAAGCATATCCATTGATCATTGGCAAATACCCTCATAACAGGTCATATGGTCAACGAGTCGCCGGTTCATCTATTGGCTGCTTTTTGGCGCTGCACTTTGGTTGGGGCGAGTAACATAGTATATAGCAGCAGGATAATCGTATCAACAAGAGTACAGATTAGTACAAAGATTTATGACTTTAAACAAACATAACATAAAATTATATTTCATGATTAATCCAACAATACATACAGTCGTATTTAGGGTCTTCTTGGTTTGCGACTAGAATTTGCCATACAAAAGATTTGGTAGCCACAAGTCGGACAAAAAATTGTCATAGATTTGGCAAGCCAAATGTGAGAGTTCAGCAAGTTTTGATAGCAAACCAAATACTAGCCAAAATCATGGCTTGCCAAATCTTTGACTTGATAAATTTTGGAAGTGAACCAAATCAGGCCATTAATATGGCTTAACTTCGCATTGTGCTAAATCTGTATTCTTTCTAGCATGAAGGGAATACATGTTATTGGTTGGATGAAAACGTAAATTGTTGTTCTTAGGCTATGTTTGATTGTGCTGCCAAAAAGCAGGATGCTAAGCGGGTGGAATCTAAATTTACTTTTTCAGAAGCCACTGCTTTCATGCAGTACAATTTTTGTGGCACTTTGAACCTTACTTTTGGCTTGCTTCTCCAAATAAGTGAAAATAGAGAGATGTTTTATAGTTGTTTCAAGGGAGATATACAGAGAAGGGCTATTTGATAGTTGTTTCGACCAAACACTTTTCAACTTATCATACCTCACAATAGCTTTTTTTTACAGCTCATGACCCACAACAGATTTCCACAATTCACAGCTGAACCAAACATAACCAAATATAATTAGTCATGTTTTTAAAAATTTTTCTTCTACGTTTCATATCTAAGTTGGTAATTATGATTTGCTAGATTGCCTAAAAGGTTGCAAGCTCAGGTGAAATTAAGTATTATCCTTATTGTTCTTGCTTGTAAAACAACGGGTCGCCATATTGAAGAATTACCCCTTTGCTAATTTGCATGAGAACGGGTTACTTCTACGTAAATGGAGCAATCTAGTCATCGGTTATGTCTGTGTTGATTTTCGAGGTCAACGTCAAGAAACTAACACTACAGGAACTGCTGGCTTCCCCGAGTGCCAGCTGCACTCGGGGAAGGCCCAGTTGCACTCGGGGAAGCCTTCCCCGAGTGCAACACTCGGGGAAGAGCCTCCGGCTAATCCTCTCACGGGAAAGGCGCCTTCCTCGAGTGCCGAAAATCGTGCACTCGGGGAAGGCTTTGCCGAGTGCCGTGCTGGCACTCAGGGAAGATTTCACGCCGTTGGCCGACGGCCGACGCCGTTTTCTTTTTCTTTTTTTTATTTTCTTCCCCGAGTGCAACACTCAGGGAAGATTTTTTATTTTTTTTAAATACTCTTTGCCGAGTGCCGCAGCTCAGACACTCGGCAAAGAAATTTTGTTTTTTTTTTAAAAAAAAACATCTTCCCCGAGTGCCTGGGCTGTGGCACTCGGCAAAGAAATTTGTTTTTTTTTAAAAAAAAACCTCTTCCCCGAGTGTCGCAGCCCAGGCATTCGGGGAAGCCTGTTTTCTTATTTTTTTTAAAAAAAAGATGTCTATTATGGCATATTATTGATTGTAGTAACAGTACATGCTCTGCAAGTCACACCAATGGGTATTATTGCACTGAAGTGCTATAATTCCAAAATGAACACAATATACAATACAAAATCGTTTCTTAGTACAGCCACAATTTTTGGATCTAAGATAACTTGAAAAAGATTACAATAGCAGAAGAGCAAGGTACCCAAACTATAAAATTACTCAATGGGCCAATTATGATAAATTCACAATATGCATTGCATAACATGTTCACGTTGCCAGACTTAGGAAATTTAGTGCAATTTTGAAAGAAAATGGTCACAGGTACATATACAAATCATTGTAAATGGTCACTAGTACATACATCTATGTAGCCCTATGTGCAGCAGGTACCAAGAGATAGCATAAAGGATTTTCCTAATACATGAAAATTCAGAAATATAAAAGAAAAATACAATTGTCTCCAAGCAGGCCAAGTGCTTAATTTTCTAAAGCATTAGTTTGGCCTCAGATCTTCACTGAGTGAAGCCACGCCAATACTCAACCATGTCCAATTCCCAACTAGCAAGCCAGAACTTGATGTTCTTTCCTTTTTTTTAAAAAATACTACTTTACAAGTTAGAGCAGCCCACACTGTATGTGTGACAGCAGTTACATGTTCATATACAAAAACTTGTTCCAATGCATAGTAATTTATTTAATCCAAACAAGTCCTATTGCTCTGGAAAAACCACGTAAAAAACTGATTAACTTCTTGAGATCATACTACACTTCATGTTAGTTAACTGACATTCCATGTTATCTGAATGATGCTATATGTTAAACAAGCATACACATATAATTTATACTATGTTAACTGTATCTATCACATGTCAAAATGGGTCTAACATTTTGCAGGACAAGCTTTGCATAAAGTGGGAAAACTTCACAGGCAAAAGATAAAGGCAAGCTGTAAAAGAAGATAAATAGATTGCAGTACATACTCCAGAAAGTTAGAATTAAAATTAACCTGTCATTTTTATTGAAACCAAATCGATCAACAGTGCACTGGCTCTCTACTACCTTGTGTACAATGATACTTCAAAGTGGGGGGTCAGAGGACCAGAAGAAGTGGAATCTTGAAGAGATAGGTACACGCCTTCTGTTTGTGTGCAAGAGAAACATACCTATTGAAGTGGCACGGAAGAAGGCTGGAGCCACACAGGCACCTAGGATGTGTAAACAAATGTCAATCAATCTGAAATCAATAGGGGAAATGGTTGTTGAAACATTAAGTTTGGACCTACCTACTGTTAGAAAAATACTTGTTTAAAAAACACTCAAATTATAGCATGGAAAAGTCACAGTTTTGCAGATAAATGTACAAAGATGATGACCGTTAGCCGTGTCAATTTATGGCATGGTGAATGTACCTGTCATCCACGGTAGATGAGCCAATTCATGTTCTTTGCATCACAGTAACATCTCCAAGTCAAAGCTCATAAAAACCTGTGTACTTGAAGCAGTAAGTATATATTGCAATAAAGACCGCTAACAAATTTACCTAACCAACCAATATCTTAAATCTCAAATAACAAGCATCCATCAGACACAATCATAGGAGGGTACAATTAAGGATTTAGCTGCTACAAAGAGCAAAAACAAATTTTGAATGCATTTACCATACTATATATGCCATCTCACTCAAGAACAACAATTATTGATGCCTTTACCATACTATTTATGTCATACATATCACTTGAAGAATAACAGTTACTTTGGCAAAGAAGGAAACACTTGTTATCGTAAAAAGTCAATAAGCTATGATGCCTTATTCATTATCATAATCAAGCATTGTATATTTGAAAAGGACAAATGAATGTTGTAACCCGATCAATCTGAATAATAATAGTAGAATTTAACCGGCACGTGAACACGCATATGGGTTACTCAATTTTCTGAGTGGTACTGATTATTGCAGGAATCCTCATCAATGCGAGGTACAATCAAATAAACAATTATCTCGAATAAAACCTCACTATCAATGCTGTTTTTGCTGAATCCGATGGACCGTTTACCAGATCTCTGCTAATGCAAGAACGACAACATTGGGCAGTATGCTGCAAGTAGAAGAGAGAGGAGGCGCACCAGCCTAGCACCTGCGGACGGACCGACGGACGGCGGTGTGGCTGATGGAGGCACATGGGAGGACAACGCCGCTGAGGCTCTTTGGAGAGGCGAATCGGGGCGGACGGCGTCGGGGCTCGCCGGAGTTGGAGTCGGGGCGGACGGCTCAGGGACGTGGCTCGCCGTGACAGATCGGGGCTGGAGCTGGGGCGGCGGTTGGAGGCGCATGGCGTCGGGGCTAGGGCTCCACCGGGGCGGGGGAGCCGTCCAGAGAGCACGACCTACACGGCGCACGCGGCCAGGGAGCTTGACCAGCGCCGCCGCGATCGCCAGCCACCTTAGCAGCCTTCATCGCCTCTTCCGTCGCGCTTTCGCGGCTGTCGTCGTGCTTATGGGGGAGGCGTGGCGCGGAGGATGGGAGGCGGCCGCGAGAGGAGGGGAGGCGCGAGGTCATGGCGTCTGGCCAGGCGGCCCGTTAGGGGGGATCTGTGCGGCGGGGGTCGGGGATGCAGGGCCGAGGCCGCGTGGGGGCTGGGGGCGCGGGGCGGGAGGGCTGGGCGGGGCAGGGCATGGGCATGCAGCGGGGGGGCAATGGGCGGGGCGAATGGTGGGTGGCGGCGAGCCTCTGCGGCGGCGGTGCAGTGCGCTGGGCAGGCGGGCGCGTGTGGTGGGGGCGCGGGTGGGGTGGTGGCCGGTTAGGTTTAGGATAAGGCCACGGCGGGCCGGGCCATGGTGGGCTTTTTTAGTCTTCCCGAGTGCCCGCTTTCTAGTAAACCTTCCCCGAGTGCTTTCCCTGGCCCTCGGGGAAGAAATTTTTATTTTTTGTTTGTTTTGCCTCATTTTTTTTGTGAGGCCTTCCCACATTATTTAAAACTCCTTGTTCAAATTTGGGATAATTTTGAGTTTTTTTGGTATATTTCGTTAATTTTTTTCGTTTCGTTGAATTTTTTTGCATACTTCAAATTTGAACTGCAGGTGCATGAAATAATAGAATTTCTTGATTGGAAAAATAATATTCATGATATTTAGTGTATGTTGAAATTTGTGTCCAGAACTCACATGAAATTTCGAGCATCTTGTTGATGTAACATGGCGAGAGTACTTGCGGAAAAAATGTTTTAAATTATATAAAATCGAGCGAAGTCCGAAAATCACAAAACTTATGCAGGCGTCGTGTTATCGCATGTAGAGGTTATGATAAAAATTAAGAAGATTTCGAGCAAGTTAACGTCGGATGCCTAAAACCCAGACATCTCCGCATGTGATCACTTGAATAGGCATGCGGAGATGTCTGGGTTTTAGGCATCCGACGTCGCAACTTGCTCGAAACCTTCTTGATTTTTTTACCATAGCTTCTACATGCGATAACACGACGCCCATACAAGTTTCGTGATTTTCGGACTTCGTTCGGATTTTATATAATTTAAAAACACTTTTCCCGCAAGTTATTAGTCATGTTACGTCAACAAGATGCTCGACATTTCATGCGAGTTCCTGGATAAGGCCTCAACATACACCAAATATTCTTAATATAATTTTTTGAATCACCAAATTCTATTATTTCATGCACCTGCAATTCAAATTCAAAGTATGCAAAAAAAATTCAACGAAACGAAAAAACTAACGAAATATAACAAAAAAGTCAAAATTGTCCCAAATTTGAACAGGAGTTTTAAATAATGTGGAAGGCCTCACAAAAATGAGGCAAAAAAAAAAAAAAAAAACAAAATTTTTCCATGAGCGCCTTCCCCGGCACTCGGGGAAGGCAGCCTCTTCCGAGTGCCCCTGCTCGCACTCGGGAAAGGGCCTCTTCCCCAAGTGCCAGGGAAGACACTCGGGGAAGAATTTTCTTTTTTTAAGTTTTAACGGCGTGGGCGGGGTGGACCGTCAAGTAACATGTTTCTTTGCTGAGTGTCGATCTTCCCCGAGTGTTGCACTCGGAGAAGAGGGCCTTTGCCGAGTGCTTCTCTTTACCGAGTGCCAGGATCTCTGCGGCACTCGGGAAAGCCTCTCTTCTCCGAAAGTGCAATTCTTCTCCGAGTGCAACACTTGGGAAAGATTTTCTTTCCGAGTGCCCGATTTTTGGCACTCGGGGAAGCCAGTGACACTCGGGGAATTTTGCCTCTCCCGTAGTGTAAACACAAGATTTAATGCAATGTACTACACTCATGCAAGTACAGATTTCGGTTTCACACACATTGCATTTCAAACTTCACCGCACATATGGTTGTAAAGTTCACATTGAGTTCACTAGTTGCTGTGAAAAGCCAATCAAACATCGCATCACCGATAAACATCGAAGCTACGGAGTGCTAATACTAGTTTCAGTCCACTGTCCGTACATGATCGAAGACGATAGGAGACAAGCAGGCAAAGCAAGAGGTTTCAGTTGTCGCGGTCGCAGCAGAAGAGCACCCGGATGACGCGCGCCCGGTGGTCCGGGTGGAGGCTGATGACGAGCCAGATCAAGGCGAGGACGGCCACCCAGATGATGATGTCCAGCGACAGGTGCGTCCTGGACTGCGACACGATGAAGGTGAGCACGAGGCTGGAGTAGGCCACCGCGAAGGACCACAGCACGTGGCGCGAGCCCACGGGCATCCGCACCAGCAGGCTCAGCGTCATCACCATGGAGCTCGCCACCCCGACCCAGCTCGCGCCCCTGAACACCCAGTACCTCGGCCGGTGCAGATCGCGCATGATGGGGTCGCCGGCGCGGTACCGGGGCACCACGCTGCCGGCGTCGCTCACGACCGTCTGGTCGGTCTGCCAGTAGCCGCCGGGCATGCTGAGGCCGAGCAGGAAGTTGAGCGCCGTGATCAGCGTCGCCACCACGATCAGCGTGTTGGGGTCGTTGCCCGCCCAGCCGTCCCTGCTGTCCGGCGCCGCCCCGCCGAGCTGCTGCTGCTGCCGCACTGGCAGGCCCGTGGCGACGAGGCCAGCCTCCATGTTGCTGCCCGGGGTCGGCGGTGCGCTTGGGTACATGGTCGGGTACTGCTGCTGATCCATGGGCTATCGATGGATCGATGGAGGAGCTAACGGCAAATTTGTTGGATGATCTGAAACTAGCTAGGGATGCGTGCAGTTGAGTGCTGTGGCTATCGATCCTTGTGGTGTCTCGTTGTTGGTTTTCGATGGAGTGATGAAGAGAGCAAATGATCCATGGCACGTATATATACACGACTCCCTCTATCCCAGTTCCAGGTCAAGTTGTCCAAGTCAATATTTTTGTCCCCTGCCTCGTAGCCGCTTTTGCCACTTGCGTATCATATTCCTCTGCACTCAATTGCACGGCACGATCTAGAGTAGTATGGAACACGGTGTGTCGAAATGTTCAACTACTACGCGCCTCAGACAATGCCCATGACAATTGTTGGCGAGTATCTGAAGAAAATGTAGTAAATGTTACAGATGCGTGAGAATTCAACGTTCACCATTTCGCGATATTAAAAAGTAATTGTACTGCTGTTACAAATTAAAACAGCCCACCCCGTTACCATAGGCAAAATAATAATAATAATAATAATAATAATAATAAGTTTTTACTTAAAAAATAAGCAAAGAAAAAATTCATTACGGTACGGAAGTCGGAACAAGATTAATATAGTTCTTTTAAATGCAAGCAAGCTTACGTCGAAACGAGGCACATAGACAGAGCACAGATTAGATGATGACCGTACCGCTGCTGAGCGTTGAGGAATTGAGATCTTTTTTCTAGAATTGAGATTGAACAGCTCTACTCGCAAGGTTTGTGTCGCCTTAGCAACGCGATAAAAATAATCTTGATTAGCTCTAAAGGAACGATGCATAGCCAATGTAATCATGGACTGTTTGGTACGTGTGCGATTGACCAAAGGGTGGACTCGGCTGTCCCAGTCCCACACCCTGTGCAGTTTACTATGACTCAAAGCTAGGTCTTCGATGGCTTTATCGCCATGGAATTAATTAAAGCGTTATCAGCAGATCTCCTTCTCCAAGACTTGAGATTTGAGAGCACGTTTTACCCTCGTCTTACCAACTCCAACTGTCTAGTTAACCAGGGGAACAAAGCATAAATTAGACATATCTGATCATTCAGCATGTTGACCACTTGAACCCGTTCCTAACTTAATAACCAGAAAAGAACAAACTAGATTGGACATGAGGTTTGATTTTGTTATTTGTTTCCAAGAAATTGGATTCCTCAAATATGCTGGATTATTACCTTCCTAATAACTATTTATCCTTTATTTTGAAATCGGTAATGCTTCTATCAGGACGTCCGTCCGTCCGGACAGAGACATACCCGCCTCACGCCTGCGCCGCTTGGTCGCACTGGACCCGCCTCGCGTAGCATGCGCCCTGTGCCTCCCGTCTTGCGCCAGTGCGCCCCGCACCTCCGTCTCGCGCACGGTCGCATTGACCTGCCCACGATCACGCCTCGTGTCGTGGATACCCGCCCATGCCTCACACCGCCCTCGCCTCAGTAGCGGCTTGCTCGCGTCTCGTGCATCACGACGCGTGCCCGCCCACGCCGCATCATCGCGTCCCCCGCGCCCGCGTCAACCTTCATTGGGCGGGAGCAAGTAGATGAGCAAGTGTTGTAACCATATATTTTATGCGTTTCAGATGTATGTTGCATATGTTTCATTTGGATGTTGTAAAAGTTGATCTGGTGTTGTATATGTTGCAATGGTTATACACGTGTATTGCAAGTGTATGTTTCAAATGTTTTAGCCATTTCAAATGTATGTTGCAAGTGTGTCATCTAGATGTTGCGGTGGCTATACACGTGTCGGATATCTATACCCGGTATCCAAGCCAAAGGATTAACGAAGCGCCACGTCGGCTCATCCGATGGTTAAGGACGCAACTGCGACCTCGTCCGACACTGAGGACGAGGTTTCCACCTCATCCGACCCCCAGGGACCGGGCCACGCCTCGTCTGACTCTGAGGACAAGGTTTCCGCCTCGTCCGACCCCCTGTGGGCTGGGCCACGCCGTCTCGGTAACACACCCAGGTGTTTGCCACCGCTTAAGCAATGGGTTTGAGCAAAAACATGGTATATTAAGTGATGATGAAGATGTCAAGGTCAAACCTATAGAAACGAGCCCCAACCTAAACTTGGATATTGCACCCTTGCTCGCCTATAGACCCCTTTTCAAGATATATGCTTGGGTGGTGTGATTGGGATATCTTCATGTGTCTCACATCAATACCCATCTATATTGGACACTCGAAAAGTTTCATGAAGTTTGGAATCAAAAAGTCACATGAAATAATAAGTTATATCCTTGTTGGAATGATTTTACTAAGTGCTTGAATTGCACTATTAAGTGAATGAGAACATGAGATGTCAACCAAACCTTGCAACCTTGCCAAAATGACTCTAGATGAACTCTACAACAAAAGTCATGAAAGGTTCATGTTGGGCAAATGCCAAGAAAATGCTCCAATGGATCAAAAAGGATAATTTAAGCTTCATCGCGATCCTACTTTGGTCAAAGTAGAACAGCAGGTTCTATACCAGTTTTGAGGTTGGACCTTAAATGAAAGTTGTAGTCCATATCATGTAGAACAAACTTTGTTTTTGGACTAAGAGCTAGATCAGCATGGAAGTAAGTCAAATCAAGGTCACAAGATCGAATTTGCTGTTGTTTTCAGCACTTACAAATATTCTAAGTCTGGAGTTTCGCTAAGCAACGACGTTGGCATTCCGCGTTCTCCGAAATTCGTTAAGCAATTTGAGTTGGTCCAAAAATAAAAGTTGAAGGTTATATTATGGAGAAGAGCATGCAAAAAGTTGCACTGAGTTTGACCGAGTTTTGACTTCCGAAAGTGAATTTCCGTGACCGTTATCAAGGCGCTGACATTGACAGTTTGTGGCCCAATTACCTGCTGTTGAAGAGGTCTAATGACCTTGGTCTCTAAATAAAAAATGTAGAGCAGCTCGCGGGCTTCAAACTTTGTTTTGGGCCCGAGGTCTAAATCGGCCCAGATCTGGCCCAACCCGCGCTCCACACCGGCCACTCCGTCGCCCGCCAAGTGTTTGCGGAAACGCCCCAGAGGACGCCGCGTGGCCTGTGCGTGGCGGCCATGCACGAGCAGCGTGCCCCCGCCGCTGCCGCGTGCCCTGCCTCTCTGTCGCGCCTCTGCTCCTTCAACCGAGCGTGTGGGCTGCCGCATTCCCCGCTCGCCTCTCCACTCTCCTTCCCTCTCGCTCTGCTGCTGCGTGCGGCCACGTCCGCCATGGCCGTCGCCGCCGAAGCTCCATGGCCAGCCGTCCTTGGGCCACCGCAAGCCGAGCTGTGGGCTCCTAGTTGTGCGTACGCTCTCGCTGGTGCTCCACGCCGCTGCCAGCCACCGCCCGCCAACGCCGGCCAGCTCCTCCGCCGTCGCCGCCGGAGCTGCGCCCCTGCGCGCCGCGTACGCGCGTGGCCAGGCCATCGTGGGCCACCTCCGGCAAGTTCGAGTGCACACACGGGCGCGGGAGGACACTCTGGTGCTCACGCAATCCTCCCCCGCCGCCGACAAGCCTCCTCTGGCCGGCACCGCGAGCCTCCGACGGCCTCCTCTGCTTTGATCCACGTCAAGGACTTCACGCAAGAATTTGAAGAAAGGGAGGGTCCTCTCTGCAATGTCATAGACTCATGTGAATAGTGCCGTAAGGACTGGTTTGTAATTATTTTGCAGGAACTTTGGAAATTCATAGTAAATCGTAGAAAATTCGTAAAATAGTAAATGAGGACCTTTTGGAATCCTTGTGAAATTGTCTATGCAGTGGATCTATAATATGGCATGTTTTAGTTTACATATTTTGCGGTAAAAATAGATTTGTGCAGTATGGTTGTAATGCTAGTTGAATTTGTTATTTTTCATAACTGTAGATCTAGGGCTCCAAATGAAGTGAAATTTTTGTGGCATGCTACCCATATGATAGTTGATGTGTGGTAAAAATTTCATGAGTATTGGATGAAGTATGAGTGAGTTATTGGTTTATCTTGCTCTCACATGATTTCTTGCTTTAGCAACTTGTCTTTTTCATAGAGGTTGCTATACATATTCAAATGGAGTGAAATTTGTACAGTAGACTATTGATAGGATATGTGAGCCACTGTAATTTTTGTAGAATTGATTGTATACTTTTGGTATATGTTCATTAAGTCACCTTGTTATCTAAAATAAATTAAGAAATGCATTAAAAGAATTTAATTGGTCATGGACACTAGGTTTTCTGGTGTTCTTTAGTCATGTGGGAAATGTTGGTAAAGTTGGTTTTGCCTAATTATGTGTTTACAACATAAGTTAATATTTATTTTCTTGCAAATGTGGTTTTTGGAAAGATCTGGGAACTTAGCAAAGTTCTTCATGATAATGTGCTTTGTTGTGAAACTTGTTTATACAAAAGTTGTAGATAATTCATGTATCTAGCTTTTATTAAAATTTGGTGTCATTTGGCCAAGTAGTTTAAGAGTTACAGCTGTTTAAAGTTGGGTTTCTGAAATGGCTGCTTTCTGTCAATTGTGGACCAGTTTATGTAAATGGATATATTTGACTTAGTTAACTTGAGAATCATGCTAAGATGATTAAAGATGAATTGTAGAAAATTTCATAAGCTTTCCATAATGTCTTCTTGCAAGTCATTTGGATTTGTGTAACTCCAGTTATAGCTAAATCTTGTAGCTGCTGTTTGCATGTCCAGAAATTGGCAGATTCCAATTATAGTGCTTGCTTGTATATTGTTAAGTGTGACGTATGCCTTGAATCATGACTGAGTTAGAGCACTTGAGATCTTAGGAAACTTGTGTCATGCTTGGTGTTGTCGTCTTCTTTGCCATCTTAGCATGATAGATTGTGTGATGTTTAAGTTAAGCATCGCAAAGTACTTAAGTGTGTTAGTGTAAACTATGCTTGTCTTGCTTGCTAATTTGTGATGTGTCTCATGGTACTATTCTTCATATTTATGCACTTGCATATTGCATTTCATCTAGGTACGCTAGATGAACCACGTGAAGGACGTGATGTTGGAGCCAAACCCAAAGACAATGTTTGATGGATCTATCCCGAAGGTGGAAGGGCTAAGCAAGTGTTAGGACCTGTGATATCACCAGGATGGTGCAAGCTAACTGAACTGACTTGTGTCGGATCCCAGGCAAGCCCCGGAGCATTCTAAGTCTCCTACTTTATAAAAGCAATTCTTTCTATATATGAGTTATATATTGTTGCATTAAGTTGTAGGAGTTGATTGAAACCGTTGATGCATTTAGTATTATCCTTGCTTACCTTATTACCTTATTACCTTATTACCCTATTAGGTCGGGATCGAATAACTGCTTAGCCTTGCTTAGACCGGTAGCGATCGGTGATATCCGGTCACCTACATTTATAGGTGGTTACTGGAAGAATTTAGCTATGGAAAGAATGATATCCTGGAATTAACCATGTGTGATGGATAATTGGAGACCGGACGGAAAAGTTGGAGGCAACCAGACAGGGCTCTGGGGTGCTGTTAGTTTCCGTCTGTGTCGATTAAGGACCGTCCGTTGTTGGACCTCGAGTCATGTTGAACGCATGCCTTACATTTAGCTGGCCGGATAAAGTACCTTCCGACCGTGAAGCCGGGAGATTATTCGGGCCGAGTAGATAGCCCGCAGCGCACTGTGCCGGAGCAGGTGTGGTAGGACACGGGGGCGAGATGATAAGACCAAAGTGCAGTCGGTCGGCCCCTGGGTACATGTGGTTCCTGACAAACTCGAGATTCCTGGATAGTTGACTCGGTGATCAATATCTCACTTTAGCGGGTGAGTGAGGTTTGTGTAAGGAATAAATCACCAGCTGGTTAGGAATCGATTCGAATCGCCATCGCTCCTGGATAGTGAGCACTTGACTCGAGTTACGGCATCGTAGTAATTATTATGGAACAATGATGGTTATCTGGATGGTATGGGATATGCTAAATCTAAATTGGTAACTGGATGTTATTGGTTAATCAAGTGATTGCTATAGTATAGGTGCTTACCTAGATGGATAGGTCATAATAAAGATGATGCAAAGTACTTAAAATGGTTTCTTCATGATAGCTTATGCTTTTTGCAAACGAGTCAGCTAGCTTAAGTAGCTCTTTTGCTGTCCCAACATCCGCCGTAACACAAGAACTAATGGCATGTATACCTCGTCAGCAAGCTTAAGTAGCTCTTTTGCTGTCCCAACATCCGCCGTAACACACAAGTTGCTCTGCTTCACCTCCCTCACCTCAAACAGCTTCCTCCCCATGGGGTTCATGGCCAACCCCGCCCTCTTCGCAAAGTTCTCCCACCTAGCAATAGCCGACGACTTGGGTGGTCCAGCAGGCACGCCGGGCACCGCACTGGAGTCGAGGAACCACCTGACCTCGGTGACCTTCTCCTCACCCACCTTCCCGTGCCTCACCAACATAGCGAGAGGTAGCCAGCGCCATCCCCGCGTTGAAGGACTCGGAGGCGATGAACTTCCCCACCCGATCCCCTTGGAGAGGGAGTAGCTCGCAATCTTAAAGTGGTGGGCGCCGTTCACCGTCTTAGCGACCGACGTGGACGCCATCTCGGAGGGGGCCGAGGAAGTGGAGGTGGAGGAGGATGTGGCGAGCCTCGGGAATGGCCGCCCGCGGCGACACCGACGGCGGGGGAAGCGGAGGAGGGGCCACCGCAGCAGACACAGCCGCCGCCCATCGCTGGGAAGCGGAGGAGGGGATGGATCAGGGCAGGACGAGCCGAATTCAGACGCAGGGGCGCGGGGATTTGGGCGAGCAGAGGGAGGAGCTTCGCCCGTGGTGGCGTGGTGCTCGGCCGTCCGGCGCTCGTGGCCTCACGCTCGGCGCCTCGACCTCGGAAGTGGTATTTGGCCAAGCCTTCCGGTCGAGAGGCCGTCCGAGGCGGGCGAGTCGGAAGCGAGGCCTTCCGGTCGGAGAGCGGGCCGAGTCGGAAGCGGCGCCGTTCCTCCTCGGCCAGCCTTCCGGTTGAGGCCGGGTCGCCTTCCGCCTGTCGCTTAGGTATTTGGGCCGCCCATGAGTCGCGCTGGCGCTCGCAACGCGTTGTCTCACTGGTCGGCAAAGCCCTCGGGTGGCATTCCGTTGGTCCTTAACCCGCCTTGAGCAGATTCCCCTCAATGGGGATTCTATGGGCTTGGCTAGAGGTTGGATTGAACAAGAAGGTTGAGATGACCCTATCCGCCTCTATGCGGGTTGAGCGAAGGCCACCGAGGCTCATCTCGCATTTTCTTCCCCGCTCTTGTTCGACGTGGCTGGCCTCGGGCCCTTTACGGGCTAGCCTTTGAACCTCGGTCTCTCGATCTAGGATCGGACGGCTCGAGCCCCTGAGCCCCTTGGGGTCTGATAGGGGTTGGCCGTGTTTCACGCGTCACCCCGTCCTTGGTTTCCGCAACCGGAGGGGTTGAGCTAACGACACTTGCCTCGATAGCTCGAGTGTTGCGCTCAATGAGCTCGCTAACGGGCACGTTCGAGTGTAATTCGGGCCTGTCATCCACTGACGGGGTTGGCAGAGCCCTCATGTGGCATTCCACTACTTCTTAACCCGCCTCTCGGCAGATGACTGAGCCGTTCGATAGGCTCGGGTGGCCCGTTGGCCTCTCCTCGATGGAGATTCTATGGGTTTGGCTCGAGGTTAGAATCGAACGAGAAAGGTCAAGATGTCCCTGTCTGCTTCTGAGCGGGGTCGGGCAAGGCCGCTGGGGCTCATCTCGGTTTTTCTCCCCTGGCTTTGTTTGACCTGAGGCGGCCTCGAGCCTTTCGTGGGCTGGCCTTCAAACCTCGATCAGTTGCCGCTCATGTCGAATGAGGCGACTACCGCTTCGTGACGCGACGCGAAGCATTGAGATGCAACAATTGCATATGCAACGCTTGGATGTATGGGATGAATGTACGATATAACTCTAAATTTGAATGCAAAATTGAAACATCAACATCAATTGTCGCATCACTTCATGCCTACGATACGTGAAAAATAAGCTTGCACTTCTTTAGAAATCAAGTGCTACGGAAAGATAATCATAACAAGTTTGTGTTTCACAATACATGTTTTACAATCTATAGTATATTGTCCGTGCTAACGCCACGGTGGCATTTTAGGTGACACAAATTAACAACCAAACGCGGTATAAAATAAAATAGATTGAAGATTCACAGAAAAAGGAGCGATACAAATTTACAGGGTTATTGTATTATTTAATCAAAAAGGATCAAACTTATATTGTTGAATACAACGAGGATAATTCATGTCAATTTGTTCATCTATCAGGTTATCAATTTTAGGCCTCATGACGACAAAACCCTTCTTCACTAACGGATGTCTACAGTGTACCATAAATCTCATGCGAAATATTTACACACACAATTTTTTGTTTTAATCAATGGCTTGTGGCTTCTGCTCCTTCCCATGTCAACACCGAGTTCTTCAACTCGAACATCTGCAAGTACACCAGAACGTGAAAAAAAACAACAAATGGTAAGCCTCGATGAGCAATGAACCTCATGAAAGCATCCGTTGGTGATTGAAGAGCTTAGCTGTACCCGCTAGTGTCGGCCTGAACAAGCTTCTGCACCAGTTGCATCACCTTCATCCCACTTGTCTCAAGATTCTGATGTGTCATATGAATCAATCAAGCCAAAGATGTAATTATGGGAGCTAATCTGGTCCTAGAATAATCACTTGATCATTACGGCAAGAATCAAGAAAACCAAGCGTGAGCTTTTCATCGTCCACAGCTCCCTAAGCTCCAAGTGCGCGGGAAAAAAATTCTCTGCAGTCGTGCTGTACCGTGGAGCCCGTGAAGCACCGAGCGCAGGCCGTCCATGTATCCTTGTGCGTGAATCTCAATGCATATGAGTCTGAACCAGCTAGCCGCGCGTTCCTTCCACGTGGAGCCACAATGACTAACTGTCTCTGTTCCTTCGGCTGGTGGGTGCAGACGCGTACGTGGCAAGCATGCCGTCGGTGCTGCACGGGCACTAAGGTGCCGCATGATTCCAGAGAATTTTTTTCCAAGTGCGCCACCAGCGCAAGTAGACCGAAAGAAGCGAGAAAGAGTACAGTAGATGACTGATCTGCATTGATAGAAAATTAGCCACATTAATCTAAGTAGCTGATTACTGTTTACAGCTTGTATAAACAAAATTGATGTAAAATAACTGAATCACTTTGTTTGGCAACTGGCATTGCTCCAGCATCCGCATGCCAAAAAAAGGGGTTAACACCAAGCCATATAAGCAATGTAGAGAACAATTCTGTCATACAAAAGATAGTAAGGACCAATAATTGATCCGGCGACCAGGAGAATATGTCAATGTAAGAAATTAATATCCTATAATTACGAAACACAGTTGCACTGATAATAAACTTAAAAATAGCCAGATTCTAAAAATAACAAATAACCCTATATCTAAAAATAAAAAATAATCAAGCATTTATGTTTCTCAATCAATGGAAGGTTAGCATCAGTTCCTCCAGGCAAGGAAAAAACTACAACTCAGACATAGATAAATTAGATGGCCAGTAATTGGTACTTGGATGAAGGATAGTATTAGTTTTGTACCTGAAAATTATTTTCAACATTTTTTTTCATCGGATGACACAGGAGAACTGAAAATTTATTCAACACAACTGATAACTGAAGATAATATCATATTTAACTGGAAGAGCCTAATGTAGGAATTTAGTACTAAATTATCTAGCCTGTGCTAACACTGCTAAAGAACCAAGTAGATTGGCCTGGTGTAGGAATTTTGCCTTACAGTAATGGACAACCCATTTTGATTACACAGAAGGATACTGCATCTATATCTCTACTATGAGGACCGACATCTGATTTGTGATAGACAAAGTACAATGTTTGAAATCCAACTGGGCTATTATGGACACACAATAAAAGAATGATGATCAGTAATACAACAAAAGAGAAGATAAGAAAGATGATGTCAGAAGAGAACATACTGTGTGAAGCTTGGCCCCAAAATCTGGTGTAAAATCAGAAAAGATATCAACCTGAGTATTCAACATTCAAATCTCTGGACCAACCAACACAAATGGAGCAAACAAATTAACACACTATTAGCAAATAGTAGAAAGGCATCTCAAATACACAAGAACTAATGGCATGTATACCTCGTCAGCAAGCTTAAGTAGCTCTTTTGCTGTCCCAACATCCGCCAGAACACACAAGTTGCTCTGCCGCCTCCCTCACCTCAAACAGCTTCCTCCCCATGGGGTTCATGGCCAACCCCGCCCTCTTCGCATAGGACTCCCACCTAGCAATAGCCGACGACTTGGGTGGTCCAGCAGGCACGCCGGGCACCGCACTGGAGTCGAGGAACCACCTGACCTCGGTGACCTTCTCCTCACCCACCTTCCCGTGCCTCACCAACATAGCGAGAGGTAGCCAGCGCCATCCCCGCGTTGAAGGACTCGGAGGCGATGAACTTCCCACCCGATCCCCTTGGAGAGGGAGTAGCCCAAATCTTGAAGTGGTGGGCGCCGCTTCACCGTCTTAGCGACCGACGTGGGCGCCTGCCTCTGGGGGGCCGAGGAAGGGAGGTGGAGGAGGATGTGGCGAGCCTCGAATGGCCCGCCCAGGCACACGACGGCGGGGGGAAGCGGAGGAGGGGCCACCGCAGCAGACACAGCCGCCGCCCATCGCTGGAAGCGGAGGAGGGGATGGATCAGGGCAGGACGAGCCGAATTCAGACGCAGGGGCGCGGGGATTTGGGCGAGCAGAGGGAGGAGCTTCGCCCGTGGTGGCGTGGTGCCCGGCCGTCCGGCGCTCGCGGCCTCACGCTCGGCGCCTCGACCGCCTCGGCCCTAGCGCCTACGCGGCTGCACCCTGCCTTGTGCCGCCCAGAGCGGCGGAGCCGCGGACCCTACAGGTGGCCCGCCGCACGCGCCTGCACGCCCTACCCCTGCGCCCCTTCGTCCACCCTCGCCGTTCGGTTAGGTAGACACGGGGTCGCACGACCTATCTCCTGCCGGGTAGATGTTGACCGTAGGAATTTTGTAGTTGTAGAGATTTGATACAGTGTATATCTAATTGCATAATAGAAACTACATACCACATGTGCACAGATGTGTTGGGTTTTTTGCTGGATGACTCCGCACCAGCAATTCAGCACCCGGCCAACAACTGGACGGAACACCGCCGCTGGCCTTGAGTGCCCTCTAGCTCTAATGCTCTAGTATGTTACAGTATTTGGGAATATAACGAACAATGGTTTCAATTATGCCAACATCTTTATGGTCCTAGGCAACATCAGAAAACCGTTATCCCTCGATGAATCGAAGTTGAACAAATGAAGAAGAGACCATAGCGTAAAGAAGAAACAACAATCAAGCATATCCATTGATCATTGGCAAATACCCTCATAACAGGTCATATGGTCAACGAGTCGCCGGTTCATCTATTGGCTGCTTTTTGGCGCTGCACTTTGGTTGGGGCGAGTAACATAGTATATAGCAGCAGGATAATCGTATCAACAAGAGTACAGATTAGTACAAAGATTTATGACTTTAAACAAACATAACATAAAATTATATTTCATGATTAATCCAACAATACATACAGTCGTATTTAGGGTCCTCTTGGTTTGCGACTAGAATTTGCCATACAAAAGATTTGGTAGCCACAAGTCGGACAAAAAATTGTCATAGATTTGGCAAGCCAAATGTGAGAGTTCAGCAAGTTTTGATAGCAAACCAAATACTAGCCAAAATCATGGCTTGCCAAATCTTTGACTTGATAAATTTTGGAAGTGAACCCAATCAGGCCCTTAATATGGCTTAACTTCGCATTGTGCTAAATCTGTATTCTTTCTAGCATGAAGGGAATACATGTTATTGGTTGGATCAAAACGTAAATTGTTGTTCTTAGGCTATGTTTGATTGTGCTGCCAAAAAAGCAGGATGCTAAGCGGGTGGAATCTAAATTTACTTTTTCAGAAGCCACTGCTTTCATGCAGTACAATTTTTGTGGCACTTTGAACCTTACTTTTGGCTTGCTTCTCCAAATAAGTGAAAATAGAGAGATGTTTTATAGTTGTTTCAAGGGAGATATACAGAGAAGGTCTATTTGATAGTTGTTTCGACCAAACACTTTTCAACTTATCATACCTCACAATAGCTTTTTTTTACAGCTCATGACCCACAACAGATTTCCACAATTCATTAGCTGAACCAAACATAACCAAATATAATTAGTCATGTTTTTTTAATTTTTCTTCTACGTTTCATATCTAAGTTGGTAATTATGATTTGCTAGTTTGCCTAAAAGGTTGCAAGCTCAGGTGAAATTAAGTATTATCCTTATTGTTCTTGCTTGTAAAACAACGGTCGCCAGATTGAAGAATTACCCTTTGCTAATTGGCATGAGAACGGGTTACTTCTACGTAAATGGAGCAATCTAGTCATCGGTTATGTCTGTGTTGATTTTCGAGGTCAACGCCAAGAAACTAACACTACAGGAACTGCTGGCTTCCCCGAGTGCCACCGCACTCGGGAAGGCCCAGGTTGCAGACTGGGGAAGCCTTCCCGAGTGCAACACTGAGGAAGAGCCTCCGCTAATCCTCTCACGGAAAGGCGCTTTCCTCGAAAGTGCCGAAAATCGTGCACTCGGGAAGGCTTTGCCGAAAGTGCCGTCTTCGCACTCGAGGAAGATTTCACGCCCGCTTGGCCGACGGCCGACGCCGCTTTTTTTTTTTTTTTATTTTCTTCCCGAGTGCAACACTCGGGAAGATTTTGATTTTTTTAAATACTTTTGCCGAAAGTGCCGAGCTCGGACACTCGGCAAAGAAATTTTGTTTTTTTTAAAAAAAACATCTTCCCCGAGTGCCTGGGCTGTGGCACTCGGCAAAGAAATTTGTTTTTTTTTTAAAAACCTCGTCCCCGAGTGCCGCAGCCCAGGCACTCGGGGAAGCCTGTTTTCTTATTTTTTTAAAAAAAAGATGTCTATTATGGCATATTATTGATTGTAGTAACAGTACATGCTCTGCAGGTCACACCAATGGGTATTATTGCACTGAAGTGCTATAATTCCAAAATGAACACAATATACAATACAAAATCGTTTCTTAGTACAGCCACAATTTTTGGATCTAAGATAACTTGAAAAAGATTACAATAGCAGAAGAGCAAGGTACCCAAACTATAAAATTACTCAATGGGCCAATTATGATAAATTCACAATATGCATTGCATAACATGTTCACGTTGCCAGACTTAGGAAATTTAGTGCAATTTTGAAAGAAAATGGTCACAGGTACATATACAAATCATTGTAAATGGTCACTAGTACATACATCTATGTAGCCCTATGTGCAGCAGGTACCAAGAGATAGCATAAAGGATTTTCCTAATACATGAAAATTCAGAAATATAAAAGAAAAATACAATTGTCTCCAAGCAGGCCAAGTGCTTAATTTTCTAAAGCATTAGTTTGGCCTCAGATCTTCTTCACTGAGTGAAGCCACGCCAATACTCAACCATGTCCAGTTCCCAACTAGCAAGCCAGAACTTGATGTTCTTTCCTTTTTTAAAAAATACTACTTTACAAGTTAGAGCAGCCCACACTGTATGTGTGACAGCAGTTACATGTTCATATACAAAAACTTGTTCCAATGCATAGTAATTTATTTAATCCAAACAAGTCCTATTGCTCTGGAAAAACCACGTAAAAAACTGATTAACTTCTTGAGATCATACTACACTTCATGTTAGTTAACTGACATTCCATGTTATCTGAATGATGCTATATGTGAAACAAGCATACACATATAATTTATACTATGTTAACTGTATCTATCACATGTCAAAATGGGTCTAACATTTTGCAGGACAAGCTTTGCATAAAGTGGGAAAACTTCACAGGCAAAAGATAAAGGCAAGCTGTAAAAGAAGATAAATAGATTGCAGTACATACTCCAGAAAGTTAGAATTAAAATTAACCTGTCATTTTTATTGAAACCAAATCGATCAACATTGCACTGGCTCTCTACTACCTTGTGTACAATGATACTTCAAAGTGGGGGGTCAGAGGACCAGAAGAAGTGGAATCTTGAAGAGATAGGTACACGCCTTCTGTTTGTGTGCAAGAGAAACATACCTATTGAAGTGGCACGGAAGAAGGCTGGAGCCACACAGGCACCTAGGATGTGTAAACAAATGTCAATCAATCTGAAATCAATAGGGGAAATGGTTGTTGAAACATTAAGTTTGGACCTACCTACTGTTAGAAAAATACTTGTTTAAAAAACACTCAAATTATAGCATGGAAAAGTCACAGTTTTGCAGATAAATGTACAGCATGATGACCGTTAGCCGTGTCAATTTATGGCATGGTGAATGTACCTGTCATCCATGGTAGATGAGCCAATTCATGTTCTTTGCATCACAGTAACATCTCCAAGTCAAAGCTCGCAAAAACCTGTGTACTGAAGCAGTAAGTATATATTGCAATAAAGAGCGCTAACAAATTTACCTAACCAACCAATATCTTAAATCTCAAATAACAAGCATCCATCAGACACAATCATAGGAGGGTACAATTAAGGATTTAGCTGCTGCAAAGAGCAAAAACAAATTTTGAATGCATTTACCATACTATATATGCCATCTCACTCGAAGAACAACAATTATTGATGCCTTTACCATACTATTTATGTCATACATATCACTTGAAGAATAACAGTTACTTTGGCAAAGAAGGAAACACTTGTTATCAGAAAAGTCAATAAGCTATGATGCCTTATTCATTATCATAATCAAGCATTGTATATTTGAAAAGGACAAATGAATGTTGTAACCCGATCAATCTGAATAATAATAGTAGAATTTAACCGGCACGTGAACACGCATATGGGTTACTCAATTTTCTGAGTGGTACTGATTATTGCAGGAATCCTCATCAATGCGAGGTACAATCAAATAAACAATTATCTCGAATAAAACCTCACTAGCAATGCTGTTTTTGCTGAATCCGATGGACCGTTTACCAGATCTCTGCTAATGCAAGAATGACAACATTGGGCAAGATGCTGCAAGTAGAAGAGAGAGGAGGCGCACCACCTAGCACTCCGGACGGACCGACGGACGGCGGTGTGGCTGATGGAGGCACACGGGAGGACAACGCCGCGGGGCTGCTGGAGGCGAACTGGGGGGCGGACGGCGTCGGGGCTCGCCGGAGTCGGAGTCGGGGCGGACGGCTCGGGGACGTGGCTCGCCGCGACAGATCGGGGCTGGAGCTAGGGCGGCGGTTGGAGGCGCACGGCGTCGGGCTTAGGCTCCGCCCAAGCGGGGAGCCGCCCGAGCACGACCTACATGGCGCGCGCGCCGTGGAGCTCGACCACACGCCGTGGATCGCCAGGCCACCCTAGCAGGCCTTCATCGCCTCTTCCGTCGCGCGCTCATCGCGTCGTCGTGCTGCTTGCGGGGAGGCGTGGCCGCGGAGGTGGGGAGGAGCTGTCGCAGAGGAGGGGAGGCGCGGCCGCGGCGGCGGCGGCCGGGCGGCGCCCGGCGGGGGGATCTGCGCGGCGGCGGGGGTCGGGGATGTGGGTCGAGGCCGCTGGGGCCGGGGGGGCGGGGGGCGGGAGGTCAAGGGGCGGGCGGGGGGCGGGGCATGCTGGTGGCAGGGGCCATCGGCGGGGTCGGGGGGGCGGCGAGCCTCTGGCCTCAGGCGGTCTGCAAAGCGCGGGAGGCAGCAGGGGCGCGTGTGGTGTGGGGCGCGGGTGGGGGTGGTGGCCGGTTAGGTTTAGGATAAGGCCACGGCGGGCCGGCTGGTGGGCTTTTTTTTAGTCTTCCCCGAGTGCCCGCACTCGCAAGGGCCCTTCCCGAGTGCTTTCCCTGGCCCTCGGGAAGAAATTTTAATTTTTTGTTTTTTTTGCCTCATTTTTTTTTGAGGCCTTCCCATTATTTAAAACTCCTTGTTCAAATTTGGGATAATTTTGAGTTTTTTTGGTATATTTCGTTAATTTTTTTTCGTTTACGTTGAATTTTTTGCATACTTCAAATTTGAGCTGCAGGTGCATGAAATAATAGAATTTCTTGATTGAAAAATAATATTCATGATATTTAGTGTGTGTTGAAAATGTGTCGAGAACTCACATGAATTTCGAGCATCTTGTTGATGTAACATGAAATTTCGAAAAATGTCTTAATGATGTAACATGTCAAAATCACAATTATGCATGCTTGCGGAAAAATGTTTTTAAATTATATAAAATCCGATATCTCCGCATGTGATCACTTGAATAGGCATGCGAGATGTCCGGGTTTTAGGCATCCGACGCCGCAACTTGCTCAAACCTTCTTGATTTTTTGATCATAGCCTCTACATGCGATAACACGACGCCTGCATAAGTTTCTTGATTTTCGGACTTCGCTCGATTTTATATAATTTAAAAACACTTTTCCCGCAAGTTATTCGTCATGTTACGTCAACAAGATGCTCGACATTTCATGCGAGTTCCTGGATAAGGCCTCAACATATACCAAATATCCTTAATATAATTTTTTGAATCACCAAATTTCATTATTTCATGCACCTGCAATTCAAATTCGAAGTATGCATAAAAATTCAACGAAACGAAAAAAACTAACGAAATATAACAAAAAAAGTCAAAATTGTCCCAAATTTGAACAGGGAGTTTTAAATAATGTGGGAAGGCCTCACAAAAAATGAGGCAAAAAAAAAAAAAAAAAAAAAATTCTTCCATGAGCGCCTTCCCTAGCACTCGGGGAAGGCAGCCTCTTCCCCGAGTGCCCTGTTCTGGCACTCGGGAAAGGGCCTCTTCCCCGAGTGCCAGGGAAGACACTCGGGGAAGAATTTTCTTTTTTTAAGTTTTAACGGCATGGGCGGGGTGGACCGTCAAGTAACATGTTTCTTTGCCGAGTGTCGATCTTCTCCGAGTGTTGCACTCGGGGAAGAGGGCCTTTGCCGAGTGCTTCTCTTTACCGAGTGCCGGGATCTCTGCGGCACTCGAAAGCTCTCTTCTCCGAAAGTGCAATTCTTCTCCGAAAGCAACACTTGGGAAAGATTTTCTTTCCCGAGTGCCTGATTTTTGGCACTGGGAAGCCAAAGACACTGGGAATTTTGCCTCTCCGTAGTGTAAACACAAGATTTAATGCAATGTACTACACTCATGCAAGTACAGATTTCGGTTTCACACATTGCATTTCAAACTTCACCGCACATATGGTTGTAAAGTTCACATTGAGTTCACTAGTTGCTGTGAAAAGCCAATCAAACATCGCATCACCGATAAACATCGAAGCTACGGAGTGCTAATACTAGTTTCAGTCCACTGTCCGTACATGATCGAAGACGATAGGAGACAAGCAGGCAAAGCAAGAGGTTTCAGTTGTCGCGGTCGCAGCAGAAGAGCACCCGGATGACGCGCGCCCGGTGGTCCGGGTGGAGGCTGATGACGAGCCAGATCAAGGCGAGGACGGCCACCCAGATGATGATGTCCAGCGACAGGTGCGTCCTGGACTGCGACACGATGAAGGTGAGCACGAGGCTGGAGTAGGCCACCGCGAAGGACCACAGCACGTGGCGCGAGCCCACGGGCATCCGCACCAGCAGGCTCAGCGTCATCACCATGGAGCTCGCCACCCCGACCCAGCTCGCGCCCCTGAACACCCAGTACCTCGGCCGGTGCAGATCGCGCATGATGGGGTCGCCGGCGCGGTACCGGGGCACCACGCTGCCGGCGTCGCTCACGACCGTCTGGTCGGTCTGCCAGTAGCCGCCGGGCATGCTGAGGCCGAGCAGGAAGTTGAGCGCCGTGATCAGCGTCGCCACCACGATCAGCGTGTTGGGGTCGTTGCCCGCCCAGCCGTCCCTGCTGTCCGGCGCCGCCCCGCCGAGCTGCTGCTGCCGCCGCACTGGCAGGCCCGTGGCGACGAGGCCAGCCTCCATGTTGCTGCCCGGGGTCGGCGGTGCGCTTGGGTACATGGTCGGGTACTGCTGCTGATCCATGGGCTATCGATGGATCGATGGAGGAGCTAACGGCAAATTTGTTGGATGATCTGAAACTAGCTAGGGGATGCGTGCAGTTGAGTGCTGTGGCTATCGATCCTTGTGGTGTCTCGTTGTTGGTTTTCGATGGAGTGATGAAGAGAGCAAATGATCCATGGCACGTATATATACACGACTCCCTCTATCCCAGTTCCAGGTCAAGTTGTCCAAGTCAATATTTTTGTCCCCTGCCTCGTAGCCGCTTTTGCCACTTGCGTATCATATTCCTCTGCACTCAATTGCACGGCACGATCTAGAGTAGTATGGAACACGGTGTGTCGAAATGTTCAACTACTACGCGCCTCAGACAATGCCCATGACAATTGTTGGCGAGTATCTGAAGAAAATGTAGTAAATGTTACAGATGCGTGAGAATTCAACGTTCACCATTTCGCGATATTAAAAAGTAATTGTACTGCTGTTACAAATTAAAACAGCCCACCCCGTTACCATAGGCAAAATAATAATAATAATAATAATAATAATAAGTTTTTACTTAAAAATAAGCAAAGAAAAAAATTCATTACGGTACGGAAGTCGGAACAAGATTAATATAGTTCTTTAAATGCAAGCAAGCTTACGTCGAAACGAGGCACATAGACAGAGCACAGATTAGATGATGACCGTACCGCTGCTGAGCGTTGAGGAATTGAGATCTTTTTTCTAGAATTGAGATTGAACAGCTCTACTCGCAAGGTTTGTGTCGCCTTAGCAACGCGATAAAAATAATCTTGATTAGCTCTAAAGGAACGATGCATAGCCAATGTAATCATGGACTGTTTGGTACGTGTGCGATTGACCAAAGGGTGGACTCGGCTGTCCCAGTCCCACACCCTGTGCAGTTTACTATGACTCAAAGCTAGGTCTTCGATGGCTTTATCGCCATGGAATTAATTAAAGCGTTATCAGCAGATCTCCTTCTCCAAGACTTGAGATTTGAGAGCACGTTTTACCCTCGTCTTACCAACTCCAACTGTCTAGTTAACCAGGGGAACAAAGCATAAATTAGACATATCTGATCATTCAGCATGTTGACCACTTGAACCCGTTCCTAACTTAATAACCAGAAAAGAACAAACTAGATTGGACATGAGGTTTGATTTTGTTATTTGTTTCAAGAAATTGGATTCCTCAAATATGCTGGATTATTACCTTCCTAATAACTATTTATCCTTTATTTTGAAATCGGTAATGCTTCTATCAGACGTCCGTCCGTCCGGACAGGACATACCCGCCTCACGCCAGCGCCCGCTTGGTCGCACTGGACCCGCCTCGCGCGTAGCATGCGCCCTGTGCCTCCCTGTCTTGCGCCAGGCGCCACACTCCGTCTCGCAAGACGGTCGCATTGGACTCTGCCAGCGCGATCACGCCTCGTGTCGTGGATACCCGCCCATGCCTCACACCGCCTCGCCGCCAGAAGCGTGTCTTTGCTCGCTCGCGCATCACGACGTGCCCCGCCCACGCGCCGCGATCATGCGTCCCCGCGCGCCCGCGTCAACCTTCATTAAGCGGGAGCAAGTAGATGAGCAAGTGTTGTAACCATATATTTTATGCGTTTGATTTATGTTGCATATGTTTCATTTGGATGTTGTAAAAGTTGATCTGGTGTTGTATATGTTGCAATGGTTATACACGTGTATTGCAAGTGTATGTTTCAAATGTTTTAGCCATTTCAAATGTATGTTGCAAGTGTGTCATCTAGATGTTGCAGTGGCTATACACGTGTCGGATATCTATACCCGGGTATCCAAGCCAAAGGATTAACGAGCGTCACGTCGGCTCATCCGATGGTTAAGGACGCAACTGCGACCTCGTCCGACACTGAGGACGAGGTTTCCACCTCATCCGACCCCCAGGGACCGGGCCACGCCTCGTCTGACTCTGAGGACAAGGTTTCCGCCTCGTCCGACCCCCAGGGGCTGGGCCACGCCTCGTCCGGTGTAACACCCCAGGTGTTTGCCACCAGTTAAGCAATGGGTTTGAGCAAAAACATGGTATATTAAGTGATGATGAAGATGTCAAGGTCAAACCTATAGAAACGAGCCCCAACCTAAACTTGGATATTGCACCCTTGCTCGCCTATAGACCCCTTTTCAAGATATATGCTTGGGTGGTGTGATTGGGATATCTTCATGTGTCTCACATCAATACCCATCTATATTGGACACTCGAAAAGTTTCATGAAGTTTGGAATCAAAAAGTCACATGAAATAATAAGTTATATCCTTGTTGGAATGATTTTACTAAGTGCTTGAATTGCACTATTAAGTGAATGAGAACATGAGATGTCAACCAAACCTTGCAACCTTGCCAAAATGACTCTAGATGAACTCTACAACAAAAGTCATGAAAGGTTCATGTTGGGCAAATGCCAAGAAAATGCTCCAATGGATCAAAAAGGATAATTTAAGCTTCATCGCGATCCTACTTTGGTCAAAGTAGAACAGCAGGTTCTATACCAGTTTTGAGGTTGGACCTTAAATGAAAGTTGTAGTCCATATCATGTAGAACAAACTTTGTTTTTGGACTAAGAGCTAGATCAGCATGGAAGTAAGTCAAATCAAGGTCACAAGATCGAATTTGCTGTTGTTTTCAGCACTTACAAATATTCTAAGTCTGGAGTTTCGCTAAGCAACGACGTTGGCATTCCGCGTTCTCCGAAATTCGTTAAGCAATTTGAGTTGGTCCAAAAATAAAAGTTGAAGGTTATATTATGGAGAAGAGCATGCAAAAAGTTGCACTGAGTTTGACCGAGTTTTGACTTCCGAAAGTGAATTTCCGTGACCGTTATCAAGGCGCTGACATTGACAGTTTGTGGCCCAATTACCTGCTGTTGAAGAGGTCTAATGACCTTGGTCTCTAAATAAAAATGTAGAGCAGCTCGCGGGCTTCAAACTTTGTTTTGGGCCCGAGGTCTAAATCGCCCAGATCTGGCCCAACCAGCGCTTCCACACCGCCACTCCGTCCGCCTCGCCAAGTGTTTGCGGAACGCCCAGAGGACGCCAGCGTGGCTTCGTCGCGTGGCGACCATGCACGCAGCAGCGTGCCCCCGCCGCTGCCGCGTGCGTGCCCTCCTCTGTCGCGCCCGCTCCTTCAACCGAAAGCGTGTGGGCTGCCGCATTCCCCGCCGCCTCTCCACTCTCCTTCCTCTCGCTCTCTTCTGCTGCTGCGGCGGCCACGTCCGCCATGGCTGCCGCCATTAAGCTCCATGGCCAGCCGTCCTTGGGCCACCGCAAGCCGAGCTGTGGGCTCCTAGTTGTGCGTACGCTCTCGCTGGTGCTCCACGCCGCTGCCAGCCACCGCCCGCCAACGCCGGCCAGCTCCTCCGCCGTCGCCGCCGGAGCTGCGCCCCTGCCACCGCGTCGCGCGGTGGCTGGCCAGCCATCGTGGGCCACCTCCGGCAAGTTCGAGTGCACACACGGGCGCGGGAGGACACTCTGGTGCTCACGCAATCCTCCCCCGCCGCCGACAAGCCTCCTCTGGCCGGCACCGCGAGCCTCCGACGGCCTCCTCTGCTTTGATCCACGTCAAGGACTTCACGCAAGAATTTGAAGAAAGGGAGGGTCATATCTGCAATGTCATAGACTCATGTGAATAGTGCCGTAAGGACTGGTTTGTAATTATTTTGCAGCAACTTTGGAAATTCATAGTAAATCGTAGAAAATTCGTAAAATAGTAAATAAGGACCTTTTGGAATCCTTGTGAAATTGTCTATGCAGTGGATCTATAATATGGCATGTTTTAGTTTACATATTTTGCGGTAAAAATAGATTTGTGCAGTAAGGTTGTAATGCTAGTTGAATTTGTTATTTTTCATAACTGTAGATCTAGGGCTCCAAATGAAGTGAAATTTTTGTGACATGGTACCCATGTGATAGTTGATGTGTGGTAAAAATTTCATGAGTATTGGATGAAGTATGAGTGAGTTATTGGTTTATCTTGCTCTCACATGATTTCTTGCTTTAGCAACTTGTCTTTTTCATAGAGGTTGCTATACATATTCAAATGGAGTGAAATTTGTATAGTAGACTATTGATAGGATATGTGAGCCACTGTAATTTTTGTAGAATTGATTGTATACTTTTGGTATATGTTCATTAAGTCACCTTGTTATCTAAAATAAATTAAGAAATGCATTAAAAGAATTTAATTGGTCATGGACACTAGGTTTTCTGGTGTTCTTTAGTCATGTGGGAAATGTTGGTAAAGTTGGTTTTGCCTAATTATGTGTTTACAACATAAGTTAATATTTATTTTCTTGCAAATGTGGTTTTTGGAAAGATCTGGGAACTTAGCAAAGTTCTTCATGATAATGTGCTTTGTTGTGAAACTTGTTTATACAAAAGTTGTAGATAATTCATGTATCTAGCTTTTATTAAAATTTGGTGTCATTTGGCCAAGTAGTTTAAGAGTTACAGCTGTTTAAAGTTGGGTTTCTGAAATGGCTGCTTTCTGTCAATTGTGGACCAGTTTATGTAAATGGATATATTTGACTTAGTTAACTTGCGAATCATGCTAAGATGATTAAAGATGAATTGTAGAAAATTTCATAAGCTTTCCATAATGTCTTCTTGCAAGTCATTTGGATTTGTGTAACTCCAGTTATAGCTAAATCTTGTAGCTGCTGTTTGCATGTCCAGAAATTGGCAGATTCCAATTATAGTGCTTGCTTGTATATTGTTAAGTGTGACGTATGCCTTGAATCATGACTGAGTTAGAGCACTTGAGATCTTAGGAAACTTGTGTCATGCTTGGTGTTGTCGTCTTCTTTGCCATCTTAGCATGATAGATTGTGTGATGTTTAAGTTAAGCATCGCAAAGTACTTAAGTGTGTTAGTGTAAACTATGCTTGTCTTGCTTGCTAATTTGTGATGTGTCTCATGGTACTATTCTTCATATTTATGCACTTGCATATTGAATTTCATCTAGGTACGCTAGATGAACCACGTGAAGGACGTGATGTTGGAGCCAAACCCAAAGACAATGTTTGATGGATCTATCCCGAAGGTGGAAGGGCTAAGCAAGTGTTAGGACCTGTGATATCACCAGGATGGTGCAAGCTAACTGAATCCCGACTTGTGTCGGATCCTGTGCAAGCCCCGAGCATTCTAAGTCTCCTACTTTATAAAAGCAATTCTTTCTATATATGAGTTATATATTGTTGCATTAAGTTGTAGGAGTTGATTGAAACCGTTGATGCATTTAGTATTATCCTTGCTTACCTTATTACCTTATTACCCTATTAGGTCGGGATCGAATAACTGCTTAGCCTTGCTTAGACCGGTAGCGATCGGTGATATCCGGTCACCTACATTTATAGGTGGTTACTGGAAGAATTTAGCTATGGAAAGAATGATATCCTGAATTAACCATGTGTGATGGATAATTGGAGACCGGACGGAAAAGTTGGAGGCAACCGAGACAGGCTCGGGTGCTTTGTTAGTTTCGCTCAGGTCGATTAAGGACCGTCCGTTGTTGGACCTCGAGTCATGTTGAACGCATGCCTTACATTTAGCTGGCCGGATAAAGTACCTTCCGACCGTGAAGCTGGGAGATTATTCGGGCCGAGTAGATAGCCCGCAGCGCACTGTGCCGGAGCAGGTGTGGTAGGACACGGGGGCGAGATGATAAGACCAAAGTGCAGTCGGTCGGCCCCTGGGTACATGTGGTTCCTGACAAACTCGAGATTCCTGGATAGTTGACTCGGTGATCAATATCTCACTTTAGCGGGTGAGTGAGGTTTGTGTAAGGAATAAATCACCAGCTGGTTAGGAATCGATTCGAATCGCCATCGCTCCTGGATAGTGAGCACTTGACTCGAGTTACGGCATCGTAGTAATTATTATGGAACAATGATGGTTATCTGGATGGTATGGGATATGCTAAATCTAAATTGGTAACTGGATGTTATTGGTTAATCAAGTGATTGCTATAGTATAGGTGCTTACCTAGATGGATAGGTCATAATAAAGATGATGCAAAGTACTTAAAATGGTTTCTTCATGATAGCTTATGCTTTTTGCAAACGAGTCAGCTAGCTTAAGTAGCTCTTTTGCTGTCCCAACATCCGCCGTAACACAAGAACTAATGGCATGTATACCTCGTCAGCAAGCTTAAGTAGCTCTTTTGCTGTCCCAACATCCGCCGTAACACACAAGTTGCTCTGCTTCACCTCCCTCACCTCAAACAGCTTCCTCCCCATGGGGTTCATGGCCAACCCCGCCCTCTTCGCAAAGTTCTCCCACCTAGCAATAGCCGACGACTTGGGTGGTCCAGCAGGCACGCCGGGCACCGCACTGGAGTCGAGGAACCACCTGACCTCGGTGACCTTCTCCTCACCCACCTTCCCGTGCCTCACCAACATAGCGAGAGGTAGCCAGCGCCATCCCCGCATTGAAGGACTCGGAGGCGATGAACTTCCCCACCCGATCCCCTTGGAGAGGGAGTAGCTCGCAATCTTAAAGTGGTGGGCGCCGTTCACCGTCTTAGCGACCGACGTGGACGCCGTCTCGGAGGGGGCCGAGGAAGGGGAGGTGGAGGAGGATGTGGCGAGCCTCGAAATGGCCATGCATGGCGACACCGACGGCGGGGGAAGCGGAGGAGGGGCCACCGCAGCAGACACAGCCGCCGCCCATCGCTGGGAAGCGGAGGAGGGGATGGATCAGGGCAGGACGAGCCGAATTCAGACGCAGGGGCGCGGGGATTTGGACGAGCAGAGGGAGGAGCTTCGCCCGTGGTGGCGTGGTGCTCGGCCGTCCGGCGCTCGCGGCCTCACGCTCGGCGCCTCGACCTCGGAAGTGGTATTTGGCCAAGCCTTCCGGTCGGAGAGGCCGTCCGGAGGCGGGCCGGAGTCGGAAGCGAGGCCTTCCGGTCGGAGAGGCGGGCCGGAGTCGGAAGCGGGCGCCGTTCCTCCTCGGCCAGGCCTTCCGGTTGGAGGCTGGGTCGCCCTTCTGGCCTGTCGTTTAGGTATTTGGGCCGGCCCATGAGTCGCGCGTCGTTCGCAACGTTGTCTGCTGGGTCGGCAAAGCCCTCGGGTGGCATTCCGTTGGTCCTTAACCCGCCTTCGAACAGATTCCCCCTCAATGGGGATTCTATGGGCTTGGCTAGAGGTTGGATTGAACAAGAAGGTTGAGATGACCCTATCCGCCTCTATGCGGGTTGAGCGAAGGCCACTGAGGCTCATCTGCATTTTCTTCCCTGGCTCTTGTTCGACGTGAGGCGGCCTCGGGCCCTTTACGGGCTAGCCTTTGAACCTCGGTCTCTCGATCTAGGATCGGACGGCTCGAGCCCCTGAGCCCCTTGGGGTCTGATAGGGGTTGGCCGTGTTTCACGCGTCACCCCGTCCTTGGTTTCCGCAACCGGAGGGGTTGAGCTAACGACACTTGCCTCGATAGCTCGAGTGTTGCGCTCAATGAGCTCGCTAACGGGCACGTTCGAGTGTAATTCGGGCCTGTCATCCACTGACGGGGTTGGCAGAGCCCTCATGTGGCATTCCACTACTTCTTAACCCGCCTCTCGGCAGATGCCTGAGCCGTTCGATAGGCTCGGGTGGCCCGTTGGCCTCTCCTCGATGGAGATTCTATGGGTTTGGCTCGAGGTTAGAATCGAACGAGAAAGGTCAAGATGTCCCTGTCCGCTTCTGAGCGGGGTCGGGCAAGGCCGCTGGGGCTCATCTCGGTTTTTCTCCCCTGGCTCTGTTTGACCTGAGGCGGCCTCGAGCCTTTCGTGGGCTGGCCTTCAAACCTCGATCAGTTGCCGCTCATGTCGAATGAGGCGACTACCGCTTCGTGACGCGACGCGAAGCATTGAGATGCAACAATTGCATATGCAACGCTTGGATGTATGGGATGAATGTACGATATAACTCTAAATTTGAATGCAAAATTGAAACATTAACATCAATTGTCGCATCACTTCTTGCCTACGATACGTGAAAGATAAGCTTTCACTTCTTTAGCAATGAAGTGCTACGGAAAGATAATCATAACAAGTTTGTGTTTCACAATACATGTTTTACAATCTATAGTATATTGCTCGTGCTAACACCACGGTGGCATTTTAGGTGACACAAATTAACAACCAAACGCGGTATAAAATAAAATAGATTGAAGATTCATAGAAAAAGGAGCGATACAAATTTACAGGGCTATTGTGTTATTTAATCCAAAAAGGATCAAACTTATATTGTTGAATACAACAAGGATAATTCATGCCAATTTGTTCATCTGTCAGGTTATCAATTTTAGGCCTCTTGACGACAAAACCCTTCTTCACTAACGGGTGTCTACGGTGTACCATAAATCTCATGCGAAATATTTACACACCTAATTTTTGGTTTTAATCAATGGCTTGTGGCTTTTGCTCCTTCCCATGTCAACACCGAGTCCTTCAACTCGAACATCTACAAGTACACCAGAACGTGAAAAAAATTCAGCAAATGGTAAGCCTCGATGAGCAATGAACCTGAGCATGAAAGCATCTGTTGGTGATTGAAGAGCTTAGCTGTACCCGCTAGTGTCGGCCTGAACAAGCTCCTGCACCAGTTGCATCACCTTCATCCCACTTGTCTCAAGATTCTGATGTGTCATATGAATCAATCAAGCCAAAGCTGTAATCATGGGAGCTAATCTGGTCCTAGGATAATCACTTGATCATTACGGCAAGAATCAAGAAAACCAAGCGTGAGCTTTTCATCGTCCACAGCTCCCTAAGCTCCAAGTGCGGGGAAAAAATTCTCTGCAGTCGTGCTGTACCGCGGCGCCCGTGAAGCACCGAGCGCAGGCCATCCATGTATCCTTGTGCGTGAATCTCAATGCATATGAGTCTGAACCAGCTAGCTACGCGTTCCTTCCACGTGGAGCCACAATGAGTAACCGTCTCTGTTCCTTCGGCTGGTGGGTGCAGACGCGTACGTGGCAAGCATGCCATCGGTGCTGCACGGCGCTAAGGTGCAGCACGATTCCAGAGAATTTTTTCCAAGTGCGCCACCAGCGCAAGTAGACCGAAAGAAGCGAGAAAGAGCACAGTAGATGACTGATCTGCACCAATAGAAAATTAGCCACATTCATCTAAGTAGCTGATTACTGTTTACAGCTTGCATAAACAGAATTGATGTAAAATAACTGAATCACTTTGTTTGGCAACTGGCATTGCTCCAGCATCCGCATGCCAAAAAAAAGGGTTAACACCAAGCCATATAAGCAATGTAGAGAACAATTCTGTCATACAAAAGATGGTAAAGACCAATCATTGATCCGGCGACCAGGAGAATATGTCAATGTAAGAAATTAATATCCTATAATTACGAAACACAGTTGCACTGATAATAAACTTAAAAATAGCCAGATTCTAAAAATAACAAATAACCCTATATCTAAAAATAAAAATAATCAAGCATTTATGTTTCTCAATCAATGGAAGGTTAGCATCAGTTCCTCCAGGCAAGGAAAAAACTACAACTCAGACATAGATAAATTAGATGGCCAGTAATTGGTACTTGGATGAAGGATAGTATTAGTTTTGTACCTGAAAATTATTTTCAACATTTTTTTTCATCGGATGACACAGGAGAACTGAAAATTTATTCAACACAACTGATAACTGAAGATAATATCATATTTAACTGGAAGAGCCTAATGTAGGAATTTAGTACTAAATTATCTAGCCTGTGCTAACACTGCTAAAGAACCAAGTAGATTGGCCTGGTGTAGGAATTTTGCCTTACAGTAATGGACAACCCATTTTGATTACACAAAAGGATATTGCATCTACATCTCTACTATGAGGACTAACATCTGATTTGTGATAGACAAAGTACAATTTTTGAAATCCAACTGGGCTATTATGGACACACAATAAAAGAATGATGATCAGTAATACAACAAAAGAGAAGATAAGAAAGATGATGTCAGAAGAGAACATACTGTGTGAAGCTTGGCCCCAAAATCTGGTGTAAAATCAGAAAAGATATCAACCTGAGTATTCAACATTCAAATCTCTGGACCAACCAACACAAATGGAGCAAACAAATTAACACACTATTAGCAAATAGTAGAAAGGCATCGCAAATACACAAGAACTAATGGCATGTATACCTCGTCAGCAAGCTCAAGTAGCTCTTTTGCTGTCCCAACATCCGCCGCAACACACAAGTTGCTCTGCTTCGCCTCCCTCACCTCAAACAGCTTCCTCCCCATGGGGTTCGTGGCCAACCCCGCCCTCTTCGCAAAGGACTCCCTCCTAGCAGTAGCCGACGACTTGGGTGGTCCAGCAGGCACGCCGGGCACCGCACTGGAGTCGAGGAACCACCTGACCTCGGTGACCTTCTCCTCACCCACCTTCCCGTGCCTCACCAACATAGCGAGAGGTAGCCAGCGCCATCCCCGCGTTGAAGGACTCGGAGGCGATGAACTTCCCCACCCGATCCCCTTGGAGAGGGAGTAGCCCGCAATCTTGAAGTGGTGGGCGCCGTTCACCGTCTTAGCGACCGACGTGGACGCCGTCTCGGAGGGGGCCGAGGAAGGGGAGGTGGAGGAGGATGTGGCGAGCCTCGGGAATGGCCGCCCGCGGCGGCACCGACGGCGGGGGAAGCGGAGGAGGGGCCACCGCAGCAGACACAGCCGCCGCCCATCGCTGGGAAGCGGAGGAGGGGATGGATCAGGGCAGGACGAGCCGAATTCAGACGCAGGGGCGCGGGGATTTGGGCGAGCAGAGGGAGGAGCTTCGCCCGTGGTGGCGTGGTGCCCGGCCGTCCGGCGCTCGCGGCCTCACGCTCGGCGCCTCGACCGCCTCGGCCCTAGCGCCTACGCGGCTGCACCCTGCCTTGTGCCGCCCAGAGCGGCGGAGCCGCGGACCCTACAGGTGGCCCGCCGCACGCGCCTACACGCCCTACCCCTGCGCCCCTTCGTCCACCCTCGCCGTTCGGTTAGGTAGACACGGGGTCGCACGACCTATCTCCTGCCGGGTAGATGTTGACCGTAGGAATTTTGTAGTTGTAGAGATTTGATACAGTGTATATCTAATTGCATAATAGAAACTACATACCACATTTGCACAGATGTGTTGGGTTTTTTGCTGGATGACTCCGCACCAGCAATTCAGCACCCGGCCAACAACTGGACGGAACACCGCCGCTGGCCTTGAGTGCCCTCTAGCTCTAGTGCTCTACTATGTTACAGTATTTGGGAATATAACGAACAATGGTTTCAATTATGCCAACATCTTTATGGTCCTAGGCAACATCGGAAAACCGTTATCCCTCGATGAATCGAAGTTGAACAAATGAAGAAGAGACCATAGCGTAAAGAAGAAACAACAATCAAGCATATCCATTGATCATTGGCAAATACCCTCATAACAGGTCATATGGTCAACGAGTCGCCGGTTCATCTATTGGCTGCTTTTTGGCGCTGCACTTTGGTTGGGGCGAGTAACATAGTATATAGCAGCAGGATAATCGTATCAACAAGAGTACAGATTAGTACAAAGATTTATGACTTTAAACAAACATAACATAAAATTATATTTCATGATTAATCCAACAATACATACAGTCGTATTTAGGGTCCTCTTGGTTTATGCGACTAGAATTTGCCATACAAAAGATTTGGTAGCCACAAGTCGGACAAAAAATTGTCATAGATTTGGCAAGCCAAATGTGAGAGTTCAGCAAGTTTTGATAGCAAACCAAATACTAGCCAAAATCATGGCTTGCCAAATCTTTGACTTGATAAATTTTGGAAGTGAACCCAATCAGGCCCTTAATATGGCTTAACTTCGCATTGTGCTAAATCTGTATTCTTTCTAGCATGAAGGGAATACATGTTATTGGTTGGATCAAAACGTAAATTGTTGTTCTTAGGCTATGTTTGATTGTGCTGCCAAAAAGCAGGATGCTAAGCGGGTGGAATCTAAATTTACTTTTTCAGAAGCCACTGCTTTCATGCAGTACAATTTTTGTGGCACTTTGAACCTTACTTTTGGCTTGCTTCTCCAAATAAGTGAAAATAGAGAGATGTTTTATAGTTGTTTCAAGGGAGATATACAGAGAAGGTCTATTTGATAGTTGTTTCGACCAAACACTTTTCAACTTATCATACCTCACAATAGCTTTTTTTTACAGCTCATGACCCACAACAGATTTCCACAATTCACAGCTGAACCAAACATAACCAAATATAATTAGTCATGTTTTTTTTAATTTTTCTTCTACGTTTCATATCTAAGTTGGTAATTATGATTTGCTAGTTTGCCTAAAAGGTTGCAAGCTCAGGTGAAATTAAGTATTATCCTTATTGTTCTTGCTTGTAAAACAACGGGTCGCCGTATTGAAGAATTACCCCTTTGCTAATTGGCATGAGAACGGGTTACTTCTACGTAAATGGAGCAATCTAGTCATCGGTTATGTCTGTGTTGATTTTCGAGGTCAACGCCAAGAAACTAACACTACAGAGGAACTGCTGCTTCCTTCCCAGTGCCACCGCACTCGGGAAGGCCCAGTTGCACTGGGGAAGCCTTCCCCGAGTGCAACACTCGGGGAAGAGCCTCCGGCTAATCCTCTCACGGGAAAGGCGCCTTCCTCGAGTGCCGAAAATCGTGCACTCGGGGAAGGCTTTGCCGAGTGCCGTGCTGGCACTCAGGGAAGATTTCACGCCGTTGGCCGACGGCCGACGCCGTTTTCTTTTTCTTTTTTTTTATTTTCTTCCCCGAGTGCAACACTCGGGGAAGATTTTTGATTTTTTTTTAAATACTCTTTGCCGAGTGCCGTAGCTCAGACACTCGGCAAAGAAATTTTGTTTTTTTTTTTAAAAAAACATCTTCCCCGAGTGCCTGGGCTGTGGCACTCGGCAAAGAAATTTGTTTTTTTAAAAACCTCGTCCCCGAGTGCCGCAGCCCGGGCACTCGGGAAAGCTATTTTCTTATTTTTTAAAAAAGATGTCTATTATGGCATATTATTGATTGTAGTAACAGTACATGCTCTGCAGGTCACACCAATGGGTATTATTGCACTGAAGTGCTATAATTCCAAAATGAACACAATATACAATACAAAATCGTTTCTTAGTACAGCCACAATTTTGGATCTAAGATAACTTGAAAAAGATTACAATAGCAGAAGAGCAAGGTACCCAAACTATAAAATTACTCAATGGGCCAATTATGATAAATTCACAATATGCATTGCATAACATGTTCACGTTGCCAGACTTAGGAAATTTAGTGCAATTTTGAAAGAAAATGGTCACAGGTACATATACAAATCATTGTAAATGGTCACTAGTACATACATCTATGTAGCCCTATGTGCAGCAGGTACCAAGAGATAGCATAAAGGATTTTCCTAATACATGAAAATTCAGAAATATAAAAGAAAAATACAATTGTCTCCAAGCAGGCCAAGTGCTTAATTTTCTAAAGCATTAGTTTGGCCTCAGATCTTCTTCACTGAGTGAAGCCACGCCAATACTCAACCATGTCCAGTTCCCAACTAGCAAGCCAGAACTTGATGTTCTTTCCTTTTTTAAAAAATACTACTTTACAAGTTAGAGCAGCCCACACTGTATGTGTGACAGCAGTTACATGTTCATATACAAAAACTTGTTCCAATGCATAGTAATTTATTTAATCCAAACAAGTCCTATTGCTCTGGAAAAACCACGTAAAAACTGATTAACTTCTTGAGATCATACTACACTTCATGTTAGTTAACTGACATTCCATGTTATCTGAATGATGCTATATGTGAAACAAGCATACACATATAATTTATACTATGTTAACTGTATCTATCACATGTCAAAATGGGTCTAACATTTTGCAGGACAAGCTTTGCATAAAGTGGGAAAACTTCACAGGCAAAAGATAAAGGCAAGCTGTAAAAGAAGATAAATAGATTGCAGTACATACTCCAGAAAGTTAGAATTAAAATTAACCTGTCATTTTTATTGAAACCAAATCGATCAACATTGCACTGGCTCTCTACTACCTTGTGTACAATGATACTTCAAAGTGGGGGTCAGAGGACCAGAAGAAGTGGAATCTTGAAGAGATAGGTACATACCTTCCTGCTTGTGTGCAAGAGAAACATACCTATTGAAGTGGCACGGAAGAAGGCTGGAGCCACACAGGCACCTAGGATGTGTAAACAAATGTCAATCAATCTGAAATCAATAGGGGAAATGGTTGTTGAAACATTAAGTTTGGACCTACCTACTGTTAGAAAAATACTTGTTTAAAAAACACTCAAATTATAGCATGGAAAAGTCACAGTTTTGCGAGATAAATGTACAGCATGATGACCGTTAGCCGTGTCAATTTATGGCATGGTGAATGTACCTGTCATCCATGGTAGATGAGCCAATTCATGTTCTTTGCATCACAGTAACATCTCCAAGTCAAAGCTCTTAAAAAACCTGTGTACTGAAGCAGTAAGTATATATTGCAATAAAGAGCGCTAACAAATTTACCTAACCAACCAATATCTTAAATCTCAAATAACAAGCATCCATCAGACACAATCATAGGAGGGTACAATTAAGGATTTAGCTGCTGCAAAGAGCAAAAACAAATTTTGAATGCATTTACCATACTATATATGCCAACTCACTCGAAGAACAACAATTATTGATGCCTTTACCATACTATTTATGTCATACATATCACTTGAAGAATAACAGTTACTTTGGCAAAGAAGGAAACACTTGTTATCAGAAAAGTCAATAAGCTATGATGCCTTATTCATTATCATAATCAAGCATTGTATATTTGAAAAGGACAAATGAATGTTGTAACCCGATCAATCTGAATAATAATAGTAGAATTTAACCGGCACGTGAACACGCATATGGGTTACTCAATTTTCTGAGTGGTACTGATTATTGCAGGAATCCTCATCAATGCGAGGTACAATCAAATAAACAATTATCTCGAATAAAACCTCACTAGCAATGCTGTTTTTGCTGAATCCGATGGACCGTTTACCAGATCTCTGCTAATGCAAGAATGACAACATTGGGCAGTATGCTGCAAGTAGAAGAGAGAGGAGGCGCACCAGCCTAGCACCTGCGGACGGACCGACGGACGGCGGTGTGGCTGATGGAGGCACACGGGAGGACAACGCCGCGGGGCTGCTGGAGGCGAACTGGGGGGCGGACGGCGTCGGGGCTCGCCGGAGTCGGAGTCGGGGCGGACGGCTCGGGGACGTGGCTCGCCGCGACAGATCGGGGCTGGAGCTGGGGCGGCGGTTGGAGGCGCACGGCGTCGGGGCTAGGGCTCCGCCGGGGCGGGGGAGCCGTCCAGAGAGCACGACCTACACGGCGCACGCGGCCAGGGAGCTCGACCTGCACGCCGCGACTGCCAGGCCACCCTAGCAGGCCTTCATCGCCTCTTCCGTCGCGCGCTCGTCGCGTCGTCGTGCTGCTTGCGGGGAGGCGTGGCCGCGGAGGTGGGGAGGAGCTGTCGCAGAGGAGGGGAGGCGCGAGGCCAGGCGTGCGCGGGCAGCGCGCCCTCGGGGGGGGATGGCGGCGGCATGGGTCGGGGATGCAGGCCGAGGCCGCGTGGGGGGGAGGGCGGCTGGGGCGGGAGGCTGGGGCGGGGCGCAAGGCCGGGGCATGCATCTTACGGGCGGGGGGGGCCAATGGCGGCGGGGTCGGGTGGGAGGCGGGCGAGCCTCTGGCGGCGCACAGGTCTGTGCTGGGGAGGCAGCAGGGCGCGTGTGGTGTGGGGCGCGGTGGGGTGGTGGCGGTTAGGTTTAGGATAAGGCCACGGCGGGCTACTGGTGGGCTTTTTTTTTAGTCTTCCCCGAGTGCCCGCACTCGGCAAAGGGCCCCTTCCCCGAGTGCTTTCCCTGGCCCTCGGGGAAGAAATTTTTATTTTTTGTTTGTTTTGCCTCATTTTTTTTGTGAGGCCTTCCCACATTATTTAAAACTCCTTGTTCAAATTTGGGATAATTTTGAGTTTTTTTTGGTATATTTCGTTAATTTTTTTCGTTTCGTTGAATTTTTTTGCATACTTCAAATTTGAGCTGCGGTGCATGAAATAATAAATTTCTTGATTGGAAAAATAATATTCATGATATTTAGTGTATGTTGAAATTTGTGTCGAGGAACTCACATGAAATTTGAAGCATCTTGTTGATGTAACATCTCCGCATGTGATCACTTGAATAGGCAAAATGTCTTTAAATTATATAAATCCGACGTCGCAAAAATCTCTAAAACTTCTTGATTTTTTTATCATAGCCTTATGATAAAACGAAGAATACAAGTTTCGAGATTTTCTTGACTTCGTCGGATTTTATATAATTTAAAACATCTCGCTTTTCCTTGAATAGGCATGCGGAGTTATTAGTCATGTTACGTCAAACAGATGCTCGATATTTCATGCGAAGTTCCTCGGATAAGGCCTCAACATACACCAAATATCCTTAATATAATTTTTTGAATCACCAAATTCTATTATTTCATGCACCTGCAATTCAAATTCGAAGTATGCAAAAAAATTCAACGAAACGAAAAAACTAACGAAATATAACAAAAAAAGTCAAAATTGTCCCAAATTTGAACGGGGAGTTTTAAATAATGTGGGAAGGCCTCACAAAAATGAGGCAAAAAAAAACAAAAAAAAAAAAATTTCTTCCATGAGCGCCTTCCCCGCACTGGGGGGAAGGCGACCTCTTCCCGAGTGCCCCTTGCTCGCACTCGGGAAGGGCCTCTTCCCAAGTGCCGTGGAAGACACTCGGGAAGAATTTTCTTTTTTAGTTTTAACGGCGTGGGGGGTGGGACCGTCAAGTAACATGTTTCTTTCTTTGAGTGTCGATCTTCCCAGTGTTGCACTTTCGGAGAAGAGGGCCTTTGCCGAGTGCTTCTCTTTACCGAAAGTGCCGGGATCTCTGCGGCACTCGAAAGCCTCTCTTCTCCAAGTGCAATTCTTCTCCGAGTGCAACACTTGGGAAGATTTTCTTTCGAGTGCCCGATTTTGGCACTCGGGAAGCCAAATGACACTTCGGGAATTTTGCCTCTCCCGTAGTGTAAACACAAGATTTAATGCAATGTACTACACTCATGCAAGTACAGATTTCGGTTTCACACACATTGCATTTCAAACTTCACCGCACATATGGTTGTAAAGTTCACATTGAGTTCACTAGTTGCTGTGAAAAGCCAATCAAACATCGCATCACCGATAAACATCGAAGCTACGGAGTGCTAATACTAGTTTCAGTCCACTGTCCGTACATGATCGAAGACGATAGGAGACAAGCAGGCAAAGCAAGAGGTTTCAGTTGTCGCGGTCGCAGCAGAAGAGCACCCGGATGACGCGCGCCCGGTGGTCCGGGTGGAGGCTGATGACGAGCCAGATCAAGGCGAGGACGGCCACCCAGATGATGATGTCCAGCGACAGGTGCGTCCTGGACTGCGACACGATGAAGGTGAGCACGAGGCTGGAGTAGGCCACCGCGAAGGACCACAGCACGTGGCGCGAGCCCACGGGCATCCGCACCAGCAGGCTCAGCGTCATCACCATGGAGCTCGCCACCCCGACCCAGCTCGCGCCCCTGAACACCCAGTACCTCGGCCGGTGCAGATCGCGCATGATGGGGTCGCCGGCGCGGTACCGGGGCACCACGCTGCCGGCGTCGCTCACGACCGTCTGGTCGGTCTGCCAGTAGCCGCCGGGCATGCTGAGGCCGAGCAGGAAGTTGAGCGCCGTGATCAGCGTCGCCACCACGATCAGCGTGTTGGGGTCGTTGCCCGCCCAGCCGTCCCTGCTGTCCGGCGCCGCCCCGCCGAGCTGCTGCTGCCGCCGCACTGGCAGGCCCGTGGCGACGAGGCCAGCCTCCATGTTGCTGCCCGGGGTCGGCGGTGCGCTTGGGTACATGGTCGGGTACTGCTGCTGATCCATGGGCTATCGATGGATCGATGGAGGAGCTAACGGCAAATTTGTTGGATGATCTGAAACTAGCTAGGGATGCGTGCAGTTGAGTGCTGTGGCTATCGATCCTTGTGGTGTCTCGTTGTTGGTTTTCGATGGAGTGATGAAGAGAGCAAATGATCCATGGCACGTATATATACACGACTCCCTCTATCCCAGTTCCAGGTCAAGTTGTCCAAGTCAATATTTTTGTCCCCTGCCTCGTAGCCGCTTTTGCCACTTGCGTATCATATTCCTCTGCACTCAATTGCACGGCACGATCTAGAGTAGTATGGAACACGGTGTGTCGAAATGTTCAACTACTACGCGCCTCAGACAATGCCCATGACAATTGTTGGCGAGTATCTGAAGAAAATGTAGTAAATGTTACAGATGCGTGAGAATTCAACGTTCACCATTTCGCGATATTAAAAAGTAATTGTACTGCTGTTACAAATTAAAACAGCCCACCCCGTTACCATAGGCAAAATAATAATAATAATAATAATAATAATAAGTTTTTACTTAAAAAATAAGCAAAGAAAAAATTCATTACGGTACGGAAGTCGGAACAAGATTAATATAGTTCTTTTAAATGCAAGCAAGCTTACGTCGAAACGAGGCACATAGACAGAGCACAGATTAGATGATGACCGTACCGCTGCTGAGCGTTGAGGAATTGAGATCTTTTTTCTAGAATTGAGATTGAACAGCTCTACTCGCAAGGTTTGTGTCGCCTTAGCAACGCGATAAAAATAATCTTGATTAGCTCTAAAGGAACGATGCATAGCCAATGTAATCATGGACTGTTTGGTACGTGTGCGATTGACCAAAGGGTGGACTCGGCTGTCCCAGTCCCACACCCTGTGCAGTTTACTATGACTCAAAGCTAGGTCTTCGATGGCTTTATCGCCATGGAATTAATTAAAGCGTTATCAGCAGATCTCCTTCTCCAAGACTTGAGATTTGAGAGCACGTTTTACCCTCGTCTTACCAACTCCAACTGTCTAGTTAACCAGGGGAACAAAGCATAAATTAGACATATCTGATCATTCAGCATGTTGACCACTTGAACCCGTTCCTAACTTAATAACCAGAAAAGAACAAACTAGATTGGACATGAGGTTTGATTTTGTTATTTGTTTCCAAGAAATTGGATTCCTCAAATATGCTGGATTATTACCTTCCTAATAACTATTTATCCTTTATTTTGAAATCGGTAATGCTTCTATCAGGACGTCCGTCCGTCCGGACAGGACATACCCGCCTCACGCCCGCGCCTCGCTTGGTCGCACTGGACCCGCCTCGCGTAGCATTGGACCTGCCGCGCGATCACGCCTCGTGTCGTGGATACCCGCCCATGCCTCACACCGTCCTCGCCTCGCGTAGCGTGCTGCTCGCGTCTCGTGCATCACGACGTGCCCCGCCCACGCCTCGCACTGCGTCCCCCGCGCCCGCGTCAACCTTCATTGGGCGGGAGCAAGTAGATGAGCAAGTGTTGTAACCATATATTTTATGCGTTTCAGATGTATGTTGTATATATTTCATTTGGATGTTGTAAAAGTTGATCTGGTGTTGTATATGTTGCAATGGTTATACACGTGTATTGCAAGTGTATGTTTCAAATGTTTTAGCCATTTCAAATGTATGTTGCAAGTGTGTCATCTAGATGTTGTAGTGGCTATACACGTGTCGGATATCTATACCCGGGTATCCAAGTCAAAGGATTAACGAGCGTCACGTCGGCTCATCCGATGGTTAAGGACGCAACTGCGACCTCGTCCGACACCGAGGACGAGGTTTCCACCTCATCCGGCCCCCAGGGACCGGGCCACGCCTCGTCTGACTCCGAGGACAAGGTTTTCGCCTCGTCCGACCCCCAGGGGCTGGGCCACGCCTCGTCCGGTGTAACACCCCAGGTGTTTGCCACCAGTTAAGCAATGGGTTTGAGCAAAAACATGGTATATTAAGTGATGATGAAGATGTCAAGGTCAAACCTATAGAAACGAGCCCCAACCTAAACTTGGATATTGCACCCTTGCTCGCCTATAGACCCCTTTTCAAGATATATGCTTGGGTGGTGTGATTGGTATATCTTCATGTGTCTCACATCAATACCCATCTATATTGGACACTCGAAAAGTTTCATGAAGTTTGGAATCAAAAATTCACATGAAATGATAAGTTATATCCTTGTTGGAATGATTTTACTAAGTGCTTGAATTGCACTATTAAGTGAATGAGAACATGAGATGTCAACCAAACCTTGCAACCTTTCCAAAATGACTCTAGATGAACTCTACAACAAAAGTCATGAAAGGTTCATGTTGGGCAAATGCCAAGAAAATGCTCCAATGGATCAAAAAGGATAATTTAAGCTTCATCGCGATCCTACTTTGGTCAAAGTAGAACAGCAGGTTCTATACCAGTTTTGAGGTTGGACCTTAAATGAAAGTTGTAGTCCATATCATGTAGAACAAACTTTGTTTTTGGACTAAGAGCTAGATCAGCTTGGAAGTAAGTCAAATCAAGGTCACAAGATCGAATTTGCTGTTGTTTTCAGCACTTACAAATATTCTAAGTCTGGAGTTTCGCTAAGCAACGACGTTGGCATTCCGCGTTCTCCGAAATTCATTAAGCAATTTGAGTTGGTCCAAAAATAAAAGTTGAAGGTTATATTATGGAGAAGAGCATGCAAAAAGTTGCACTGAGTTTGACCGAGTTTTGACTTCCGAAAGTGAATTTCCGTGACCGTTATCAAGGCGCTGACACTGACAGTTTGTGGCCCAATTACCCGCTGTTGAAGAGCTCTAATGACCATGGTCTCTAAATGAAAAATGTAGAGCAGCTCGCGGGCTTCAAACTTTGTTTTGGGCCCGAGGTCTAAATCGGCCCAGATCTGGCCCAACCCGCGCTCCACGCCGGCCACTCCGTCGCCCGCCAAGTGTTCGCGGAAACACCCCAGAGGACGCCGCGTGGCCTGTGCGTGGCGGCCATGCACGAGCAGCGTGCCCCCGCCGCTGCCGCGTGCCCTGCCTCTCTATCGCGCCTCTGCTCCTTCAACCGAGCGCGTGGGCTGCCCCATTCCCCGCTCGCCTCTCCACTCTCCTTCCCTCTCGCTCTGCTGCTGCGTGCGGCCACGTCCGCCATGGTCGTCGCCGCCGAAGCTCCATGGCCAGCCATCCTTGGGCCACCGCAAGCCGAGCTGTGGGCTCCTAGTTGTGCGTACGCTCTCGCTGGTGCTCGACGCCGCTGCCAGCCACCGCCCGCCAACGCCGGCCAGCTCCTCCGCCGTCGCCGCCGGAGCTGCGCCCCTGCGCGCCGCGCACGCGCGTGGCCAGGCCATCGTGGGCCACCTCCGGCAAGTTCGAGTGCACACACGGGTGCGGGAGGACACTCTGGTGCTCACGCAATCCTCCCCCGTCGCCGACAAGCCTCCTCTGGCCGGCACCGCGAGCCTCCGATGGCCTCCTCTGCTTTGATCCACGTCAAGGACTTCGCGCAAGAATTTGAAGAAAGGGAGGGTCCTATCTGCAATGTCATAGACTCATGTGAATAGTGCCGTAAGGACTGGTTTGTAATTATTTTGCAGCAACTTTGGAAATTCATAGTAAATCGTAGAAAATTCGTAAAATAGTAAATAAGGACCTTTTGGAATCCTTGTGAAATTGTCTATGCAGTGGATCTATAATATGGCATGTTTTAGTTTACATATTTTGCGGTAAAAATAGATTTGTGCAGTAAGGTTGTAATGCTAGTTGAATTTGTTATTTTTCATAACTGTAGATCTAGGGCTCCAAATGAAGTGAAATTTTTGTGACATGGTACCCATGTGATAGTTGATGTGTGGTAAAAATTTCATGAGTATTGGATGAAGTATGAGTGAGTTATTGGTTTATCTTGCTCTCACATGATTTCTTGCTTTAGCAACTTGTCTTTTTCATAGAGGTTGCTATACATATTCAAATGGAGTGAAATTTGTATAGTAGACTATTGATAGGATATGTGAGCCACTGTAATTTTTGTAGAATTTATTGTATAATTTTGGTATATGTTCATTAAGTTACCTTGTTATCTAAAATAAATTAAGAAATGCATTAAAAGAATTTAATTGGTCATGGACACTAGGTTTTCTGGTGTTCTTTAGTCATGTGGGAAATGTTGGTAAAGTTGGTTTTGCCTAATTATGTGTTTGCAACATAAGTTAATATTTATTTTCTTGCAAATGTGGTTTTTGGAAAGATCTGGGAACTTAGCAAAGTTCTTCATGATAATGTGCTTTGTTGTGAAACTTGTTTATACAAAAGTTGTAGATAATTCATGTATCTAGATTCTATTAAAATTTGGTGTCATTTGGCCAAGTAGTTTAAGAGTTACAGCTGTTTAAAGTTGGGTTTCAGAAATGGCTGCTTTCTGTCAATTGTGGACCAGTTTATGTAAATGGATATATTTGACTTAGTTAACTTGAGAATCATGCTAAGATGATTAAAGATGAATTGTAGAAAATTTCATAAGCTTTCTATAATGTTTTCTTGCAAGTCATTTGGATTTGTGTAACTCCAGTTATAGCTAAATCTTGTAGCTGCTGTTTGCATGTCCAGAAATTGGCAGATTCCAAGTATAGTGCTTGCTTGTATATTGTTAAGTGTGACGTATGCCTTGAATGATGACTGAGTTAGAGCACTTGAGATCTTGGGAAACTTGTGTCATGCTTGGTGTTGTCGTCTTCTTTGCCATCTTAGCATGATAGATTGTGTGATGTTTAAGTTAAGCATCGCAAAGTACTTAAGTGTGTTAGTGTAAACTATGCTCGTCTTGCTTGCTAATTTGTGATGTGTCTCATGGTACTATTCTTCATATTTATGCACTTGCATATTGCATTTCATCTAGGTACGCTAGATGAACCACGTGAAGGACATGATGTTGGAGCCAAACCCAAAGACAATGTTTGATGGATCTATACCAAAGGTGGAAGGGCTAAGCAAGTGTTAGGACCTGTGATATCACCAGGATGGTGCAAGCTAACTGAACTGACTTGTGTCGGATCCCAGGCAAGCCCCGGAGCATTCTAAGTCTCCTACTTTATAAAAGCAATTCTTTCTATATATGAGTTATATATTGTTGCATTAAGTTGTAGGAGTTGATTGAAACCGTTGATGCATTTAGTATTATCCTTGCTTACCTTATTACCTTATTACCCTATTAGGTCGGGATCGAATAACTGCTTAGCCTTGCTTAGACCGGTAGCGATCGGTGATATCCGGTCACCTACATTTATAGGTGGTTACTGGAAGAATTTAGCTATGGAAAGAATGATATCCTGGAAATAACCATGTGTGATGGATAATTGGAGACCGGACGGAAAAGTTGGAGGCAACCAGACAGGGTTCTGGGGTGCTGTTAGTTTCCGTCTGTGTCGATTAAGGACCGTCCGTTGTTGGGCCTCGAGTCATGTTGAACGCATGTCTTACATTTAGCTGACCGGATAAAGTACCTTCCGACAGCGAAGCTGGGAGATTATTCGGGCCGAGTAGATTGCCCGTAGCGCACTGTGCAGGAGCAGGTGTGGTAGGACACGGGGGCAAGATGATAAGACCAAAGTGCAGTCGGTCGGCCCCCGGGTACATGTGGTTCCTGGCAAACTCGAGATTCCTGGATAGTTGACTCGGTGATCAATATCTCACTTTAGCGGGTGAGTGAGGTTTGTGTAAGGAATAAATCACCAGCTGGTTAGGAATCGATTCGAATCGCCATCGCTCCTGGATAGTGAGCACTTGACTCGAGTTACGGCATCGTAGTAATTATTATGGAACAATGATGGTTATCTGGATGGTATGGGATATGCTAAATCTAAATTGGTAACTGGATGTTATTGGTTAATCAAGTGATTGCTATAGTATAGGTGCTTACCTAGATGGATAGGTCATAATAAAGATGATGCAAAGTACTTAAAATGGTTTCTTCATGATAGCTTATGCTTTTTGCAAACGAGTCAGCTAGCTTAAGTAGCTCTTTTGCTGTCCCAACATCCGCCGTAACACAAGAACTAATGGCATGTATAGCTCGTCAGCAAGCTTAAGTATACCTCAAATACACAAGAACTAATGGCATGTATACCTCGTCAGCAAGCTTAAGTAGCTCTTTTGCTGTCCCAACATCCGCCGTAACACACAAGTTGCTCTGCTTCGCCTCCCTCACCTCAAACAGCTTCCTCCCCATGGGGTTCATGGCCAACCCCGCCCTCTTCGCAAAGGACTCCCACCTAGCAATAGCCGACGACTTGGGTGGTCCAAAGAGCACGCAGGGCACCGCCTTGAGTCGAGGAACCACCGACCTCGGTGACCTTCTCCTCACCCACCTTCCCGTGCCTCACCAACATAGCGAGAGGTAGCCAGCCGCCATCCCCGCGTTGAAGGACTCGGAGGCGATGAACTTCCCACCCGATCCCTTGGAGAGGGAGTAGCCCGCAATCTTGAAGTGGTGGGCGCCGTTCACCGTCTTAGCGACCGACGTGGACGCCGTCTCGGAGGGGGCCGAGGAAGGGGAGGTGGAGGAGGATGTGGCGAGCCTCGGGAATGGCCGCCCATGGCAAGCACCGGACGGGGGAAGCGGAGGAGGGGCCACCGCAGGATTACAAATACCGCCCATCGGCTGGGAAGCGGAGGAGGGATGGATCGAGGCGGACGAGCCGAATTCGAGGACGCAGGGCGCGAGGATTTGGGCGAGCGGAGGGAGGAGCTTCGCCTGTGGTGGCGTGGTGCCCGGCCGTCCGGCGCTCATGACCTCACGCTGGCGCCTCGACCGCCTCGGCCCTAAGCGCCACGCTGGCTGCACCTCGCCTTGTGCCGCCCAGGCCGGGCGGAGCCATGGACCCTCAGGGTGTGGCCCGCCGACGCTTCACGCACGCCCTACCCTGCGCGCTTCTTCGTCCACCGCTGCCGTTCGGTTAGGTAGACACGGGTCGCACGACCTATCTCCCCGCCGGGTAGATGTTGACCGTAGGAATTTTGTAGTTGTAGAGATTTGATACAGATGTATATCTAATTGCATAATAGAAACTACATACCACATGTGCACAGATGTGTTGGGTTTTTGTCGGATGACTCAAGACCACAATTCAAAGACCCGCCAACAATCGGATTTTACACCGCCCGCTGGCCTTGAGTGCCCTCTAGCTCTAATGCTCTAGTATGTTACAAGATTTGGGAATATAACGAACAATGGTTTCAATTATGCCAACATCTTTATGGTCCTAGGCAACATCGAAAAACCGTTATCCCTCGATGAATCGAAGTTGAACAAATGAAGAAGAGACCATAGCGTAAAGAAGAAACAACAATCAAGCATATCCATTGATCATTGGCAAATACCCTCATAACAGGTCATATGGTCAACGAGTCGCCGGTTCATCTATTGGCTGCTTTTTGGCGCTTGCACTTTGGTTGGGGCGAGTAACATAGTATATAGCAGCAGGATAATCAGATCAACAAGAGTACAGATTAGTACAAAGATTTATGACTTTAAACAAACATAACATAAAATTATATTTCATGATTAATCCAACAATACATACAATCAGATTTAGGGTCTTCTTGGTTTGCGACTAGAATTTGCCATACAAAAGATTTGGTAGCCACAAGTCGGACAAAAATTGTCATAGATTTGGCAAGCCAAATGTGAGAGTTCAACAAGTTTTGATAGCAAACCAAATACTAGCCAAAATCATGGCTTGCCAAATCTTTGACTTGATAAATTTTGAAGTGAACCAAATCAGGCCCTTAATATGGCTTAACTTCATTGTGCTAAATCAGATTCTTTCTAGCATGAAGGGAATACATGTTATTGGTTGGATCAAAACGTAAATTGTTGTTCTTAGGCTATGTTTGATTGTGCTTTGCCAAAAGCAGGATGCTAAGCGGGTGGAATCTAAATTTACTTTTTTCGTAAGCCACCGCTTTCATGCAGTACAATTTTTGTGGCACTTTGAACCTTACTTTTGGCTTGCTTCTCCAAATAAGTGAAAATAGAGAGATGTTTTATAGTTGTTTCAAGGAGATATACAGAGAAGGTCTATTTGATAGTTGTTTCGACCAAACACTTTTCAACTTATCATACCTCACAATAGCTTTTTTTTATAGCTCATGACCCACAACAGATTTCCACAATTCACAGCTGAACCAAACATAACCAAATATAATTAGTCATGTTTTTTTAATTTTTTCTTCTACGTTTCATATCTAAGTTGGTAATTATGATTTGCTAGTTTGCCTAAAAGGTTGCAAGCTCAGGTGAAATTAAGTATTATCCTTATTGTTCTTGCTTGTAAAACAACGGTCGCCATATTGAAGAATTACCCTTTGCTAATTGGCATGAGAACGGGTTACTTCTACGTAAATGGAGCAATCTAGTCATCGGTTATGTCTGTGTTGATTTTCGAGGTCAACGTCAAGAAACTAACACTACAGAATTGCTTGGCTTCCCGAGTGCCACCAGCACTGGGAAGGCCCAGTTGCACTCGGGAAGCCATCCCGAGTGCAACACTGGGAAGAGCCTCCGCTAATCCTCTCATGGGAAAGGCGCCTTCCTCGAGTGCCGAAAATCGTGCACTCGGGGAAGGCTTTGCCGAAAAGCCGTCTTGGCACTCGGGAAGATTTCACGCCGCTTGGCGACGGCCGACGCCGTTTTTTTTTTTTTTTTTTTTCTTCCCGAGTGCAACACTGGGAAGATTTTCGATTTTTTTAAATACTTTTTGCCGAAAGTGCCGTAGCTCGGACACTCGGCAAAGAAATTTTGTTTTTTAAAAAACATCTTCCCGAAAGTGCCTGGCTGTGGCACTCGGCAAAGAAATTTGTTTTTTTAAAAACCTCGTCCCCGAAAGTGCCGCAGCCCAGGCACTCGGGAAGCCTGTTTTCTTATTTTTTAAAAAAAGATGTCTATTATGGCATATTATTGATTGTAGTAACAGTACATGCTCTGCAGGTCACACCAATGGGTATTATTGCACTGAAGTGCTATAATTCCAAAATGAACACAATATACAATACAAAATCGTTTCTTAGTACAGCCACAATTTTTGGATCTAAGATAACTTGAAAAAGATTACAATAGCAGAAGAGCAAGGTACCCAAACTATAAAATTACTCAATGGGCCAATTATGATAAATTCACAATATGCATTGCATAACATGTTCACGTTGCCAGACTTAGGAAATTTAGTGCAATTTTGAAAGAAAATGGTCACAGGTACATATACAAATCATTGTAAATGGTCACTAGTACATACATCTATGTAGCCCTATGTGCAGCAGGTACCAAGAGATAGCATAAAGGATTTTCCTAATACATGAAAATTCAGAAATATAAAAGAAAAATACAATTGTCTCCAAGCAGGCCAAGTGCTTAATTTTCTAAAGCATTAGTTTGGCCTCAGATCTTCTTCACTGAGTGAAGCCACGCCAATACTCAACCATGTCCAGTTCCCAACTAGCAAGCCAGAACTTGATGTTCTTTCCTTTTTTTAAAAAAATACTACTTTACAAGTTAGAGCAGCCCACACTGTATGTGTGACAGCAGTTACATGTTCATATACAAAAACTTGTTCCAATGCATAGTAATTTATTTAATCCAAACAAGTCCTATTGCTCTGGAAAAACCACGTAAAAAACTGATTAACTTCTTGAGATCATACTACACTTCATGTTAGTTAACTGACATTCCATGTTATCTGAATGATGCTATATGTGAAACAAGCATACACATATAATTTATACTATGTTAACTGTATCTATCACATGTCAAAATGGGTCTAACATTTTGCAGGACAAGCTTTGCATAAAGTGGGAAAACTTCACAGGCAAAAGATAAAGGCAAGCTGTAAAAGAAGATAAATAGATTGCAGTACATACTCCAGAAAGTTAGAATTAAAATTAACCTGTCATTTTTATTGAAACCAAATCGATCAACATTGCACTGGCTCTCTACTACCTTGTGTACAATGATACTTCAAAGTGGGGGGTCAGAGGACCAGAAGAAGTGGAATCTTGAAGAGATAGGTACACGCCTTCTGTTTGTGTGCAAGAGAAACATACCTATTGAAGTGGCACGGAAGAAGGCTGGAGCCACACAGGCACCTAGGATGTGTAAACAAATGTCAATCAATCTGAAATCAATAGGGGAAATGGTTGTTGAAACATTAAGTTTGGACCTACCTACTGTTAGAAAAATACTTGTTTAAAAAACACTCAAATTATAGCATGGAAAAGTCACAGTTTTGCAGATAAATGTACAGCATAATGACCGTTAGCCGTGTCAATTTATGGCATGGTGAATGTACCTGTCATCCACGGTAGATGAGCCAATTCATGTTCTTTGCATCACAGTAACATCTCCAAGTCAAAGCTCAGAAAAACCATGTAATCAAGCAGCAAAGTATATATTGCAATAAAGAGCGCTAACAAATTTACCTAACCAACCAATATCTTAAATCTCAAATAACAAGCATCCATCAGACACAATCATAGGAGGGTACAATTAAGGATTTAGCTGCTGCAAAGAGCAAAAACAAATTTTGAATGCATTTACCATACTATATATGCCATCTCACTCGAAGAACAACAATTATTGATGCCTTTACCATACTATTTATGTCATACATATCACTTGAAGAATAACAGTTACTTTGGCAAAGAAGGAAACACTTGTTATCAGAAAAGTCAATAAGCTATGATGCCTTATTCATTATCATAATCAAGCATTGTATATTTGAAAAGGACAAATGAATGTTGTAACCCGATCAATCTGAATAATAATAGTAGAATTTAACCGGCACGTGAACACGCATATGGGTTACTCAATTTTCTGAGTGGTACTGATTATTGCAGGAATCCTCATCAATGCGAGGTACAATCAAATAAACAATTATCTCGAATAAAACCTCACTAGCAATGCTGTTTTTGCTGAATCCGATGGACCGTTTACCAGATCTCTGCTAATGCAAGAACGACAACATTGGGCAGTATGCTGCAAGTAGAAGAGAGAGGAGGCGCACCAGCCTAGCACCTGCGGACGGACCGACGGACGGCGGTGTGGCTGATGGAGGCACATGGGAGGACAACGCCGCGGGGCTGCTGGAGGCGAACTGGGGGGCGGACGGCGTCGGGGCTCGCCGGAGTTGGAGTCGGGGCGGACGGCTCAGGGACGTGGCTCGCCGCGACAGATCGGGGCTGGAGCTGGGGCGGCGGTTGGAGGCGCATGGCGTCGGGGCTAGGGCTCCACCGGGGCGGGGGAGCCGTCCAGAGAGCACGACCTACACGCGCAAGCGCGCGCCGGGGAGCTTGACTCAAGACGCCGCGATCGCCAGTGCCACCCTAGCGAGCCTTCATCGCCTCTTCCGTCAGTCGCTGTCGCGTCGTCGTCTTTGCTTATGGGAGGCGTGGCTGCGAGGAGGGCGAGGCGCGAGGAGAGGGGGGAGGAGGCGTGGCGCGAGGCAGGCGCGCGGCGGCCCTGTGCGGCCCGTGGGGATCTGGGGGCGGCGGCCGGGGGATGCAGGGCCGAGGCCGCGTGGGGGCTGGGAGGGGCGGGAGGCTGGAGGTCTGGGCGGGCGCGGGCAGGGCATGCCGGGCTTGGCGGGGGGGCCAGGCGGCGGGTCGGGTGGCGGCGGCGAGCCTCTGGCGCAAGGCAAAGGCTGTGAGGCGCAGGGGGCGCGGGTGGTGTGGGGGCGGGGGGGGGGTGGTGGCCGGTAGGTTTAGGATAAGGCCACGGCGGCCGGCCGGTGGGCTTTTTAGTCTTCTTCCCAGTGCCCTTTTCGACAAAGGCCCCTTCCCAGTGCTTTCCCGGCCCTCGGGAAGAAATTTTATTTTTGTTTGTTTTGCCTCATTTTTTTTTTTTGAGGCCTTCCCACATTATTTAAAACTCCTTGTTCAAATTTGGGATAATTTTGAGTTTTTTGGTATATTTACGTTAATTTTTTTACGTTTAGTTGAATTTTTTGCATACTTCAAATTTGAGCTGCAGTGCATGAAATAATAGAATTTCTTGATTGGAAAAATAATATTCATGATATTTAGTGTATGTTGAAATTTGTGTCCGAGAACTCACATGAAATTTCGAGCATCTTGTTGATGTAACATGACGAAGAGGTTATGGGAAAAATGTTTTTAAATTATATCGAAATCCAATCCTGAAAATCACATCTCCGCATGTGATCACTTGAATAGGCATGCGAGATGTCTCGGTTTTAGGCATCCGACGTAAAAACTTTCTCGAAACCTTCTTGATTTTTTTTATCATAGCCTCTACATGCGTAACACGACGCCCATAAAGTTTCTGATTTTCTGACTTCGCTCGATTTTATATAATTTAAAAACACTTTTCCCGCAAGTTATTAGTCATGTTACGTCAACAGGATGCTCGACATTTCATGCGAGTTCCTGGATAAGGCCTCAACATACACCAAATATCCTTAATATAATTTTTTGAATCACCAAATTCTATTATTTCATGCACCTGCAATTCAAATTCGAAGTATGCAAAAAAATTCAACGAAACGAAAAAACTAACGAAATATAACAAAAAAAGTCAAAATTGTCCCAAATTTGAACAGGGAGTTTTAAATAATGTGGGAAGGCCTCACAAAAAATGAGGCAAAAAAAAAAAAAAAACAAAAATTCTTCCATGAGCGCCTTCCCTGGCACTCGGGGAAGGCAGCCTCTTCCCCGAGTGCCCTGTTCTGGCACTCGGGAAAGGGCCTCTTCCCCAAGTGCCAGGGAAGACACTCGGGGAAGAATTTTCTTTTTTTAAGTTTTAACGGCGTGGGCGGGGTGGACCGTCAAGTAACATGTTTCTTTGCTGAGTGTCGATCTTCCCCGAGTGTTGCACTCGGAGAAGAGGGCCTTTGCCGAGTGCTTCTCTTTACCGAGTGCCAGGATCTCTGCGGCACTCGGGAAAGCCTCTCTTCTCCGAGTGCAATTCTTCTCCGAGTGCAACACTTGGGAAAGATTTTCTTTCCCGAGTGCCCGATTTTTGGCACTCGGGGAAGCCAGTGACACTCGGGGAATTTTGCCTCTCCCGTAGTGTAAACACAAGATTTAATGCAATGTACTACACTCATGCAAGTACAGATTTCGGTTTCACACACATTGCATTTCAAACTTCACCGCACATATGGTTGTAAAGTTCACATTGAGTTCACTAGTTGCTGTGAAAAGCCAATCAAACATCGCATCACCGATAAACATCGAAGCTACGGAGTGCTAATACTAGTTTCAGTCCACTGTCCGTACATGATCGAAGACGATAGGAGACAAGCAGGCAAAGCAAGAGGTTTCAGTTGTCGCGGTCGCAGCAGAAGAGCACCCGGATGACGCGCGCCCGGTGGTCCGGGTGGAGGCTGATGACGAGCCAGATCAAGGCGAGGACGGCCACCCAGATGATGATGTCCAGCGACAGGTGCGTCCTGGACTGCGACACGATGAAGGTGAGCACGAGGCTGGAGTAGGCCACCGCGAAGGACCACAGCACGTGGCGCGAGCCCACGGGCATCCGCACCAGCAGGCTCAGCGTCATCACCATGGAGCTCGCCACCCCGACCCAGCTCGCGCCCCTGAACACCCAGTACCTCGGCCGGTGCAGATCGCGCATGATGGGGTCGCCGGCGCGGTACCGGGGCACCACGCTGCCGGCGTCGCTCACGACCGTCTGGTCGGTCTGCCAGTAGCCGCCGGGCATGCTGAGGCCGAGCAGGAAGTTGAGCGCCGTGATCAGCGTCGCCACCACGATCAGCGTGTTGGGGTCGTTGCCCGCCCAGCCGTCCCTGCTGTCCGGCGCCGCCCCGCCGAGCTGCTGCTGCCGCCGCACTGGCAGGCCCGTGGCGACGAGGCCAGCCTCCATGTTGCTGCCCGGGGTCGGCGGTGCGCTTGGGTACATGGTCGGGTACTGCTGCTGATCCATGGGCTATCGATGGATCGATGGAGGAGCTAACGGCAAATTTGTTGGATGATCTGAAACTAGCTAGGGGATGCGTGCAGTTGAGTGCTGTGGCTATCGATCCTTGTGGTGTCTCGTTGTTGGTTTTCGATGGAGTGATGAAGAGAGCAAATGATCCATGGCACGTATATATACACGACTCCTCTATCCCAGTTCCAGGTCAAGTTGTCCAAGTCAATATTTTTGTCCCCTGCCTCGTAGCCGCTTTTGCCACTTGCGTATCATATTCCTCTGCACTCAATTGCACGGCACGATCTAGAGTAGTATGGAACACGGTGTGTCGAAATGTTCAACTACTACGCGCCTCAGACAATGCCCATGACAATTGTTGGCGAGTATCTGAAGAAAATGTAGTAAATGTTACAGATGCGTGAGAATTCAACGTTCACCATTTCGCGATATTAAAAGTAATTGTACTGCTGTTACAAATTAAAACAGCCCACCCCGTTACCATAGGCAAAATAATAATAATAATAATAATAATAATAAGTTTTTACTTAAAAAATAAGCAAAGAAAAAATTCATTACGGTACGGAAGTCGGAACAAGATTAATATAGTTCTTTTAAATGCAAGCAAGCTTACGTCGAAACGAGGCACATAGACAGAGCACAGATTAGATGATGACCGTACCGCTGCTGAGCGTTGAGGAATTGAGATCTTTTTTCTAGAATTGAGATTGAACAGCTCTACTCGCAAGGTTTGTGTCGCCTTAGCAACGCGATAAAAATAATCTTGATTAGCTCTAAAGGAACGATGCATAGCCAATGTAATCATGGACTGTTTGGTACGTGTGCGATTGACCAAAGGGTGGACTCGGCTGTCCCAGTCCCACACCCTGTGCAGTTTACTATGACTCAAAGCTAGGTCTTCGATGGCTTTATCGCCATGGAATTAATTAAAGCGTTATCAGCAGATCTCCTTCTCCAAGACTTGAGATTTGAGAGCACGTTTTACCCTCGTCTTACCAACTCCAACTGTCTAGTTAACCAGGGGAACAAAGCATAAATTAGACATATCTGATCATTCAGCATGTTGACCACTTGAACCCGTTCCTAACTTAATAACCAGAAAAGAACAAACTAGATTGGACATGAGGTTTGATTTTGTTATTTGTTTCCAAGAAATTGGATTCCTCAAATATGCTGGATTATTACCTTCCTAATAACTATTTATCCTTTATTTTGAAATCGGTAATGCTTCTATCAGGACGTCCGTCCGTCCGGACAGGACATACCCGCCTCACGCCCGCGCCTCGCTTGGTCGCACTGGACCCGCCTCGCGTAGCATGCGCCCCTGTGCCTCCCGTCTTGCGCCGTGCGCCCCTGCACCTCCGTCTCGCACGGTCGCATTGGACCTGCCGCGCGATCACGCCTCGTGTCGTGGATACCCGCCCATGCCTCACACCGTCCTCGCCTCGCGTAGCGTGCTGCTCGCGTCTCGTGCATCACGACGTGCCCCGCCCACGCCTCGCACTGCGTCCCCCGCGCCCGCGTCAACCTTCATTGGGCGGGAGCAAGTAGATGAGCAAGTGTTGTAACCATATATTTTATGCGTTTCAGATGTATGTTGCATATGTTTCATTTGGATGTTGTAAAAGTTGATCTGGTGTTGTATATGTTGCAATGGTTATACACGTGTATTGCAAGTGTATGTTTCAAATGTTTTAGCCATTTCAAATGTATGTTGCAAGTGTGTCATCTAGATGTTGCAGTGGCTATACACGTGTCGGATATCTATACCCGGGTATCCAAGCCAAAGGATTAACGAGCGTCACGTCGGCTCATCCGATGGTTAAGGACGCAACTGCGACCTCGTCCGACACTGAGGACGAGGTTTCCACCTCATCCGACCCCCAGGGACCGGGCCACGCCTCGTCTGACTCTGAGGACAAGGTTTTCGCCCCGTCCGACCCCCAGGGGCTGGGCCACGCCTCGTCCGGTGTAACACCCCAGGTGTTTACCACCAGTTAAGCAATGGGTTTGAGCAAAAACATGGTATATTAAGTGATGATGAAGATGTCAAGGTCAAACCTATAGAAACGAGCCCCAACCTAAACTTGGATATTGCACCCTTGCTCGCCTATAGACCCCTTTTCAAGATATATGTTTGGGTGGTGTGATTGGGATATCTTCATGTGTCTCACATCAATACCCATCTATATTGGACACTCGAAAAGTTTCATGAAGTTTGGAATCAAAAAGTCACATGAAATAATAAGTTATATCCTTGTTGGAATGATTTTACTAAGTGCTTGAATTGCACTATTAAGTGAATGAGAACATGAGATGTCAACCAAACCTTGCAACCTTGCCAAAATGACTCTAGATGAACTCTACAACAAAAGTCATGAAAGGTTCATGTTGGGCAAATGCCAAGAAAATGCTCCAATGGATCAAAAAGGATAATTTAAGCTTCATCATGATCCTACTTTGGTCAAAGTAGAACAGCAGGTTCTATACCAGTTTTGAGGTTGGACCTTAAATGAAAGTTGTAGTCCATATCATGTAGAACAAACTTTGTTTTTGGACTAAGAGCTAGATCAGCTTGGAAGTAAGTCAAATCAAGGTCACAAGATCGAATTTGCTGTTGTTTTCAGCACTTACAAATATTCTAAGTCTGGAGTTTCGCTAAGCAACGACGTTGGCATTCCGCGTTCTCCGAAATTCGTTAAGCAATTTGAGTTGGTCCAAAAATAAAAGTTGAAGGTTATATTATGGAGAAGAGCATGCAAAAAGTTGCACTGAGTTTGACCGAGTTTTGACTTCCGAAAGTGAATTTCCGTGACCGTTATCAAGGCGCTGACACTGACAGTTTGTGGCCCAATTACCCGCTGTTGAAGAGCTCTAATGACCATGGTCTCTAAATGAAAAATGTAGAGCAGCTCGCGGGCTTCAAACTTTGTTTTGGGCCCGAGGTCTAAATCGGCCCAGATCTGGCCCAACCCGCGCTCCACACCGGCCACTCCGTCGCCCGCCAAGTGTTTGCGGAAACGCCCCAGAGGACGCCGCGTGGCCTGTGCGTGGCGGCCATGCACGAGCAGCGTGCCCCCGCCGCTGCCGCGTGCCCTGCCTCTCTGTCGCGCCTCTGCTCCTTCAACCGAGCGTGTGGGCTGCCGCATTCCCCGCTCGCCTCTCCACTCTCCTTCCCTCTCGCTCTGCTGCTGCGTGCGGCCACGTCCGCCATGGCCGTCGCCGCCGAAGCTCCATGGCCAGCCGTCCTTGGGCCACCGCAAGCCGAGCTGTGGGCTCCTAGTTGTGCGTACGCTCTCGCTGGTGCTCCACGCCGCCGCCACCACCCATCGCAACGCCGCCACCAGCTCCTCCGCCGCCATGTCGCCCATGGGGCTGCGCCCTAGCGCCGCAGCACTCTGCGTGGCTGAACCATCGTGGGCCACCTCCGGCAAGTTCGAGTGCACACACGGGCGCGGGAGGACACTCTGGTGCTCACGCAATCCTCCCCCGCCGCCGACAAGCCTCCTCTGGCCGGCACCGCGAGCCTCCGACGGCCTCCTCTGCTTTGATCCACGTCAAGGACTTCACGCAAGAATTTGAAGAAAGGAGGGTCCTCTCTGCAATGTCATAGACTCATGTGAATAGTGCCGTAAGGACTGGTTTGTAATTATTTTGCAGGAACTTTGGAAATTCATAGTAAATCGTAGAAAATTCGTAAAATAGTAAATGAGGACCTTTTGGAATCCTTGTGAAATTGTCTATGCAGTGGATCTATAATATGGCATGTTTTAGTTTACATATTTTGCGGTAAAAATAGATTTGTGCAGTAAGGTTGTAATGCTAGTTGAATTTGTTATTTTTCATAACTGTAGATCTAGGGCTCCAAATGAAGTGAAATTTTTGTGGCATGCTACCCATATGATAGTTGATGTGTGGTAAAAATTTCATGAGTATTGGATGAAGTATGAGTGAGTTATTGGTTTATCTTGCTCTCACATGATTTCTTGCTTTAGCAACTTGTCTTTTTCATAGAGGTTGCTATACATATTCAAATGGAGTGAAATTTGTACAGTAGACTATTGATAGGATATGTGAGCCACTGTAATTTTTGTAGAATTGATTGTATACTTTTGGTATATGTTCTTTAAGTCACCTTGTTATCTAAAATAAATTAAGAAGTGCATTAAAAGAATTTAATTGGTCATGGACACTAGGTTTTCTGGTGTTCTTTAGTCATGTGGGAAATGTTGGTAAAGTTGGTTTTGCCTAATTATGTGTTTACAACATAAGTTAATATTTATTTTCTTGCAAATGTGGTTTTTGGAAAGATCTGGGAACTTAGCAAAGTTCTTCATGATAATGTGCTTTGTTGTGAAACTTGTTTATACAAAAGTTGTAGATAATTCATGTATCTAGCTTTTATTAAAATTTGGTGTCATTTGGCCAAGTAGTTTAAGAGTTACAGCTGTTTAAAGTTGGGTTTCTGAAATGGCTGCTTTCTGTCAATTGTAGACCAGTTTATGTAAATGGATATATTTGACTTAGTTAACTTGCGAATCATGCTAAGATGATTAAAGATGAATTGTAGAAAATTTCATAAGCTTTCCATAATGTCTTCTTGCAAGTCATTTGGATTTGTGTAACTCCAGTTATAGCTAAATCTTGTAGCTGCTGTTTGCATGTCCAGAAATTGGCAGATTCCAATTATAGTGCTTGCTTGTATATTGTTAAGTGTGACGTATGCCTTGAATGATGACTGAGTTAGAGCACTTGAGATCTTGGGAAACTTGTGTCATGCTTGGTGTTGTCGTCTTCTTTGCCATCTTAGCATGATAGATTGTGTGATGTTAAAGTTAAGCATCGCAAAGTACTTAAGTGTGTTAGTGTAAACTATGCTTGTCTTGCTTGCTAATTTGTGATGTGTCTCATGGTACTATTCTTCATATTTATGCACTTGCATATTGCATTTCATCTAGGTACGCTAGATGAACCACGTGAAGGACGTGATGTTGGAGCCAAACCCAAAGACAATGTTTGATGGATCTATCCCGAAGGTGGAAGGGCTAAGCAAGTGTTAGGACCTGTGATATCACCAGGATGGTGCAAGCTAACTGAACTGACTTGTGTCGGATCCCAGGCAAGCCCCGGAGCATTCTAAGTCTCCTACTTTATAAAAGCAATTCTTTCTATATATGAGTTATATATTGTTGCATTAAGTTGTAGGAGTTGATTGAAACCGTTGATGCATTTAGTATTATCCTTGCTTACCTTATTACCTTATTACCTTATTACCCTATTAGGTCGGGATCGAATAACTGCTTAGCCTTGCTTAGACCGGTAGCGATCGGTGATATCCGGTCACCTACATTTATAGGTGGTTACTGGAAGAATTTAGCTATGGAAAGAATGATATCCTGGAATTAACCATGTGTGATGGATAATTGGAGACCGGACGGAAAAGTTGGAGGCAACCAGACAGGGTTCTGGGGTGCTGTTAGTTTCCGTCTGTGTCGATTAAGGACCGTCTGTTGTTGGGCCTCGAGTCATGTTGAACGCATGCCTTACATTTAGCTGGCCGGATAAAGTAATTCCGACCGTGAAGCTGGGAGATTATTCGGGCCGAGTAGATAGCCCGCAGCGCACTGTGCCGGAGCAGGTGTGGTAGGACACGGGGGCAAGATGATAAGACCAAAGTGCAGTCGGTCGGCCCCTGGGTACATGTGGTTCCTGACAAACTCGAGATTCCTGGATAGTTGACTCGGTGATCAATATCTCACTTTAGCGGGTGAGTGAGGTTTGTGTAAGGAATAAATCACCAGCTGGTTAGGAATCGATTCGAATCGCCATCGCTCCTGGATAGTGAGCACTTGACTCGAGTTACGGCATCGTAGTAATTATTATAGAACAATGATGGTTATCTGGATGGTATGGGATATGCTAAATCTAAATTGGTAACTGGATGTTATTGGTTAATCAAGTGATTGCTATAGTATAGGTGCTTACCTAGATGGATAGGTCATAATAAAGATGATGCAAAGTACTTAAAATGGTTTCTTCATGATAGCTTATGCTTTTTGCAAACGAGTCAGCTAGCTTAAGTAGCTCTTTTGCTGTCCCAACATCCGCCGTAACACAAGAACTAATGGCATGTATACCTCGTCAGCAAGCTTAAGTAGCTCTTTTGCTGTCCCAACATCCGCTGTAACACACAAGTTGCTCTGCTTCACCTCCCTCACCTCAAACAGCTTCCTCCCCATGGGGTTCATGGCCAACCCCGCCCTCTTCGCAAAGTTCTCCCACCTAGCAATAGCCGACGACTTGGGTGGTCCAGCAGGCACGCCGGGCACCGCACTGGAGTCGAGGAACCACCTGACCTCGGTGACCTTCTCCTCACCCACCTTCCCGTGCCTCACCAACATAGCGAGAGGTAGCCAGCGCCATCCCCGCGTTGAAGGACTCGGAGGCGATGAACTTCCCCACCCGATCCCCTTGGAGAGGGAGTAGCTCGCAATCTTAAAGTGGTGGGCGCCGTTCACCGTCTTAGCGACCGACGTGGACGCCATCTCGGAGGGGGCCGAGGAAGTGGAGGTGGAGGAGGATGTGGCGAGCCTCGGGAATGGCCGCCCGCGGCGACACCGACGGCGGGGGGAAGCGGAGGAGGGCCACCAGCAGCCAGACCACGCCCGCCGCCCATCGCTGGGAGCGGAGGAGGGATGGATCGAGGGCAGGGCGAGCCGAATTCGGACGTTAGGGCGCGGGATTTGGGCGGCAGAGGAGAGGAGCTTCGCCCGTGGTGGCGTGGTGCTCGGCCGTCCGGCGCTCGCGGCCTCACGCTCGGCGCCTCGACCTCGGAAGTGGTATTTGGCCAAGCCTTCCGGTCGGAGAGGCCGTCCGGAGGCGGGCCGGAGTCGGAAGCGAGGCCTTCCGGTCGGAGAGGCGGGCCGGAGTCGGAAGCGGGCGCCGTTCCTCCTCGGCCAGGCCTTCCGGTTGGAGGCTGGGTCGCCCTTCTGGCCTGTCGTTTAGGTATTTGGGCCGCCCATGAGTCGTCGTCGTTCATAACGTTGTCTCACTGGTCGGCAAAGCCCTCGGGTGGCATTCCGTTGGTCCTTAACCCGCCTTCGAACAGATTCCCCCTCAATGGGGATTCTATGGGCTTGGCTAGAGGTTGGATTGAACAAGAAGGTTGAGATGACCCTATCCGCCTCTATGCGGGTTGAGCGAAGGCCACTGAGGCTCATCTGCATTTTCTTCCCTGGCTCTTGTTCGACGTGAGGCGGCCTCGGGCCCTTTACGGGCTAGCCTTTGAACCTCGGTCTCTCGATCTAGGATCGGACGGCTCGAGCCCCTGAGCCCCTTGGGGTCTGATAGGGGTTGGCCGTGTTTCACGCGTCACCCCGTCCTTGGTTTCCGCAACCGGAGGGGTTGAGCTAACGACACTTGCCTCGATAGCTCGAGTGTTGCGCTCAATGAGCTCGCTAACGGGCACGTTCGAGTGTAATTCGGGTCTGTCATCCACTGACGGGGTTGGCAGAGCCCTCATGTGGCATTCCACTACTTCTTAACCCGCCTCTCGGCAGATGCCTGAGCCGTTCGATAGGCTCGGCTGGCCCGTTGGCCTCTCCTCGATGGAGATTCTATGGGTTTGGCTCGAGGTTAGAATCGAACGAGAAAGGTCAAGATGTCCCTGTCCGCTTCTGAGCGGGGTCGGGCAAGGCCGCTGGGGCTCATCTCGGTTTTTCTCCCCGGCTCTGCTTTTGACTGAGGCGGCCTCGAGCCTTCGTGGGCTGGCCTTCAAACCTCGATCAGTTGCCGCTCATGTCGAATGAGGCGACTACCGCTTCGTGACGCGACGCGAAGCATTGAGATGCAACAATTGCATATGCAACGCTTGGATGTATGGGATGAATGTACGATATAACTCTAAATTTGAATGCAAAATTGAAACATTAACATCAATTGTCGCATCACTTCTTGCCTACGATCGTGAAAAGATAAGCTTTCACTTCTTTAGCAATGAAGTGCTACGGAAGAGATAATCATAACAAGTTTGTGTTTCACAATACATGTTTTACAATCTATAGTATATTGCTCGTGCTAACACCACGGTGGCATTTTAGGTGACACAAATTAACAACCAAACGCGGTATAAAATAAAATAGATTGAAGATTCATAGAAAAAGGAGCGATACAAATTTACAGGGCTATTGTGTTATTTAATCCAAAAGGATCAAACTTATATTGTTGAATACAACAAGGATAATTCATGCCAATTTGTTCATCTGTCAAGTTATCAATTTTAGGCCTCTTGACGACAAAACCCTTCTTCACTAACGGGTGTCTCACGGTGTACCATAAATCTCATGCGAAATATTTACACACCTAATTTTTGGTTTTAATCAATGGCTTGTGGCTTTTGCTCCTTCCCATGTCAACACCGAGTCCTTCAACTCGAACATCTACAAGTACACCAGAACGTGAAAAAAAATTCAGCAAATGGTAAGCCTCGATGAGCAATGAACCTGAGCATGAAAGCATCTGTTGGTGATTGAAGAGCTTAGCTGTACCCGCTAGTGTCGGCCTGAACAAGCTCCTGCACCAGTTGCATCACCTTCATCCCACTTGTCTCAAGATTCTGATGTGTCATATGAATCAATCAAGCCAAAGCTGTAATCATGGGAGCTAATCTGGTCCTAGGATAATCACTTGATCATTACGGCAAGAATCAAGAAAACCAAGCGTGAGCTTTTCATCGTCCACAGCTCCCTAAGCTCCAAGTGCGGGGAAAAAAAATTCTCTGCAGTCGTGCTGTACCGCGGCGCCCGTGAAGCACCGAGCGCAGGCCATCCATGTATCCTTGTGCGTGAATCTCAATGCATATGAGTCTGAACCAGCTAGCTACGCGTTCCTTCCACGTGGAGCCACAATGAGTAACCGTCTCTGTTCCTTCGGCTGGTGGGTGCAGACGCGTACGTGGCAAGCATGCCATCGGTGCTGCACGGCGCTAAGGTGCAGCACGATTCCAGAGAATTTTTTCCAAGTGCGCCACCAGCGCAAGTAGACCGAAAGAAGCGAGAAAGAGCACGTAGATGACTGATCTGCACCAATAGAAAATTAGCCACATTCATCTAAGTAGCTGATTACTGTTTACAGCTTGCATAAACAGAATTGATGTAAAATAACTGAATCACTTTGTTTGGCAACTGGCATTGCTCCAGCATCCGCATGCCAAAAAAAAGGGTTAACACCAAGCCATATAAGCAATGTAGAGAACAATTCTGTCATACAAAAGATGGTAAAGACCAATCATTGATCCGGCGACCAGGAGAATATGTCAATGTAAGAAATTAATATCCTATAATTACGAAACACAGTTGCACTGATAATAAACTTAAAAATAGCCAGATTCTAAAAATAACAAATAACCCTATATCTAAAAATAAAAAATAATCAAGCATTTATGTTTCTCAATCAATGGAAGGTTAGCATCAGTTCCTCCAGGCAAGGAAAAAAACTACAACTCAGACATAGATAAATTAGATGGCCAGTAATTGGTACTTGGATGAAGGATAGTATTAGTTTTGTACCTGAAAATTATTTTCAACATTTTTTTTCATCGGATGACACAGGAGAACTGAAAATTTATTCAACATAACTGATAACTGAAGATAATATCATATTTAACTGGAAGAGCCTAATGTAGGAATTTAGTACTAAATTATCTAGCCTGTGCTAACACTGCTAAAGAACCAAGTAGATTGGCCTGGTGTAGGAATTTTGCCTTACAGTAATGGACAACCCATTTTGATTACACAGAAGGATACTGCATCTATATCTCTACTATGAGGACCGACATCTGATTTGTGATAGACAAAGTACAATGTTTGAAATCCAACTGGGCTATTATGGACACACAATAAAAGAATGATGATCAGTAATACAACAAAAGAGAAGATAAGAAAGATGATGTCAGAAGAGAACATACTGTGTGAAGCTTGGCCCCAAAATCTGGTGTAAAATCAGAAAAGATATCAACCTGAGTATTCAACATTCAAATCTCTGGACCAACCAACACAAATGGAGCAAACAAATTAACACACTATTAGCAAATAGTAGAAAGGCATCTCAAATACACAAGAACTAATGGCATGTATACCTCGTCAGCAAGCTTAAGTAGCTCTTTTGCTGTCCCAACATCCGCCGTAACACACAAGTTGCTCTGCTTCGCCTCCCTCACCTCAAACAGCTTCCTCCCTATGGGGTTCATGGCCAACCCCGCCCTCTTCGCAAAGGACTCCCACCTAGCAATAGCCGACGACTTGGGTGGTCCAGCAGGCACGCCGGGCACCGCACTGGAGTCGAGGAACCACCTGACCTCGGTGACCTTCTCCTCACCCACCTTCCCGTGCCTCACCAACATAGCGAGAGGTAGCCAGCGCCATCCCCGCGTTGAAGGACTCGGAGGCGATGAACTTCCCCACCCGATCCCCTTGGAGAGGGAGTAGCCCGCAATCTTGAAGTGGTGGGCGCCGTTCACCGTCTTAGCGACCGACGTGGACGCCGTCTCGGAGGGGGCGAGGAAGGGAGGTGGAGGAGGATGTGGCGAGCCTCGGGAATGGCCCCAGGCACACCGGCACGGAGGGGGAGCGGAGGAGGGGCCACCAGCAGACAGACCGCCGCGCCCATCACTTTGGAAGCGGAGGAGGGATGGATCGAGGCGGGACGAGGCGAATTCAGGCGCAGGGCGGGGATTTGGGCGGCGCAGAGGAGGAGCTTCGCCCGTGGTGGCGTGGTGCCCGGCCGTCCGGCGCTCATGACCTCACGCTCGGCGCCTCGACCGCCTCGGCCCTAAGCGCCCTGGCTGCACTGCACCACTGCCTTGTGCCGCCCAGGCGGCGGGCGGAGCCGCGACCCTACAGTGGCCCGCCGCCGCGCCTACACGCCTACCCTCGCCCCTTCGTCCACCCCTCGCCCGTTCGGTTAGGTAGACACGGGGTCGCACGACCTATCTCCTGCCGGGTAGATGTTGACCGTAGGAATTTTGTAGTTGTAGAGATTTGATACAGTGTATATCTAATTGCATAATAGAAACTACATACCACATTTGCACAGATGTGTTGGGTTTTTTGCTGGATGACTCCGCACCAGCAATTCAGCACCCGGCCAACAACTGGACGGAACACCGCCGCTGGCCTTGAGTGCCCTCTAGCTCTAGTGCTCTACTATGTTACAGTATTTGGGAATATAACGAACAATGGTTTCAATTATGCCAACATCTTTATGGTCCTAGGCAACATCGGAAAACCGTTATCCCTCGATGAATCGAAGTTGAACAAATGAAGAAGAGACCATAGCGTAAAGAAGAAACAACAATCAAGCATATCCATTGATCATTGGCAAATACCCTCATAACAGGTCATATGGTCAACGAGTCGCCGGTTCATCTATTGGCTGCTTTTTGGCGCTGCACTTTGGTTGGGGCGAGTAACATAGTATATAGCAGCAGGATAATCGTATCAACAAGAGTACAGATTAGTACAAAGATTTATGACTTTAAACAAACATAACATAAAATTATATTTCATGATTAATCCAACAATACATACAGTCGTATTTAGGGTCCTCTTGGTTTGCGACTAGAATTTGCCATACAAAAGATTTGGTAGCCACAAGTCGGACAAAAAATTGTCATAGATTTGGCAAGCCAAATGTGAGAGTTCAGCAAGTTTTGATAGCAAACCAAATACTAGCCAAAATCATGGCTTGCCAAATCTTTGACTTGATAAATTTTGGAAGTGAACCCAATCAGGGCCTTAATATGGCTTAACTTCGCATTGTGCTAAATCTGTATTCTTTCTAGCATGAAGGGAATACATGTTATTGGTTGGATCAAAACGTAAATTGTTGTTCTTAGGCTATGTTTGATTGTGCTGCCAAAAAGCAGGATGCTAAGCGGGTGGAATCTAAATTTACTTTTTCAGAAGCCACTGCTTTCATGCAGTACAATTTTTGTGGCACTTTGAACCTTACTTTTGGCTTGCTTCTCCAAATAAGTGAAAATAGAGAGATGTTTTATAGTTGTTTCAAGGGAGATATACAGAGAAGGTCTATTTGATAGTTGTTTCGACCAAACACTTTTCAACTTATCATACCTCACAATAGCTTTTTTTTACAGCTCATGACCCACAACAGATTTCCACAATTCACAGCTGAACCAAACATAACCAAATATAATTAGTCATGTTTTTTTTAATTTTTCTTCTACGTTTCATATCTAAGTTGGTAATTATGATTTGCTAGTTTGCCTAAAAGGTTGCAAGCTCAGGTGAAATTAAGTATTATCCTTATTGTTCTTGCTTGTAAAACAACGGGTCGCCATATTGAAGAATTACCCCTTTGCTAATTGGCATGAGAACGGGTTACTTCTACGTAAATGGAGCAATCTAGTCATCGGTTATGTCTGTGTTGATTTTCGAGGTCAACGTCAAGAAACTAACACTACAGGAACTGCTGGCTTCCCCGAGTGCCAGCTGCACTCGGGGAAGGCCCAGTTGCACTCGGGGAAGCCTTCCCCGAGTGCAACACTCGGGGAAGAGCCTCCGGCTAATCCTCTCACGGGAAAGGCGCCTTCCTCGAGTGCCGAAAATCGTGCACTCGGGGAAGGCTTTGCCGAGTGCCGTGCTGGCACTCAGGGAAGATTTCACGCCGTTGGCCGACGGCCGACGCCGTTTTCTTTTTCTTTTTTTTTATTTTCTTCCCCGAGTGCAACACTCGGGGAAGATTTTTGATTTTTTTTAAATACTCTTTGCCGAGTGCCGTAGCTCAGACACTCGGCAAAGAAATTTTGTTTTTTTTTTAAAAACATCTTCCCCGAGTGCCTGGGCTGTGGCACTCGGCAAAGAAATTTGTTTTTTTTTTAAAAAACCTCGTCCCCGAGTGCCGCAGCCCAGGCACTCGGGGAAGCCTGTTTTCTTATTTTTTTTAAAAAAAGATGTCTATTATGGCATATTATTGATTGTAGTAACAGTACATGCTCTGCAGGTCACACCAATGGGTATTATTGCACTGAAGTGCTATAATTCCAAAATGAACACAATATACAATACAAAATCGTTTCTTAGTACAGCCACAATTTTTGGATCTAAGATAACTTGAAAAAGATTACAATAGCAGAAGAGCAAGGTACCCAAACTATAAAATTACTCAATGGGCCAATTATGATAAATTCACAATATGCATTGCATAACATGTTCACGTTGCCAGACTTAGGAAATTTAGTGCAATTTTGAAAGAAAATGGTCACAGGTACATATACAAATCATTGTAAATGGTCACTAGTACATACATCTATGTAGCCCTATGTGCAGCAGGTACCAAGAGATAGCATAAAGGATTTTCCTAATACATGAAAATTCAGAAATATAAAAGAAAAATACAATTGTCTCCAAGCAGGCCAAGTGCTTAATTTTCTAAAGCATTAGTTTGGCCTCAGATCTTCTTCACTGAGTGAAGCCACGCCAATACTCAACCATGTCCAGTTCCCAACTAGCAAGCCAGAACTTGATGTTCTTTCCTTTTTTAAAAAATACTACTTTACAAGTTAGAGCAGCCCACACTGTATGTGTGACAGCAGTTACATGTTCATATACAAAAACTTGTTCCAATGCATAGTAATTTATTTAATCCAAACAAGTCCTATTGCTCTGGAAAAACCACGTAAAAAACTGATTAACTTCTTGAGATCATACTACACTTCATGTTAGTTAACTGACATTCCATGTTATCTGAATGATGCTATATGTGAAACAAGCATACACATATAATTTATACTATGTTAACTGTATCTATCACATGTCAAAATGGGTCTAACATTTTGCAGGACAAGCTTTGCATAAAGTGGGAAAACTTCACAGGCAAAAGATAAAGGCAAGCTGTAAAAGAAGATAAATAGATTGCAGTACATACTCCAGAAAGTTAGAATTAAAATTAACCTGTCATTTTTATTGAAACCAAATCGATCAACACTGCACTGGCTCTCTACTACCTTGTGTACAATGATACTTCAAAGTGGGGGTTCAGAGGACCAGAAGAAGTGGAATCTTGAAGAGATAGGTACACGCCTTCTGTTTGTGTGCAAGAGAAACATACCTATTGAAGTGGCACGGAAGAAGGCTGGAGCCACACAGGCACCTAGGATGTGTAAACAAATGTCAATCAATCTGAAATCAATAGGGGAAATGGTTGTTGAAACATTAAGTTTGGACCTACCTACTGTTAGAAAAATACTTGTTTAAAAAACACTCAAATTATAGCATGGAAAAGTCACAGTTTTGCAGATAAATGTACAGCATGATGACCGTTAGCCGTGTCAATTTATGGCATGGTGAATGTACCTGTCATCCATGGTAGATGAGCCAATTCATGTTCTTTGCATCACAGTAACATCTCCAAGTCAAAGCTCATAAAAACCTGTGTACTGAAGCGTAAGTAAGTATATATTGCAATAAAGAGCGCTAACAAATTTACCTAACCAACCAATATCTTAAATCTCAAATAACAAGCATCCATCAGACACAATCATAGGAGGGTACAATTAAGGATTTAGCTGCTGCAAAGAGCAAAAACAAATTTTGAATGCATTTACCATACTATATATGCCATCTCACTCAAGAACAACAATTATTGATGCCTTTACCATACTATTTATGTCATACATATCACTTGAAGAACAACAGTTACTTTGGCAAAGAAGGAAACACTTGTTATCAGAAAAGTCAATAAGCTATGATGCCTTATTCATTATCATAATCAAGCATTGTATATTTGAAAAGGACAAATGAATGTTGTAACCCGATCAATCTGAATAATAATAGTAGAATTTAACCGCACGTGAACACGCATATGGGTTACTCAATTTTCTGAGTGGTACTGATTATTGCAGGAATCTCATCATCAATGCGAGGTACAATCAAATAAACAATTATCTCGAATAAAACCTCACTAGCAATGCTGTTTTTTTTTGCTTTGAATCGATGGACCGTTTACGAGATCTCTGCTAATGCAAGAATGACAACATTGGGCAAGATGCTGCAAGTAGAAGAGAGAGGAGGCGCACACCTAGCACTGCGACGGACCGACGGACGGCGGTGTGGCTGATGGAGGCACACGGAGGACAACGCCGCATGGGGCTGCCGGAGGCGAATCGGGGCGGACGGCGTCGGGGCTCGCCGAGTCGGTCGGGCGGACGGCTCGGGGGCGTGGCTCGCCATGACAGATCGGGCTGGAGCTGGGGCGGCGGTTGGAGGCGCACGGCGTCGGGGCTAGGGCTCCGCCGGGCCGGGGGAGCCGTCCAGAGAGCACGACCTACACGGCGCACGCGGCCAGGGAGCTCGACCTGCACGCCGTGACTGCCAGGCCACCCTAGCAGGCCTTCATCGCCTCTTCCGTCACGCGCTCATCGCGTCGTCGTGGTTGCTATGGGAGGCGTGGCGCGAGGTGGGGAGGAGCTGCAGCAGAGGAGGGAGGCGCGTGGGCGGGCGTCTGCAGCGGCGCTCGGCGGGGGGATCTGGGCAGCGGGGGGTCGGGGATCAGGTCGAGGCCTGGCGGCAGGGCGGGGCGTGGGCGGGAGGTCAAGGGCGGGCGCAGGGGCAGGGGCATGCTGCGGGGGGCCACCGGCGGCGGGTCGGGTGGCGGCGGCGAGCCTCCTGGCGGCGCGGGTGCAGGCGCGGGGAGGCAGCAGGGGCGCGTGTGGTGTGGGGCGCGGGTGGGGGTGGTGGCCGGTTAGGTTTAGGATAAGGCCACGGCGGGCCGGCTGGTGGGCTTTTTTTTTTAGTCTTCCCCGAGTGCCCGCACTCGGCAAAGGGCCCCTTCCCCAAGTGCTTTCCCTGGCCCTCGGGGAAGAAATTTTTATTTTTTGTTTTTTTTGACTCATTTTTTTTGTGAGGCCTTCCCACATTATTTAAAACTCCTTGTTCAAATTTGGGATAATTTTGAGTTTTTTTTGGTATATTTCGTTAATTTTTTTCGTTTCGTTGAATTTTTTTGCATACTTCAAATTTGAACTGCAGGTGCTTTCCCTGGCACTCGGGGAAGCCGGTGACACTCGGGGAATTTTGCCTCTCCCATAGTGTAAACACAAGATTTAATGCAATGTACTACACTCATGCAAGTACAGATTTCGGTTTCACACACATTGCATTTCAAACTTCACCGCACATATGGTTGTAAAGTTCACATTGAGTTCACTAGTTGCTGTGAAAAGCCAATCAAACATCGCATCACCGATAAACATCGAAGCTACGGAGTGCTAATACTAGTTTCAGTCCACTGTCCGTACATGATCGAAGACGATAGGAGACAAGCAGGCAAAGCAAGAGGTTTCAGTTGTCGCGGTCGCAGCAGAAGAGCACCCGGATGACGCGCGCCCGGTGGTCCGGGTGGAGGCTGATGACGAGCCAGATCAAGGCGAGGACGGCCACCCAGATGATGATGTCCAGCGACAGGTGCGTCCTGGACTGCGACACGATGAAGGTGAGCACGAGGCTGGAGTAGGCCACCGCGAAGGACCACAGCACGTGGCGCGAGCCCACGGGCATCCGCACCAGCAGGCTCAGCGTCATCACCATGGAGCTCGCCACCCCGACCCAGCTCGCGCCCCTGAACACCCAGTACCTCGGCCGGTGCAGATCGCGCATGATGGGGTCGCCGGCGCGGTACCGGGGCACCACGCTGCCGGCGTCGCTCACGACCGTCTGGTCGGTCTGCCAGTAGCCGCCGGGCATGCTGAGGCCGAGCAGGAAGTTGAGCGCCGTGATCAGCGTCGCCACCACGATCAGCGTGTTGGGGTCGTTGTTGCCCGCCCAGCCGTCCCTGCTGTCCGGCGCCGCCCCGCCGAGCTGCTGCTGCCGCCGCACTGGCAGGCCCGTGGCGACGAGGCCAGCCTCCATGTTGCTGCCCGGGGTCGGCGGTGCGCTTGGGTACATGGTCGGGTACTGCTGCTGATCCATGGGCTATCGATGGATCGATGGAGGAGCTAACGGCAAATTTGTTGGATGATCTGAAACTAGCTAGGGGATGCGTGCAGTTGAGTGCTGTGGCTATCGATCCTTGTGGTGTCTCGTTGTTGGTTTTCGATGGAGTGATGAAGAGAGCAAATGATCCATGGCACGTATATATACACGACTCCTCTATCCCAGTTCCAGGTCAAGTTGTCCAAGTCAATATTTTTGTCCCCTGCCTCGTAGCCGCTTTTGCCACTTGCGTATCATATTCCTCTGCACTCAATTGCACGGCACGATCTAGAGTAGTATGGAACACGGTGTGTCGAAATGTTCAACTACTACGCGCCTCAGACAATGCCCATGACAATTGTTGGCGAGTATCTGAAGAAAATGTAGTAAATGTTACAGATGCGTGAGAATTCAACGTTCACCATTTCGCGATATTAAAAAGTAATTGTACTGCTGTTACAAATTAAAACAGCCCACCCCGTTACCATAGGCAAAATAATAATAATAATAATAATAATAATAAGTTTTTACTTAAAAAATAAGCAAAGAAAAAATTCATTACGGTACGGAAGTCGGAACAAGATTAATATAGTTCTTTTAAATGCAAGCAAGCTTACGTCGAAACGAGGCACATAGACAGAGCACAGATTAGATGATGACCGTACCGCTGCTGAGCGTTGAGGAATTGAGATCTTTTTTCTAGAATTGAGATTGAACAGCTCTACTCGCAAGGTTTGTGTCGCCTTAGCAACGCGATAAAAATAATCTTGATTAGCTCTAAAGGAACGATGCATAGCCAATGTAATCATGGACTGTTTGGTACGTGTGCGATTGACCAAAGGGTGGACTCGGCTGTCCCAGTCCCACACCCTGTGCAGTTTACTATGACTCAAATTAAAGCTAGGTCTTCGATGGCTTTATCGCCATGGAATTAATTAAAGCGTTATCAGCAGATCTCCTTCTCCAAGACTTGAGATTTGAGAGCACGTTTTACCCTCGTCTTACCAACTCCAACTGTCTAGTTAACCAGGGGAACAAAGCATAAATTAGACATATCTGATCATTCAGCATGTTGACCACTTGAACCCGTTCCTAACTTAATAACCAGAAAAGAACAAACTAGATTGGACATGAGGTTTGATTTTGTTATTTGTTTCCAAGAAATTGGATTCCTCAAATATGCTGGATTATTACCTTCCTAATAACTATTTATCCTTTATTTTGAAATCGGTAATGCTTCTATCAGGACGTCCGTCCGTCCGGACAGGACATACCCGCCTCACGCCCGCGCCTCGCTTGGTCGCACTGGACCCGCCTCGCGTAGCATGCGCCCCTGTGCCTCCCGTCTTGCGCCGTGCGCCCCTGCACCTCCGTCTCGCACGGTCGCATTGGACCTGCCGCGCGATCACGCCTCGTGTCGCGGATACCCGCCCATGCCTCACACCGTCCTCGCCTCGCGTAGCGTGCTGCTCGCGTCTCGTGCATCGCGACGTGCCCCGCCCGCGCCTCGCACTGCGTCCCCCACGCCCGCGTCAATCTTCATTGGGCGGGAGCAAGTAGATGAGCAAGTGTTGTAACCATATATTTTATGCGTTTCAGATGTATGTTGCATATGTTTCATTTGGATGTTGTAAAAGTTGATCTGGTGTTGTATATGTTGCAATGGTTATACACGTGTATTGCAAGTGTATGTTTCAAATGTTTTAGCCATTTCAAATGTATGTTGCAAGTGTGTCATCTAGATGTTGTAGTAGCTATACACGTGTCGGATATCTATACCCGGGTATCCAAGCCAAAGGATTAACGAGCGTCATGTCGGCTCATCCGATGGTTAAGGACGCAACTGCGACCTCGTCCGACACCGAGGACGAGGTTTCCACCTCATCCGGCCCCAGGGACCGGGCCACGCCTCGTCTGACTCCGAGGACAAGGTTTCCGCCTCGTCCGACCCCCAGGGGCTGGGCCACGCCTCGTTCGGTGTAACACCCCAGGTGTTTGCCACCAGTTAAGCAATGGGTTTGAGCAAAAACATGGTATATTAAGTGATGATGAAGATGTCAAGGTCAAACCTATAGAAACGAGCCCCAACCTAAACTTGGATATTGCACCCTTGCTCGCCTATAGACCCCTTTTCAAGATATATGCTTGGGTGGTGTGATTGGGATATCTTCGTGTGTCTCACATCAATACCCATCTATATTGGACACTCGAAAAGTTTCATGAAGTTTGGAATAAAAAATTCACATGAAATGATAAGTTATATCCTTGTTGGAATGATTTTACTAAGTGCTTGAATTGCACTATTAAGTGAATGAGAACATGATATGTCAACCAAACCTTGCAACCTTGCCAAAATGACTCTAGATGAACTCTACAACAAAAGTCATGAAAGGTTCATGTTGGTCAAATGCCAAGAAAATGCTCCAATGGATCAAAAAGGATAATTTAAGCTTCATCGCGATCCTACTTTGGTCAAAGTAGAACAGCAGGTTCTATACCAGTTTTGAGGTTGGACCTTAGATGAAAGTTGTAGTCCATATCATGTGGAACAAACTTTGTTTTTGGACTAAGAGCTAGATTAGCTTGGAAGTAAGTCAAATCAAGGTCACAAGATCGAATTTGCTGTTGTTTTCAGCACTTAGAAATATTCTAAGTCTGGAGTTTCGCTAAGCAACGACGTTGGCATTCCGCGTTCTCCGAAATTCGTTAAGCAATTTGAGTTGGTCCAAAAATAAAAGTTGAAGGTTATATTATGGAGAAGAGCATGCAAAAAGTTGCACTGAGTTTGACCGAGTTTTGACTTCCGAAAGTGAATTTCCGTGACCGTTATCAAGGCGCTGACACTGATAGTTTGTGGCCCAATTACCCGCTGTTGAAGAGCTCTAATGACCTTGGTCTCTAAATGAAAAATGTAGAGCAGCTCGCGGGCTTCAAACTTTGTTTTGGGCCCGAGGTCTAAATCGGCCCAGATCTGGCCCAACCCACGCTCCACGCCGGCCACTCCGTCGCCCGCCAAGTGTTTGCAGAAACGCCCCAGAGGACGCCGCGTGGCCTGTGCGTGGCGGCCATGCACGAGCAGCGTGCCCCCGCCGCTGCCGCGTGCCCTGCCTCTCTGTCGCGCCTCTACTCCTTCAACCGAGCGCGTGGGCTGCCCCATTCCCCGCTCGCCTCTCCACTCTCCTTCCCTCTCGCTCTGCTGCTGCGTGCGGCCACGTCCGCCATGGCCGTCGCCGCCGAAGCTCCATGGCCAGCCGTCCTTGGGCCACCGCAAGCCAAGCTGTGGGCTCCTAGTTGTGCGTACGCTCTCGCTGGTGCTCCACGCCGCTGCCAGCCACCGCCCGCCAACGCCGGCCAGCTCCTCCGCCGTCGCCGCCGGAGCTACGCGCCACGCACGCGCGTGGCCAGGCCATCGTGGGCCACCTCCGGCAAGTTCGAGTGCACACACGGGTGCGGGAGGACACTCTGGTGCTCACGCAATCCTCCCCCGCCGCCGACAAGCCTCCTCTGGCTGGCACCGCGAGCCTCCGACGGCCTCCTCTGCTTTGATCCACGTCAAGGACTTCACGCAAGAATTTGAAGAAAGGGAGGGTCCTATCTGCAATGTCATAGACTCATATGAATAGTACCGTAAGGACTGGTTTGTAATTATTTTGCAGGAACTTTGGAAATTCATAGTAAATCGTAGAAAATTCGTAAAATAGTAAATGAGGACCTTTTGGAATCCTTGTGAAATTGTCTATGCAGTGGATCTATAATATGATTTTTTTTAGTTTACATATTTTGCGGTAAAAATAGATTTGTGCAGTAAGGTTGTAATGCTAGTTGAATTTGTTATTTTTCATAACTATAGATCTAGGGCTCCAAATGAAGTGAAATTTTTGTGGCATGCTACCCATGTGATAGTTGATGTGTGGTAAAAATTTCATGAGTATTGGATGAAGTATGAGTGAGTTATTGGTTTATCTTGGTCTCACATGATTTCTTGCTTTAGCAACTTGTCTTTTTCATAGAGGTTGCTATACATATTCAAATGGAGTGAAATTTGTACAGTAGACTATTGATAGGATATGTGAGCCACTGTAATTTTTGTAGAATTGATTGTATACTTTTGGTATATGTTCATTAAGTCACCTTGTTATCTAAAATAAATTAAGAATGCATTAAAAGAATTTAATTGGTCATGGACACTAGGTTTTCTGGTGTTCTTTAGTCATGTGGGAAATGTTGGTAAAGTTGGTTTTGCCTAATTATGTGTTTGCAACATAAGTTAATATTTATTTTCTTGCAAATGTGGTTTTTGGAAAGATCTGGGAACTTAGCAAAGTTCTTCATGATAATGTGCTTTGTTGTGAAACTTGTTTATACAAAAGTTGTAGATAATTCATGTATCTAGATTCTATTAAAATTTGGTGTCATTTGGCCAAGTAGTTTAAGAGTTACAGCTGTTTAAAGTTGGGTTTCAGAAATGGCTGCTTTCTGTCAATTGTGGACCAGTTTATGTAAATGGATATATTTGACTTAGTTAACTTGAGAATCATGCTAAGATGATTAAATATGAATTGTAGAAAATTTCATAAGCTTTCCATAATGTCTTCTTTCAAGTCATTTGGATTTGTGTAACTCCAGTTATAGCTAAATCTTGTAGCTGCTGTTTGCATGTCCAGAAATTGGCAGATTCCAATTATAGTGCTTGCTTGTATATTGTTAAGTGTGACGTATGCCTTGAATGATGACTGAGTTAGAGCACTTGAGATCTTGGGAAACTTGTGTCATGCTTGGTGTTGTCGTCTTCTTTGCCATCTTAGCATGATAGATTGTGTGATGTTTAAGTTAAGCATCGCAAAGTACTTAAGTGTGTTAGTGTAAACTATGCTTGTCTTGCTTGCTAATTTGTGATGTGTCTCATGGTACTATTCTTCATATTTATGCACTTGCATATTGCATCTCATCTAGGTACGCTAGATGAACCACGTAAAGGACGTGATGTTGGAGCCAAACCCGAAGACAGTGTTTGATGGATCTATCCCGAAGGTGGAAGGGCTAAGCAAGTGTTAGGACCTGTGATATCACCAGGATGGTGCAAGCTAACTGAACTGACTTGTGTCGGATCCCAGGCAAGCCCCGGAGCATTTTAAGTCTCCTACTTTATAAAAGCAATTCTTTCTATATATGAGTTATATATTGTTGCATTAAGTTGTAGGAGTTGATTGAAACCGTTGATGCATTTAGTATTATCCTTGCTTACCTTATTACCTTATTACCCTATTAGGTCGGGATCGAATAACTGCTTAGCCTTGCTTAGACCGGTAGCGATCGGTGATATCCGGTCACCTACATTTATAGGTGGTTACTGGAAGAATTTAGCTATGGAAAGAATGATATCCTGGAATTAACCATGTGTGATGGATAATTGGAGACCGGACGGAAAAGTTGGAGGCAACCAGACAGGGTTCTGGGGTGCTGTTAGTTTCCGTCTGTGTCGATTAAGGACCGTCCGTTGTTGGGCCTCGAGTCATGTTGAACGCATGCCTTACATTTAGCTGGCCGGATAAAGTACCTTCCGACCGTGAAGCTGGGAGATTATTCGGGCTGAGTAGATTGCCCGCAGCGCACTGTGCCGGAGCAGGTGTGGTAGGACACGGGGGCGAGATGATAAGACCAAAGTGCAGTCGGTCGGCCCCCGGGTACATGTGGTTCCTGGCAAACTCGAGATTCCTGGATAGTTGACTCGGTGATCAATATCTCACTTTAGCGGGTGAGTGAGGTTTGTGTAAGGAATAAATCACCAGCTGGTTAGGAATCGATTCGAATCGCCATCGCTCCTGGATAGTGAGCACTTGACTCGAGTTACGGCATCGTAGTAATTATTATGGAACAATGATGGTTATCTGGATGGTATGGGATATGCTAAATCTAAATTGGTAACTGGATGTTATTGGTTAATCAAGTGATTGCTATAGTATAGGTGCTTACCTAGATGGATAGGTCATAATAAAGATGATGCAAAGTACTTAAAATGGTTTCTTCATGATAGCTTATGCTTTTCGCAAACGAGTCAGCTAGCCCACTAAAGAAAGCCTTGCATAATCCTTGGTGTCGCTTTATTTTGATTTAAGACGGGTAAGTCTGGCTGAGTACATTCGAGTACTCAGGGTTTATCCCACCATGTTGCAGGTGAAGTTTTCGGCCTGTTGAAGATGGTGGCTAACCGCCGGTGGGCTCGGTGATTCTATACTTACTTCTCATCTATATGCTTTTGTTGGACGATGTCACTTATGCTAGCCATATATTTGGAACTTATATTAACGTATTCATTTGAAAGCTATGTTGTTTTCACTAAGCGGTTTTGAAACCCAAACTTGTACTATTATTTGTTAACCCCTTTGTAATATTATTTCCGCTGCAACCCGATGTATGTGATGTGTATTTGCTTAATCACGCGATCTTGGTTGTGATGTTGATTTACCGAGGTCTTTCGGGACACTCGGCAGACTACCGGGTTTATATGAGTGAAAGTATGGGTGTGTCAACGTGTTAGCGGGGACAACCGTACTTGATCTTGTATAAATTGGGCGGTTCTGTCACATCCGGTCCCACGGGGAGGGCTCCGGCTCGTCCAACCCCCGAGGGTCAGATTCCATCTCGCCCGGCCCCTGGGGCGAGATTTTCACCTCGCCCGATTCCTGGGGGTCGGATTTGCTACCGGACAAAAGCAGTGGCCCCAGGGTGGGACCCGGACCGCTTTAACCACTACGGCATGGAGGCACAAGCTCGGGAGCACGTCTCAGGCGCGTCCTGATGCGACTGGCGGCCCCATCAGGCCATGCTAAGAGACTTGCGTCACCCACTACGACGACAGGCCAGCACTGTGCTGCCAACTCCCTGCCTGACCACCGTCCAACATCAGTTGACTGGCACTGTACCGCCAGCCCCCCGTATGGCTTCTGTCAGGAGGCCCTTTGACCATTCCGTTCGCTCGAAGGGGATGGAAGACAAGAGCAGCGCACGACGCCCACACATATGCTGCAGCGGCCAATAGGACCCCGTTACGATGCCGCTGCCACCACGATCTACAGGGTCAGCGGAACCAACGCGAAGAGGAGGACGGCACACCCCCGGGAGCCTTATTTCTCTTTCCTTTTTCCATCTTCCCTTCTCTCAGTCTCTGGTATCCTATTCTCTTCCCCTTGGTCTATAAAAGGGAAGGCAGGGCACCGTTCAGGGAGAGAGATCAATCGACCGATAGATTGAGCAGTAGAAGCATCGAGCAATCGAACCACAGAGACTTGGGAGCTCCTCCCTCTCTCGATAGTTTGTAACCCCCTACTACAAACTCAGTGCTAGTAACACGAGCAGCCCTAAACTGGATATAGGGACATTCAGCCTGAACTAGTATAATCCTTGTGTCCTTTAGCACACCATCCGGGTCGGACGCGCAATATACAAATTTACTCGTTGGTGTTTACTCGAAACACCGACAGTTGGCGCGCTAGGTAGGGGCACTTTGTGCTTCACGTCGACACCACTAGGCCACGGATGGCTAACCATGGTGCGAGCTGGGTCCCGAGCATGCACATGCATTTCGGGAGCCTAGTCTTCATCGTCTCCATGGAAGGAGAACTGGCGTGGGCTAATGGCCCCGCCACACCGCCTTAGGCCGTCAGTCTTGATGCGGTCATCGAGACCCTCGGGGAGCTGTGGCTGCACACCTCGGGAACCCACGCTTCTGGGAGTGACCTAGGTCCGTCCACCGTGAACAGCGAGTTCGTGGGCACGACGGATTACATTTCAGAGTCCTTCTACGACCTAATCGCGGAAGGCTCCGAGATCGTCTCTGATTCTGACTCCAGCGGGGGGAGCCACCACCCCTCGCATGAGTGCTTCTTGGCGGAAACCCGCAATGGACACACCGAAAGCATCCATGAGGGAGAGGCTGCCCCAACGAACAACCTCAACGACGAGGTCGAGGGGGCGCAAGGGCCCCAGGCGTGGAGCAGTTGCGGGTGCGGCAGAAGGAGCTCGAGGACGCGTGGCTCTAGCTGGAGCAGGAGCAGGAGCAAGCAAAGCTCGAGCGCGAGATTGTTCATCGCGCGGGCGGTGGGCACGCACGTGCCGTGGCCCGTGACGTGCACAGGAGGATCGTCGAGGACGACGATGGCCTCCCACACTTCGCCCGCGCCAGTCAGAACATAGCCACGACGCCCGACGAGCACCGAGCTCATCGGGAGATACGCACATTGCTCGAGCGAGCAGCGGTGCAGTAGGAAGAGAGCTCGATGTCTCGGCGACGTGAGCTCGATGCCAGCCAGCGCGCATCCTCGAGACGTCGCACCAGGGACGTATCCGTCCACCATGCGCCATCACCGTAGGGTGGTGAAAGGCGTGCCATGGCTCCAATCCAAGGGCGCCTCAGCCACAACCGTGATGCGCGTGACACCCTCGACGCCCACAGGCGTGCCCACGGTGATCCGAGGGAGGGAGCTAGCCACGGCTACCACCCTCGCCGCGGTGGGCGCTACGACCGTTAAGAGGACCGGAGTCATAGCCCCGAACCAATAGGGCCCTAGGCTTTCGGTTGGCATATCCTCAAGGCGGCACTCCCGCCCTGATACCACCCATCGAATAACATCCTAAAATACTCTGGCGAGACGAACCCCGGCTTGTGGCTCGAGGACTACCGGCTCGCCTGCCGGGCCAACGGTGCGGTCAATGATGACTTCGTCGTCCGCAATCTCCCCCTGTTCCTGGCCGACTCGACGCGAACATGGCTGGAGCACCTTCCGCCCAACTGCATTCAGAGTTGGGTGGACCTAAAAAAATTCTTTGTGGGGAACTTCTAGGGCACTTACGCGAGCCCTGGGAACCCCTGGGACTTGAAGAACTGCCGACAGAAGTCGGGAGAGACTCTCCATGAGTACATCCGATGCTTCTCCTGGCAGTGCAACGAGCTCCCCAATGTCGCTGATGCCGATGTCATCAGAGGCTTCATATCATGGACCACCTGCGAGTCCCTGGTCCATAAGTTGGGACGTAAGGGCCCACGGACTACCAAGGAACTCCTCGACATCATGACCAACCACGCTTCCGGCAAGGAGGCGCTTGGAGCAATTTTCGATCGCTCCAGAGGCAAGGCGAAGCGGGACGAGGACGCCGACGAAGGCCCCTCCGACCGTTCGAATAAGAAGAAGAACAGAAAAGGGCACGGGGGCTCGCTCGTAGCCACCGCCGAGCGAAAGACCAGTCGAGCGCTGGCCGAGGGCACCCCTGATCACTTCAACAAGCTGCTCGAGGGGCCATGCCCAAACCATGCCTTCTCGGTCAAACACATGTACAAGGACTGCTCCCTCATGAAGCGTTTCTTCACCGGTGGCTCCAAGAAATGGGAGCAGAAGAAGAAACCCGAGGTAGAAGCCGACGACGCCGGAGAGAAGGACGGTGGCTTTCCATCACCGGATGGCTGCCTCATGATCTTCGGTGGGCCAGAGGCATACAGCTCCAAGCGCCGACAGAAGCTCACACACCGAGAGGTCTACGAAGCCAAGCCCCCCGCACCCGCCTTCCTCAAATGGTCAGGGTCTCCTATAACCTTCGACCGATCCGACCACCCGGATAGCGTCACACACCTAGGCAGGTACCCGCTCGTGGTTGAACCTATCATTGGCACGAAGTGGCTCACCAAGGTACTGATGGATGGAGGTAGTGGCCTCAACATCATGTATGTCGAGATGCTCGACGCTATGGGCATTGATCGGGCACGCATCCAATCGACCAGAGCGCCTTTCCACGGCATCGTTCCTGGAAAGCAAGCCGTGCCACTTGGGTAGATCGATCTGCCCATTACTTTTGGGGGTCCATCCAACTATAGGATGGAGACCCTCACCTTCGAAGTGGTTGGGTTCCATGGAACCTACTACGCCATCCTGGGATGACCATGCTACGCGAAGTTCATGGCCGTCCCCAACTACACCTCCCTCAAGCTCAAGATGCCGGGCCCACTCAGGGTCATCACCGTTGGCACTTCTTTCCAGAGGGCCTACGAGTGCGAGGTCGAGAGCTACGAGCTCGCTTCAGCAACCCTCGCTTCCGAGGAGCTCGTAGCCATTGGAAAGGACATCGTTGAAGGAGCGCTCGACACGAAGCGGGCGGCCAGATCCTTTGAGCCTGCAGAGAACATCAAGGAGGTCCTCGTCGACCCCGACAACTCCGCCAACAAGACGGTGCACATCGGCACCGCCCTCTCCCCCAAGTAGGAAGGCGCGCTCATCGACTTCCTCCATGCCAATCAAGACATCTTTGCGTGGAATCCCTCGGGTATGCCAGAAATTCTGAGGAAAGTCACTGAGCATGCCTTGAAGATCCCGCCGGGTTCTAGGCCGGTCAAACAATGCCTATGCCACTTCAACGAGGAGAAGCGTAGGCTCATCGGCGAGGAAATCGCTAAGCTCTTGGCAGCCTATTTCATCAAGGAAGTGTACCACCCAGAGTGGTTGTCCAATCCCATTTTGGTAAAAAAGAAAAGTGGGAAATGGAGGATGTGTGTTGACTACACGAGCCTCAATAAGGCATGCTCGAAGGATTCGTTTCCTTTGCCATGCATAGATCAGGTAGTTGACTTGACCTCAGGGTGCAAAACCCTATGCTTCCTTGATGCATACTCCGGGTACCATCAGATTGCGATGAAAGAGTCCAACTAGCTCGCGACCTCTTTCATCACCCCGTTTGGATCGTTCTGCTATGTTACGATGCTGTTTAGACTCAAGAATGCTGGGGCTACGTACCAGCGTTGCATGACCAAATGCTTTGGAGACCTCATCGGGTGGACCGTTTAGGCTTACGTGGATGACATCGTAGTCAAGTCTAAGTAGACCAACCAGCTCATGGCTGACTTGGAGCAGACCTTCAGGAAGCTTCGGGAGAATGGCATCAAGCTCAACCTCGAGAAATGCGTCTTTGGGGTTCCAAGGGGCATGCTACTCCGATTCATCGTCTCCGAGCGTGGCATCGAAGCCAATCCGGTAAAAATCTCAGCCATCACAAAGATGGGCCCAATTCCGAACCTAAAGGGAGTTCAGAAGGTTACCGGATGCCTCGCAGCGCTTAGTCGTTTCATTTCACGCCTCGGCGAACGGGGGCTCCCCTTTTACCCGCTCTTGAAGAAAACCGACCGATTTGCGTGGACGCCCGAGGCTCAGGAGGCGCTTGACAAACTCAAAGTGCTCCTAACGAAGGCCCCGATTTTGGTCCCGCCGGTAGAGGGAGAACCGCTCCTACTCTACGTCACAGCTACAACTCAGGTGGTCAGCCCCGCCTTGGTTGTAGAACGGGGAGAAGGACACGCCCTCAAGGTACAGCGCCCTATGTACTTTGTTAGCGAAGTCTTGTCTGACTCCAAGACACGCTACCCCCAGATCCAGAAGCTCCTATATGCCATCCTGATCACCAAGAGGAAGCTGCGCCACTACTTCGACTCACACCAGGTGATCATCGTGTCATCTTTCTCCCTCGACGAAGTTATCCAGAACCAGGAGGCCACAGGGAGAATCGCGAAATGGGTGCTCGAGCTGATGGATCAGGGCGTCGCGTACGCCCCTCGATCTACCATTAACTCTTAGGTACTGGCTGACTTTTTGACCGAATGGACCGAGATCCAGATGCCACCGGCGGCCATCGATCAGGAGTACTGGACGATGTACTTCGATGGATCACTGATGACGAAGGGCACCAGGGTCAGGCTAGTTTTCGTTTCCCCCCTCGGGGTATGCATGAGGTACGTAATTCGCATCCACTTCCCAATTTCAACTAATGTGGCTGAGTACGAGGCACTCATCATTGGCTTGCGCATCGGCATTGAGCTGGGCATCTGATGGATTGACGTCTGAGGTGACTTGCAACTGGTCATCGACCAGGTCATGAAGGAGTCAAGCTGCCACAATGCCAAGATGGTTGTATATTATCATGAGGTCCGACAGTTGGAAGATAAGTTTGATGGCCTCGAGCTCAATCATATCCTGAGGTGGCTCAACAAAGCAGCTGATACGTTAGCAAAGATGGCATCGAGCCAAGAGCCAGTCCCCACTGGCATCTTCGCTAGTTACCTACACAAGCCCTCAGTCTAATACGGGGAACCAGAGCAGACCGGCAACGATCCGCCAGTTCTAGGCTCAGGGGCTGACCAACCCTCGGTTCCATCCGACCCGAGGTCATGGAACTCATCAAAGACCCAGGGGCAGAGCGTGACCCTCCAACTGACTGGAGAACACCTTATCTCGATTGCCTCCTCCACGGGGTGTTCCCTATCGACAAGACGGAGGCCCTGCGGCTCACGCATTGCGTCAAGTCGTTCATCATCATCAAAGGGGAGCTCTACAAGCGCAGCCACACTGGAATCCTACAGCGTTGCATCCCCACCGAGCAGGGGAAGGACCTGCTGGAGGACATCCATGGAGGGGTCTATGGACACCACGCCACAGCTAGAACCTTGGTCGGAAATGCATTCTAGCAAGTTTTCTACTGGCCAACTGCGGTGGCCAACGCCGAGCAGGTCGTACGCACCTGTAAAGGATGCTAGTACTACGCTCGGCAAACTCACCTATCGGCCCAAGCGCTCTAGATGATCCCCATCACGTGGTTGTTCGTGGTTTGTGGGCTCGATCTGGTAGGGCCCCTCAAGAGGGCGCCCGGGGGCTTTACACACTTACTTGTCACCGTGGACAAGTTCGCAAAGTGGATAGAGGCTCGAGAGATCACCGTGATCAAATCCGAGCAGGCCGTGTTATTCTTCACGGACATCATCCACTGATTCGGGGTCCCGAACTCCATCATAACCGACAACGGCATGTAGTTCATGGGGAAGAAATTCCTCTGGTTCTGCGACGACCACCACATCCGCGTTGATTGGGCTGCCGTAGCGCACCCCCGCACGAACAGGCAGGTCGAGCGCGCAAACGGCATGGTCCTCTAAGGCCTCAAGCCCAGGATCTTCAACCGGCTCAACAAAGCTGGTGGAGGGTGGGTCGCGGAGCTCCCCTCGGTACTCTAGAGCCTAAGGACGTCCAGCGGCTGGGCAACCGGTTACACACCAATTTTCATGGTCTATGGCTCCGAAGCCATCCACCCAACCGACCTCGACTACGGAGCGTCGTGGGTCAAGGCCTACAATGAGCAGTGAAACAAAGCATCTTTAGGAGACGCCATGAACCTGCTTGACGAAGCACACGATGTCGCCCTACTCCATTCAGCCAAATACCAGCAGGCATTACGATGGTACCATAGCCGACGTGTGCGGGGTCATGCCTTCGGCGTAGGCGATTTAGTTCTTTGCCGTATCCAGAGCAACAAAAACCGCCATAAGCTTTTAGCACCATGGGAAGGACCTACATCATCACAGAAGTACTCCGACCCAGCACCTACAAGCTCAAGACTGATGATGGCAAAGCCATCGCCAACGCCTGGAACATCGAGTAGCTACGTCGCTTTTACCCTTAGTTTTCCCGTTCCAAAGCTTCTAATATGCTTATCAAACTAAATGATGTTTCTGCAAAAACCAAAAAATGTTACCTCCTACTGGGTTCGCTTCCGATCTGATCGGTCTTCAGTAATACCCCACCCCGGCAACTACCTGGGGTCGGGTTTTACTCGGGGGCTAATAGGAGTACATATAATTAGAAACATTCTCCCATCCGACTCTTCCTTTTTATGACAAGACTGAGAAATAAGAGTTGCCGAAAACTAACGATGAGTAAAACTGGTTGGAATGCAAAAAGCCTGCGCCCCGACGGCTACGACATCACTGGCTAACCAACGTGATCATTACTTCATCACTCACAACTTAAGTTTCTAATGCCTTAACATAAAACAAGGGTTGGAACACAACTAACTTTATGTATATATACTCAGGAACATTTTCCCATCTGACTCTTCCTTTTTATGACAAGATCTAGAAATAAGAGTTGCCGAAAACTAACAATGAGTAAAACTGGTCGGAATGCAAAAAGCCTATGCCCCGACGGCTATGGCATCGCTTGCTCACTAGCGTGATCATTACTTAGTCGCTCGCAACTTAAGTTTCTAGTGCCTTAACATAAAACAAGGGTCGGATCGCAACAAACTTTATATATATAGAGAGAGAGAGGCCAAACAATGTTTCCGGCCATAATAAAAGTCTTTACAGAAAGACCGACGCCAGACTCAGCTATCTAACTAAACACTCTTGGGTAGGATTTCTTCTTAAACCTTCTCCGCCAGGTCCCGCGTCGGGAGAGCCGCTTCCTTCTCAATTTCATCCAGTTCGACATCAATGTAGCCAGGCACGAAGCCCTCACTGATCACCGGCAAGTCAATGTCGATGTAGTGGGAGCAGGTGATGGCGAACGCTTGATGGGCGCCGGTGTGCAGGGCCTTCCTTACGAGTGCGCGCGCCCGATCTGGGATCTGGGTAACCCGGACTATGAGCGAGCTCGTCTCCACGGCTGGGGTGACCCCGAGGTCGTCGAAGACCAACCCGACGGCAGCGCGCAAGACGTCGTGGTCATCGCTCTCCGACTAGAGTTGACCCCGCACCTCGAACAGTTGCCGCTGTAGGGCTACCCAAGCCGAACACCAAAGAGCGTCAGAAAATTGACTGCGAACGTCAAGCAAAAAGGTAACCAGAGCCTCACCTTTCACTTGCTCCTCGAGGACCGTCTTCTCCCTCTAGAGCATGCCAACATCCCCGGCCAAGGCGGCGACTAGGCCCTCGGCTTCTTCCTTCGACTTCGACTCATTTTCGAGCGCGTGCCAAGCAAGGTCGAGGGCCGGGTGAAGTCGTCCAAGCTCCGTGGCATCTTCCCCGGCCTTAGCGACCATAGCCTTGAGCTTGTCCTCGGCCTCGTCGGTGTGTTGACAGGCTTCCCGTTCCTTGGTCTGGAGGCTCGCCACTTCATCCTGTAGCCGCGGCACTTCGGTAGCAAGCCCCTAGACCTCCCTCTCGCGACAGAGGAATAGGGACTTCTCCCGGCTGTGCATCGCAAGGGGCTGCAAAAAAACTAGGTTAGAATTATATAAACAGGGCTCGAAAGTAGAAAAGGTGAAGACACGACAAACCTAGCTGGCCGGGGCGATGTCATCCTTCAACACCCCCAATGCGTCGGTCAGAGAGCGGACTACGGACTCAAGTCCCAAGCGCACACTCGTCTAGCCCTTCTCCATCGCCGGGTCATCGAGGGTGAACATCGGGTCGCTCGAGTCCAGCCGCCTGGCCCAATCGAGCCGGTTCCTTCCCCATGCGAGTGGATCGTCACCCGGCCGGACAAGGGACCGGCATGGCCCTGCCCCAACCGAGGGGTCAGCCGTGGCAACCGTCGGCGTCGGCCCAATGGGGGTCGACGGTACCTCCTCCGTCACCGATGCTCCCTCAGGAGTGGACCCTCCGATGGTAGAGGAGGCTGGCAGCTCGGGCTCCAAAGCCCGAGCCGTCGCATGTCTACACTAGACGCCTCAGTCGTGCCTCCTCCCGTCTACCCCACCTCGGGCCCATCGACCGGTGCGGGCACTGATTCCACGAGCGTCTCCCTCGACACAATCGGTGCCTCCACCTCCCCCGCTTCCTCAGGCGGCACCGTGTCCGCCTCGACGCCATCACGGCGTGCCCCCGGTACCACGCCAGCTAGCTCCTGGGGGATTGGTCGACGCGCCAGGATCTTCTACGGTGCCAACGTCAGGGAGCTACGGGGGGCGGTCCTGCAGAAAGCACAAATGTCACACAACAAAATGTGAGAACACAACGGAAGGACGAAGAAGTCGTTAACTCACCTCGACGCCATTATCCGAGATCATTTCGGGGGCTGGCCGCTTGACTCCGACTCCGCCACATCGACAATTGGCTGCTTCGATCCCTTGGTGGGGTCGGTCGGAGCAGGGCGGACTTGCTTCGCCAACCTCAGGGGTGCGTCCTCCCCTGCCGATCTTGGAGGCGCATCCTCTTCGGTTTACGCCGGGGCATGCTGCGAAATCGGGGTCAAGTTGACTTGCCTCGCATCGGCCTGCTCATCCTCGAGCGCAAGCGCACCCCATGGGATGTTGGGGTCGGACTCGTCCTCCTCCTCGTCACCGTTGCTCTCCTTCGAGCCTTGCCGGTGCCTTCCATGCTAGAGCTTTGCTCACTCCTTCTTTGCCTTCTTCCGCTCCTTCTTCGCCTTCGTCGTCTTAGCCGCGACGCAGTTCGCTGCCCTCCGCACCGCGTCCTCTAGCAGTGGCGGGTCAGAATCATAGGTGATGAGGCCGGGCTACAAATCCTAGTGCTTAGAATCTAAGAACAGAGGAGGGATGACCAAGGAAAGAAACTCGAAGAAGGCTTACCAGTTCAACGAAACCCGCGTCCAGCCGCATCGCGGGATGCCCCGGGACCGGGTACACCGGGGCGAGATCCACCGATGGATCCATCGGGCACTCCATCGCCTCCTTGATGCGTTGTAACATTTCTTCGACACTGAGGGTCTCACCGGCGACCATCACCATCCCTTCAGGCGTGGAATCCGACGTCACCTTGTACATCGGAAGAGCACGCGCCATCAGCGGCACCAGCCTCCTGATGTGGTACGCTCTGATGATGCCAGTCCCACGAAGGCTGTGGCGCTTTAGAGTCACGATGGCTTTGAGCAGGTCACCGAGCCTCTTCTGCTCCTTCCTGATGGGCCCGTACCTCCAAACGTCCGGTGCCTCCTCGATCAGGCGGGCGGTGAAGATCGGCAGGGGGGCGACATCGTCGTTCCTCAGGTAGAACCAGAGCTTATTCCACCCCTTGTTGGACTTCGACAATGGGATGGACATGTACTCCGACGACCGGCTGCCTCAAAGACGGATGCTCGCACACCCCATTGGCACCGCCAGGTCCGGCTTCTTGTCCTTCTTCTTCTGCAGCTCGACGGCGAAGAAATACTTGCACAGCTCGAAGTGGGGCTCGATCCCCAGATACCCCTCGCACAGCGCGATGAAGGCCGAGATGTGCTGAATCCCATTGGGATTTAGATGCTGCAGCTCAAGCCCATAGTAGTGCAGCAGCCCTCGAAGGAATCGGTGGGGAGGAGTCATGAACCCACGCTCGTGGAAGGGGATGAAGGAGATGCCGTAGCCGTCGGGCGGCGACGGCTCATTCTTGCCACCAGGTACGATCCACTCCATCGCTGTGGTCCTTGCACAGAGAAGGCCCTTCTTAACTAGACCCTCCATGCGCGTGTGGAGAACGCCGGAGCGAGGCCACGGCTCCATCGAGGAATGGGGACGGCGATGCAGAAGAGCCACCGGCAGCATAGGGCTGGAGAGTGAGAACTTCACCGGCGGTGGAGCGGAAACAGGGGAACAAAGGCCAGAACTTGAGAGCGAAAGGCAGAAAGATTGGAGGGGCAAGGATGTAGCTACGCGTACGGGGGCTAGGGAGAAACTGTTCCATTTATAAGGTAAGGGCAGAACGGGCGAGGGACGAACCGTCCACCTAAATTAACGCGACCCACGCCTCAGCAGATCCATTTCCTTTGGGGCTTGTGCCCTCACTGTTCCATGCTGCATCAATAGTATCGCCGCCTCGAGAGACGAGCGCATGCCTATCCAAATCTTTCCTGCGAAGGATCCGTCGGGCGATGGTTCGACTTCAAAGGCTATGGGCCGCCGCAGGTAAGTGGGATACGGAGCTAAAAACGCTCCTATGGCCCATTAACGCCTAGGAGTTCGAAGGCTGGCCCACCAGTGGGTTCACGGCCGCTTCAGGGCACCTTAGAGTGAGGGGAGGTTAAGGACGGGCCCGCTAGCGGCCAATACCCGAGGCGCGCGAAGCGCCACGATCATCCCGACCCTCGTTTTGAGTCTTGGATGATGCAAGGTCCATGGTTTTTTCCCGAAAGAAAGGCATCGAGCCCTCGGACCGGTCGAACGGATCTGAGAACTATATGGACCGGCCACCAAGAATCTGGAGTCAGTCACCAGCTGATCTCGAACCGGCCCCCCGTGAAGGGGATGCCGGGGCTCCACTCGAACAAGCACATTAACAACTCATCGAGCGCCGTGCTCCGTCCAGCGAGGAAAGCATGGCACAGCTCAGCCCCCACCCGTTCTAGCAAATGGACGCGTGAGGGACGACGATCACAAGATGTACCAACCCCTCAACTGGACCCCTGCTACACGCGGGGGCTTGGCATTGCAAAGAGACCGAACCCGCGGTCACAGACAAACGACAAGTCACCTCCGGTTGCGGAAACCACGAACAGAGTGACGTAAGAAATCAGGCGACCGGCCCCTACAGGCTCGGGGGCTCGCCATCCTACAAAGCGACAATAACGAACATTACTCCCGTGCGCCCTCAAACGACGGATTGCAAAAAGACTTTTGTAGGAGTGTCTCACTCCTCCAAAGGCTCGGGGGCTACACCCACTAGGTACGCTCGCGCGCACCTGGTGGAAAATGGATTATCAGCACGTCTCCTCCTCGGGGGCTGGGCGCCAACGTCTGCACGGCGCCTCACCCGATCCCTAGGGGTCGGATTTGCTACCGGACAAAAGCAGTGGCCCCAAGGTGGGACCCGAACCACTTCATCCACTACGGCATGGAGGCACACGCCCGGGAGCATGTCTTGGGCGCGTCCTGATGCGACTGGCGGCCCCATCAGGCCATGCTGAGAGACTCGCGTCACCCACTACGACGACAGGCCGGCACTGTGCTGGCAACTCCCTGCCTGACCACCGTCCAACGTCAGTCAACCAGCGTCAGTTGACTGGCACTGTACTGCCAGCCCCCCGTATGGCTTCTGTTAGAGGGCCCTTTGACCATTCCATCCGCTCGGAGGGGACGGAAGACAAGAGCAGCGCACGACGCCCGCACGTATGCTGCAGCGGCCAACAGGACCCTGCTATGACGCCGCTGCCACCACGATCTACAGGGTCAGTGGGACCCACGCGAAGAGAAGGACGGCACACCCCCGGGAGCCTTATTTCTCTTTCTTTCTTCCATCTTTCCTTCTCTCAGTGTCTGGTATCCTGTTCTCTTCCCCTTGGTCTATAAAAGAGAAGACAGGGCACCGTTCAGGGAGAGAGATCAATCGACCAACAGATTGAGCAGTAGAAGCATCGAGCAATCGAACCACATCGACTTGGGAGCTCCTCCCTCTCTCGACAGTTTGTAACCCCCTACTACAAACTCAGTGCTAGTAACACGAACAGCCCTAAATTGGACGTATGAACATTCAGCCCGAACCAGTATAATCCTTATGTCCTCTTAGTACACCATTTATGTCAGACGCGCAATATACAAATTTACTTGTTGGTGTTTACTCGAAACTCCGACATCAGTATGTAAATAGAGAGTATCATAAACGGAAAAGCAATGGTTCTACAACCAAGATACTGAAGAAGAAAATGAAATAACCATGAAACTCTTGTTCCCTCCATTCCCACTTGGGATTATAATTCCCCGGTTCAGAATTTCAGCAACAGTTAATGTAAACCTTCAGCGTTAAATTAATGCGAGTGCAATTATAAACCTTCACATTTCAAAAGATCACAGACATTCATTCAATTGACTTCCCCTAAGAGTTCAGGGCTTTACTACTCATGTCTTCAGACTTTCAGAGTCTCATGTCTTCAGACTTTCAGAGTTTCAGGCTCGCAAGACTTGATGGTTATTCCCCCTCCTCCATCTATGAGGCCTGACTGCCATTATGGTTCGGTCGCCACAGCTGTGGCTGTGGGCTGTGGCCCCGGGTCTGGTGGTTAATGTTAGTGCCCTGAGCAATGGCAAGGATACCGAGGCTGAGGATTGCACGCTACACCGACCCTGCTGTCCACCGACAGGGGAGCGAAGGTGGCAGTACATGGAACGACAAGTTATGGCTCATCGTCAGCGCTGTTGGACTGGCGACTAGGGACACCGCCTCGCTGAAGCTTCTGTGATGGCTCTGCGCCTCTGCCGGCATCTACCGCCGCACCCTACAGCTTGTACTAGCCTGGTTTACCGGTTTCCTCAGGTTGAACATGCTACCCGGTCAAACTATATATATGAACTACAAATATGGTTCTCTCTGGGCTGAACCCGGGTTGGCTGCCGGTTTTGCCCAAACCATAAACAGGGCTAGTTTGGGAGGAGATGATGGAATATATACTGGCCTCTAGGGGTTCTCCTTACAGGTGCCAACAGAGAGATTTTTCAAGTTAAGCAGCAAGAGGTTGGGCAGTTCTATCAAAGTTTTGCCATAACACAATTGGATAATCATTTTGAGTGGGAAATAGTAAATGTATATGGACTGGCACAGGATGACAGGAAGATGGAGTTTATCTCGGAGCTACAAACCAAAATCACAAACACACAGGGACCTATTCTGTTTGGAGGAGATTTTAACTTGGTTAGAAGAGTGGCTAAGAAATCATTTGGAAATGTCGAGGTGAGATTTATCTACGCTTTTAATAACATGATTGACACCACATAGTTGAGAGAGCTCGAAAGATCAGGAAGCAGATACACATGGACTCATAATCAGATTCCCCTAATCATGTATGTCCTAGATAGGGTGCTGGTTAATAATTCCTGGGATGACAAGTTTAATTTGGCTCATGTGCATACCAACCCGAGGCTGGGACCAGACCATAACCCCCTAATTGTGGATACTGGAGGAGCCTCTCGATACATCAACATTACTATTTCAGATTTAAAATGCTGGCTACCTAGAGCAAGGAGGTTTTGTAGAGTGGGTAAAGGGAAGATGGCCAGAGCGGTTCAAGCAACAGCCACTTGACCATTGGCATTTGGTCTCTAGGAAGCTAAGGAGGACAATCAAAGGCTGGGGCTCCAATCAAGAGAGTTAGAAACATGCACAAAAATCTTTTTGGAAGGTCGAAATTGAACGATTGGACTTGACGAGTGAAAACAGAGATTTAATAACAAACCAAGAATGGCAAACTAGATATCAGTTAGACAAAGAGTACACCGAACATTCCCAAACCTTTTACTAACTCACAAAGTTACATGAATCATGTTTTACTAACCACGTTTCGCATCAAGCATTATCGGCAGTTGTGTATGGAGTATGCGATTATTATTATTTTTTCAATGGTACAATGAACTTCGGCTTCATCTTTCCCTATGCGAGAAAAAAATAACAAAGATAGAAAGGAAAAACAGCAATTTACTTCAGCAAGCAAGTAATCACCAAAATACTCCCATCAGTCCCAGAAAACTTGCTGTTTCAGGATTTTTAGGGCAGATTAATGCTTAATAAAAATTACATACATACTCCTATTTATTGAAGGTGATGCGCACTAACTAAGGAATAAACTTCTAATTAAAAGGAATGGATGGAGCCATGAAGGCCCAATCTTAAGCTAATATGGTCCCAATCTAGTGTCCCGTTCTTAACATTTCATTTGGTAGCAGGGATGAAGTTCACCCCTGCTGATCGTCAGTGCCACCATAGTGATAAGAGACTGGAATCCTTGGCCCCTCGAACACCTAAGAACATAACGTCTCTCCCTCCCCTGTGGCAGAGCCGTCCGAAATAGCATATTTGCGGAAACGCTCGTCTTCCACCAGACACTAAGCACCCCGAAAGCAAGCTACAACGAGCGGTGTCCGTTGGGCACACCCCGAGGGAGAATCCGAAAGATCCACATTTTTTTCCCAATGATCTAATAATGAGAACGAGTTACAACACAAGTCAATTTCATACATTAGAGTTTCTTAAAAAGTATATTATTACAATACCAAATACCAGAGTGTAGAATGATAACAACGGAATTTTAAAAAAATAACATCTAGCGGTAGGAGCGAGGATTATGTCTGAGCCCACTAGAAGGATCCTCCACACAAAGGTACTCTTCAAGCATCACCTGCAACAGGGGTAAATAAACCCTGAGTACACAATGTACTCGCAAGACTTACCCGACTAGTGGGAATAATTTTCCGACTCCAAGGAATATGATAGCCTTTATAGTTTGCTGGTTTTCTTTAGCAGAAAGCGATACTAATAGTGAGTCCTTATTTATGTATTATTATCATCAGCCGTATTAAATTATCATCTAACCAGTCTATATAAACACCTGTTCTACTTTCAAGCAAGAGTTGAGCAATCAGTTCTGTTTCTTCTCCTTTTCCACTTTCAGTTCTTACTACGGTGCTAAACCGCAGACAAGCCGTACCAGATTTCCCGGCGATTCGCGAATCAATGTGCCCAGCTGGGTGCCCCGAAGACACACGCCCCGCTTGTACCCCAGGCACAAGCAGGACTAACCCATCACTCTCCTGTCCCGGGTGTCCAGGTCCCCGTTTAAACTTAGACTCCAAGCCCCCACATCCTGAGTCCCGGACTCAGTATGGTGCAAGGACCTCCACCACCTCCTCTTCCCATCAGTCGATCCGAAAAAAGCCGGATCCGCGACAAGAGAGCAACAAGCCTTCTCTGCGCCCATACCTAAGTATGCGCTCGGGACAATAAATCTGTGACTTGCCTAGAGTCATATGCAACGACCGGTCCTTAATCGGCACGGACAGGGAAAAAGTGTTACCAAGTTATGCCCTGTTGGCCGTAGGACACAACCCCTTACACCCACCAGTACCCAATTCATATCCTTGCCCGGTCACCATTTCCTTTTCACCATTTTATCACGAGTGTTCATATTTATTACCTATTTGCGAGTAACGGCAGGTTACTCACGCTACCGATATACTGAGCATAGCAGCTACTCGACCTGCACTAGTAGGACTCATGGGTAGATATATTTATGTATGTAGTTTCCATAAAATGCCTGTAACTTAAATGCACATCACATATATATATTCAGTGATCATTAAAATAGATGTTATGCACCGGGGCTTGCCTTGGGCAGGCGCCGGGTCAGCAGGGTCAGCACCAACAGGCTCCTAGGCTTCTTCCTGTGCGAAGATCTCCTCCTCGTACTCCTCGATCACCTCGTCGTACTCTGGCTCGTCGACGGGCACGAAGTCTACCAGTTTGTGATCTACATGAAATGATGATGCAATGTTTAATAATAAGACAACAGCAACTCTTAACCCAAAAGTACATCTATTAAACTACTAAGTGAGGTCTACCCACTAATGGCTAAGCTACGTACCGTCACCACTAACAAGTATGAAACATAACATACATCCTTATAGCAACTATATGTATTGTTACTCCTAATACCGATTTAATCGGGTTACGATAAAACAAGGGTAATAGCTATTTTATTTAACATCCCATTCTGCGGCTACAAAATTTACAGCAAGCACATAACAACTTGGTGGACCTACTGTAAAAGTTTTGTGGCTATATCCATCACCAATCATCCACAAATATTCCCACAATTATTCACCTACCTAATATTCGTTCTCTAGTTTGGAATTTATCACCCAATACTCGCCACAGCTAACTGTAATCCAACTGAACTATCCAGTAGATGATATTTTTGCGAACCTAACAAAATTAGTCTAACTATTTTTGGACAACTACGCAATTTACTACGATTTATCGAAGTTCAATTCATAACTAAAATAAATAAACATTTCTTATTTACTGGAATTAAGGAAACCGAATCCTACCCTTCGGCCCAACTCGCGCTGGCTCGGCCCACGCCGTTTTCCCGCCCGCCGTGTGCCAGCAGGCCTCAGCGTGGCCCAACACCGGTGGCCCAACGTGGAACCGCGCGCGCCTAGCGCAATCGCAAATAAGCCCTCGATCTATTCGGTATTCATCGCGAGCTCCAAGACACTATTCCCCTAGCCTACGTCTTTACAACCACACCCTCCCCTTTCTTCTTCTTCGCTGTGGCGACATCCCTTGGCAGTCGTGCGCGCGCTGGCGCGACGCCGCGGGCACCGGGCGACCACGCCGGCGCCACCCGAGCCTCCCAGGCCTAGCTAAGGGGCCGATGGTTACCTTGAAGACAACGCGCAGCAACTAGGGGTGACACAGCGAGTAGAGGCGCTGTCCCGAGCCCCTTCCCCGGTGGTGTTCCCCTTCCTGCGATGGCGGGTGTGTTCCCATGAGTGACAGCGAAGACGGAGCAGGCAACTAAGCTAGCGAGCTCAAGGGACTACCCAAGGATACCTTCGTGTTGACGGTACGGCCGGAGATGGCCCGATCAGAGCTAGCCACGTGCACACCGACGCTGCGACGGCGCTCGGTGATGGCACGACCGCGTCGATGATGGCTGGACTGCAGCAATACTACGACCGAGGTGCGCATGGTGCTCAAGAGGGTAAGGCTGGGCTGGTGGTGCACTGAATCGCCCCGGGGTGCCTTGGTTGTGCGGTTAGCCGACGGCGCAGACCACCCCGGTCTTATGGACCCGACGGCGCGGCATTTCAAAATTGGAGTACAGGACGGAGCTACAGGCAGCGATGTGGGGTCGGTAGGACTGCAGGCTACCTAGCGTAGTCAAAGACGTGCTCAATTTGAAACAAGGCACTGCTGCCACGGCAAATTTGAAAGAGCTGCCCCGGCGGCCATGGAGACAGCGGAGGCAGGGGGGTCCTGGCGTGGCCTGGCTCGGCCCGGCTGCGGATATCAGCGCAACAAGCCAACACGCACCATGATTGGGGATAGCGGGACGTGCCCCAGGCGACTGCCGCACGGCCGCGGCTGTAAGCCGACGAGGCTCGGCACGGCGTCGCAGCGGGCAGCGCCAGACAGAGGGGACAATGCAATGCAACGTGGAAGGGATGGCGGTGCAGGCTGTCGTCCTCCGCGCGAGCAGCCAAGGGGAGTCAACGGAGCAGTACCATGTGTGGCCGCTGGCGGCGTGTAGCGCGGGACCCAGTGCGCCTCCGGCCAAAGCAGGGCAGGACATGGCGCGGCAGAGCTCGGTTGGCGTCCTGGGCGCAGCGCGTCAGCCGGCGAGATGACCCGCGCGCCAGCGAGGGCAGCAAGCAGGCAAGACAGCAGCAGCCAGCCTGTGCGTGCGGTGCAACACAGTGGCAGTGAGGATGCGGCCGGCGCTTCGGCGCGTGCGTGCTGGGCGAACCAGCAGCAGCGCCAAGCCGAGCAGCGGCGGTGGCCGCGGTCAGCGCACGGTGACGGACGAGCAGCAGAGGTGGCAGGCGGCCTTGGCACGCAGCGCAAAGGTCGTGCGCGTGCACAGGCACGGCAGTGCGCTGGCAAGCCAGCAGCGTGCCAGGCCAAGTGGTGACCGCGCCCAGAGCTAAGTCATATGCCGTGCACGCTTTTTAAAGCAGCCTGAAAACTTGTACACGATGCTCCAAAAGCCAAACCAACTGTTCGATGCACAAGAGGGTACATTGGGCTGTCGTTCGGAGTCAAGATATCGTACCATTTCCTAAGCCGATCGCTCTACAAATATTGCCAAAGGTGGCTTCGTCGACCTTCTTTCAAACCTACGCGGAATGACTTAACTGCAAATGGTTTCGCGTCGAATCCCAATTTCGACCTACTGGATGTACTAGCTAACTATCCTTGCCCTTGACCGCACATGTTTATCGCCGTTCGCAAAACGTTTTATAACATTTTTGTTTCGACAAAAATTCGATTAGAATACTAAACCACATTATGTGAAACGAAACGTAACATTCATTTTCTCATTTCATATAAATGTTTCAAATGCCGAACATCGATTTATAATTCGTGTTATACACATATGCACATAAATGTGATGCTCATGCGATGTTTTAACAAAGCAGTGCACTGTAACACCGAGGGTGTTACACCCCCCAAAATCCCCAACCTACTAGCAGCAAAAAAATTCGAAAAAAATAATAAAGTCATGCAACCAAATTAGATAAAGAGGAGCGGGCAAAAAATAAATGAAATATATCTCATATCTCTCAGTATTACAATTTGATTCAGGCAATGAAGCAAAGCACGAAAGATGCCTCCATGCATTCCTTCTAATTCGCATATTATTCCTTAATTAGGATGGGTCAAATCTGTCCTAAGAGAAATCCTAAAACATCCTCTCCTAAAACATCCTCTCTCTCTCTCTCTCTCTCTCTCTCTCTCTCTCTCTCTCTCTCTCTCTCTCTTTTGTGTGTTTGTTTGTTTGTGTGTGTGTGGGTGGGTGGGTGGGGTGGGGGGGCTTCAATTTCAGTATGGCGGAAGGCGGGCATATTATCAATCATCAACTGGAGTACAAGACATACATGTTGACCGCGGGTGGTGCCGAGAAACCGAGAGAGCGCCGGCGGTGGAACACCGGGACCCAGGTGCCGGCGGAGAGCATAACCTGCAGCAGGGCCCCACATCCTCGTCGTCAGGCTGCGAAGCGCCATACCAATACGTGGATTTGATACCTAGATTCTCTAGACTACGCGGCGGCTAGGGTTTGGGGAAGAAGAGGGAGGGGCGGCGTCGACTGAGCGGATGGGGATTTGTTTTCTTTTCTTTTATTAATCATGATGATGATGATGATGATGCCTCAATACTTAACTTGTGTACAAAGCAGAGGGGGGATTTGGAATAGAAATAGAAAAAGCGTTTTGGAAAAAGGAAAACATACGTGCCGTGGGATTTGGACGACGCTTCCGGTCCGCTTACGGTTAGGGCTGTACACTGGGCGGTGCAAGTGCAACTAGGGCGATCACGCCATGGGACCGGGCCCCCAAATATTAGGAGCCTAATTAATCATGAAACCTAATTAATTAATTAACCTAATAATTGTTCAAACGTTTAGCAATCAGCTCATCACATACATTATTTTCAACTAGAGTAATATGGTGTGCTCTTGGCCCTGTTCGGCTGGCTGGAAAAATGGCTGATGCTGATGCTGATTTGTTGTGAGAGAAAAACACTGTTATTTCGCTGAAACGGTACGGCTAATAAGTTCAAGCGAACAGGGCCATGTGGTTCGATAAATCCTTGAGCGGGTTATTGTGGTTCTTATTATTAAAAATTGCATGCTGTTATATAACAGAATCTGAATATAATTTTTCTTCTTTTTTTTTTTGAAAACGTATGAGGGTCTCATTCAATTTCGCTTCAGGGCCACAAAATCCTAGATACGGGCCATGTACAAAGTAGAGAATTGTGTTCGATGGTCTACGGCTCACATGACAGTGGCTTGAGGGTAGGCTTATAAGCCATGTACAGAGTAGAGAAGAGCAGAGGAGTGTCTGGTGTTTCATACCACCGATTAGTAAATTTGTGGATGTGCACTTTGTTCACATGACTTTAGCACTCAGGGACCCAAGATTATATCTTGGTTTGTGCAAAATCCCTATGTTCCAACTAGTGGGTGGTGGATTGTGTTCCTGATCCTATATAAGGGATCTAAAGTGCTCATCATTGCTGGTTTCATCATCATTGGTGAAAGTTGGGGTGATTAGGAAATTCATCACTGCATGTGAAAATCGAACAAAAAACTAAAAAATATATGGTGTCGGGTTCATAAACTCGGGGTCCCTCGGGGACCGGCTTCCACGCCAAGGCTCGGCCCAAGCAGACATCACGTAACTCGTGGGCCGGCCCAAGAGTCTAAAACAACAGGCCAGAAGGGCGGTCCAGTCACCGACCGGAAGGTCTGGCCGAGGAGGAATAGCGCCCGCTCGTCGATTACCTCGGCCCACCTCTCTTACCGGAGCGCTCACTCCGGACTCCAGCCGCCTCCGGACAGTCTCTCCGATCGGAAGGCCTGGCCCAAACACTACTTCTGACTATGACCCCGCACTCTCCTATCGGGGATACGTCCAGCCCCTGCTCACCGCTCTTCTCCGACTGGCACGATCAGAGCCGACTGGGATCAACCGACCGGGGACGCCCGCTCGGTAGGGACCAGGAGACGTGCGGAGAAAAGCAAGGCAAGACTCACAAGTCAAACCACGGTACTAGGCACCATACCCTGCATGGAACAGAACTCCACAACCGCCCTAACACAAACAGTATTGTAGGCGCCAATATTTCCCTCCACAGTATTGCGGGCGCGATTAACTCCTATATGGTAAGACCCCCCGCATGCCTCTGGGCATCAACAGTGTTGTGGGCACCAGGATTTACCATACTGAGTGCACATGGTGAAACTCCTCACATACCTCTGGGAATCAACAATATATACAGGTACCGACATCTGCAATACCCAGACAAGGACAACGGAACCTCCCATGTGCATCTGACATCCAACGGTGTTGTGGGCGCCTACCATCATCATGTGCCCATCGGCGTGGGCAACAAGGCTGGAAGCATTCGTACTCTCTCCCTCTCACTTGTAAGGCCATCCCCTTCATCTGTAAAAGGGGATGCGCTCTCTCCCAATAGCCCAGGTTCATTCAAGCTTAGAGTCCTTTTAGTTAATCAACATCGATCAAGTTCACTAGCTCACAACCACAGAACCGCCGGGTTCGGACCTCAAGCACACGCTGGAACACTTAGCTCATAGCGTAGCTCCTGTCGCTCTCGGCCCTTCTGACCAGAGCCGACCGAACCTCTTGTACACCCCATCTTTCTCCTTCTCGTTTGTAACCCCACTGCAAACTTCGAGCACCTAGGCTCAGGAATAAAGTTACCGACCGACTCAAACTGGACATAGGGCACGTTGCCTAAACCAGTATAAACCCTGTGTCATTGAGTGCTAGGTGACCTCCGATCATAACGTACGGCAAAACTACAAATATTTACTAGTTGGTCACTTTATGTACCAACAGTTGGCGCCGTCCGTGGGGTAGACGCTATACGTTCAACACTTTTTGGTCATTGGATGGCCCACTTTTCCGCCACCCTCACCGTGGTGGGCTCAGGCGATACAATTCGCTTCAGCTCACTAGAGTTCCCCGCATTCCCACCTGCTGGGATGTGGGTCCCACCTGCCTTCGAGCTGTCCCAGGCCTTCCTCTTCGGAAGCCTGGACTTCGTCGCTGACCGGCTCGACACACTACACCTCTACGAGGAGGCTCTCGTATCGGTGCCCATCGGAAGGGCACCCTTCATCAGCTCTGGGATGCACGACGACTTCGACAACGCGGCATCTGCGCTTCATTCCAAGCAAACTCTCTGCCCAAACCCCACTGTAAGTAATATGCATACTGTTATTTATTTTTTATCCACTATCTCCCGCCGATCATCCGGAGGGACCATACCGCCCGCGCCACCAACACCGTACGATCGGTTCCCCTACGGCCTCGCGTCCTCCATGGATGCGTACGCTCGGGGGCTCCGAAGGACGCTGGTGCCATCCCCCCTCACATCTGAATTCATGGGAATGGTGAGCTACGCTCCCACCGCTCTCCGCAAACTCCCAGGTGATGAGGGTGAGAGCGACGGCTCCAGCATCGGCGACGTGGCACCTCGCCACCGTCCGTCCCGGGAGTGCGCTATGGCAGATGCCCCGGGACAGCCGCCGGTGGTTGTGGAATCTGCACAGACTCACACCCCTCCAGACCCGCGCGCGGGGGACTTCGCATCTACGCGAGCGCACGCCGAGGAATTACGACAACGGTGGCAGAACCAGCCACCGCCTGCGCCGGCGCATTCAGTACAACACGTTGTGCCCCATGCGCATGACCCGACGGGTGGCGCCCGGGGTCACGCCCACCAGGTCGAACACGACATCATGAATGAGGGGAACGATCCCCCATAGTTCGCTCGGGGAAGCTAGAACATTGCCGTTGCGGCGATGCTTCTGCGCGGCATTCCCGAGCCCGTCGACCCCCGGGAGTGGGAGGTCTATCGGAACCTCCGGGTTTTGGTAGAAGCCACCGCCGTTCAATAGGCGGAAAGCTCCACATCACGACTCTGACACGTGCCCTCTCTCCCCACTAGGGGAATGGGGACGCGCCAGACATGTCGCTCCATCCGCCAGGTACGGCCCGAGGGCATCAGTCGCGCCACGGTCCGACCTGGCGCCTGCTCCACACTGACCGCCGGTACACCAACGGCCCAGTCCACACCAGGACGCTCGCAGCATCGTCAGCAACTGGCATCGGGCCCAGCGCGATGATGATGTCCACCGGGCGGCGGCAAGAGCATGCACCATGGATCCCGACCGAACCATCGAGGGGAGCGGTGAAATGCGCCCTAGGTACGGTCGCCGATCAGACGACCGAAGTCCCACCCCTGAGGGTCCGAGGCCATGGGCCTTTGACCAGAGTACCCGGAGAGCGTCGTTCCCACAGCGCTTCTGACCGCACACCAACATCACCAAGTACACTGGGGAGACAAACCCCAACATTTGACTCAAAGATTTCTGGCTCTCCTGCCGAGCCAGAGGGGTGGATGATGACTATTTCATCATTCAGTATCTCCCTATCTGTGTGGGGGAACATGTTCAGGCATGGCTTGAATTCCTCCCACACGACAGCATCCGAGACTGGGCGGACCTCAAGAGGGTCTTCGTCGGAAATTTCTAGGGGACGTATGACCGCCCTGGGAACTCCTGGGACCTAAAGAGTTGCCAGTAGGAGCCCAGCGAGTCCCTGTGGGACTACATCCGCAGGTTCTCCCAACGATGCAACTCACTCCCTGATGTCATCAACGCTGACGTCATCAGCGCGTTCCTCTCCGGGATGACCTACGAGTCCCTGATCCACAAGCTTGGATGCCTGAAGCCCCGTTCCACCCGCGACCTGCTCGACGTCGCCACTAACCACGCCTCCGGCGAGGAAGCAGTCGAAGCGGTCTTTAACGGAGGCCGAGACAAAGACAAGGCCAAGCGCACAGACCAAGACGAGGGCCCCTCCACACAGAGGGGCAAGAAAAACAAAAAAGATTGATGCCGGCCGGATAGTACCACGTTGGTCGCCGTGGCTGATCGCACAGCCAAGCAGCCCCAACAGGGACTGCCTGACCACTTCAACAAACTCATGGATGGTCCGTGCACCAACCACGCCTACCCTATCAAACACCTCTACAAGGAGTGAGAGCTCCTCAAATCTTTCCTACGACAGGCCGGCGGGCCGAAGGAGGGGGGTGGCAAAGAGGCGGTGGCCAAGAAAGGAGGCGTGACGGGCAAGAACAGGGATGGTTTCCCCGACGCTGACGAATGCATCATGATCTTCGGTGGATCCGACGCCATCTGGTCCAAGCGCCAGCACAAGGTTCGCTATAGAGAGGCATGCACCGCCGAGACAGCCGTCCCCTCCTTCCTCAGCTGGTCGAAATCTTCGATCACCTTCGACCAGAGGGACCATCCCTCCCACGTCGTGAGATCGGGATGCTACCCACTCGTCGTCGACCCCATCGTCCGCAAGAAGCGCCTTACCAAGGTGCTGATGGACGGAGGCAGCGGCCTCAACATCCTATACATCGACACCCTCGATGCCATGCGCATCCCCTGATCGGAGCTCCGCCTGGCGGGCTCCCCCTTCCACGGGGTAATCCTAGGAGCACTGGCATACCCACTCGGATAGATCGATCTACCCGTCACGTTCAGCAGCCGAGCCAACTTCCGCTCAGAGGTCCTCACCTTCGAGGTGGTGGACTTTCCAGGGTCCTACCACGCCATCTTGGGGCGGCCATGCTACGCAAGATTCATGGCAGTCCCCAACTACACCTACCTCAAGCTGAAGATGCCGGGACCGAACGACGTCATCACCGTGAGTGGTGCCTTTTCGCACGCCTTCGCATGCGACCGTGAGCACTACGAGCTTGCCACTGCGGTAGTCAACTCGTCTGAGCTCCCACGGCTCGGTGAATCGTCGACCTCGGCAGTCCCAGACTGCAACAAACTAACCTCCTCGGTGGCCTTCCGTCCACTCGAGGAAACCAAGGCGGTGGGAATTGATGCCACCAACCCAACCAAGATGGTTCAGATTGGGACCCAGCTCCCGGCCAAATAGGAATGCGAGCTCATCGACTTCCTACGTGATAATCACGATGTCTTCGCATGGCAGCCTTCTGACATGCCGGGCATACCGCGGGAGGTCGCCGAGCACGCACTGCACCTTATCCCGGGCTTGAAGCCCGCCAAGCAGCGCCTACGTCACTTCGACGACGAGAGGCGCAGGGCCATAGGCGAAGAGATCGCCAAACTCCCGGCAGCCGGATTCATCAGAGAGGTATGCCACTTCGACTGGCTTGCCAATCCCATTCTTGTTAAAAAGAAGACCAGAAAGTGGAGAATGTGCATTGATTACACTGGCCTCAACAAAGCGTGTCCAAAGGATCACTTTCCTCAGCCGCGCATAGACCAGATAGTCGACTCCACCTCGGGTTGCGAGATCCTCTCCTTTCTAGATGCCTACTCGGGCTATCACCAGATCGCGATGAAAGAGTCTGATCAGCTCGCAACCTCGTTCATCACCCCGTACGGTTCATACTGCTACGTAACCATGCCATTCGGCTTGAAGAACGCTGGCGCCACCTACCAAAGGTGCATGCAGTAATGCTTTGCCGACCAAGTCGACCCGCTACATCAGCCTGACCAAACCGAGCGGCCAAGGCCAACGATCGCCGTCTATGTTGATGACATAGTGGTCAAGACAGCTCAAGCCTATGACCTGATCGCAAACTTTGCCGCAACGTTCACGAACCTCCGAAGGTTCAACATCAGGCTGAATCCTGAAAAATGTGTTTTCGGGGTTCCAAAGGGGAAGCTGCTAGGATACATTGTGTCCAAGCGCGGCATCAAGGCCAACCCCAAAAAAATCACGGCCATCTCCAACATGGGTCCCGTACGCAACGTCAAGGGCGTGTAAAGGCTCACCGGCTATCTGACTGCCCTAAGTCGATTCATCTCCTGGCTCGGCGAACAAGGGATGCCACTCTACAAGCTCCTCAAAAAGACAGACACTTTTGTCTGGACTGAGGAAGCCCAGCTGGCCCTGGAGAGCCTCAAAGCATCCCTAACGTCAGCCCCGATCCTTGTCACTCCTGAACGAGGGGAACCCCTTCTCCTCTACATCACGGCCAGCAACCATGTGGTAAGCGCCGCGCTGGTCATCGAAAGGGAGGAGCTGGGACACCAACTTAAGGTCCAGCGGCCCATATACTTCATCGGTGAAGTACTCACCGACCCCAAGGTCTAGTACCCCCAGGTGCAGAAACTCCTATACACCATGCTAATGGCAACCCGAAAGCTCCTGCACTACTTCACCAACCACGAAGTCGCGGTCGTCACTTCATACCCACTTGAGGACATCATCCGCAACCGCGACGCCGCGGGATGGATCTCTAAGTGGGCACTCGAACTCATGGGCCACGACATAAGGTACATCCCCCGTACTGCCATTAAATCTCAGGCCCTCGTGGATTTTGTCGCCGAATGGACAGAGGTACATCTACCGACCCCGGACGTCACCCATGAGTACTGGACGATGTACTTCGATAGGTCTATAATGGCACCCGGCTCAGGGGTTGGAGTGGTTCGGATCTCCTCGGACGGAAGTAGACTCCGCTACGCCATCCGCCTCCACTTTTCAGCCTCAAACAACGCCGTGGAATACGAGGCCCTTACCAACAGACTACGCATCGCCATCGAGCTCAGTGCTACGCGACTCTATGTTCGGGGTGACTCAGAACTGGTCGTTGATCAGGTCATGAAGGAGTCCTCATGCAGAAGCCCCCTCATGACAGCATACTGCCAAGAGGTGCGCAAGCTCGAGGACACGTTCTAGGGGATCAAACTTTATCACGTCCCTCGAAGGGACAATGATGCCGCCGATTGCCTTGCAAAATTGGCCGCCAGGCGGGATCCATCCCCGAGCGGGGTCTTCATCAATGACGTCCATGAGCCGTCCGCTTGCATCCTGAAAAGACCGATCCAGACACACCCCGACTCCCAGCTAGCGCTCGGGGGCTTCGACCCCAACGCCCAGCCGGCGCCCGGGGGCTCCGATCCAAGTACCTCTATAACGACATCACCCGTGAACATCGCCATATTGGCACTCGATCAAACCAACTGGCGAGTGCCGCTACTCGCCTACCTCCTCAAGGAGGTTCTCCCGCCCGAAAGGACTGAAGCCCGATGGATCGCTTGACGCACCAAGACCATCGTCACGCTCGGTGAAGTGTATCCCCACCAACCAGGGGAGGCAACTCCTCCTCGAGGTCCATGCCGAGATTTGTAGACATCACGCGGCCTTGAGGTCGCTGGTCGAAAAAGCCTTTCGCCAAGTTTTTTACTGGCCCACTGCGCTATGAGATGTAGAGGAGGTCGTCCGTAGGTGTGAAGGATGCCAGTTCTACGCTCGGCAAACCCATTTGCCAGCACAGGAGCTCCAAACCATCCCCATCACCTGGCCTCGACATGGTGGGACCACTAAAAAAGGGCCTAGGCGGTTTCACTCACCTACTCGTAGCAGTCGACAAGTTCACCAAGTGGATAGAGGCCAAGCCCATCACCAACATCCGCTCGGAGGAGGCAGTCAAATTCTTCGTCGACATCATCTACTGGTTCGGCGTTCCTAACTGTATCATCACTGACCATGGGACTAACTTCACCGGAAAGAAATCCCTAGACTTCAGCGATGGATACGACATCAGGATCGACTAGGCATCGGCCGGACATCCACGAACTAACGGTCAGGTCGAACGTGCCAATGGCATGGTCCTCCAAGGACTTAAGTCATGCATCTTTGACCGACTCAATAAGTATGCCGGGCGATGGGTTGCAGAGGTCCTAGCGATCCTCTGGAGCCTAAGAATGACCCCAAACCGATCCATATGGTTCACACCCTTCTTCCTGGCCTACGGAGCTGAGGCAGTATTACCCTCCGACCTCAACCACAGCGCCCCAAGAGTGAAGGCTTTTGATCGCGACCGGGCCACGGAGGCTCAACAAGACGCAGTCGACCTGCTCAAAGAGGCCCGCAAGACGACCATCATCCGCTCCGCTCGTTACCAACAAACCCTCCGCAGGTACCATGAAAGGAAGATCAGAGGGAGAATACTCGAAGTCAGCGATCTTGTACTCCGGAGGACCCAATCGACGAAGGAAAAACACAAGCTCTCTCCACCATGGGAAGGGCCCTATACGGTGACCGAAGTAATCCGACCGGGCGCCTACCGGCTGGAGGACAACAACGGTAATGTTCTCACCAACACTTGGAACATTGAACAGCTACGTCGTTTTCCCCCTAAATTTGGTCTAACCGCTTTTTTAGTTAACACATGCTCCTGTAAAAGCGTCCTAGCCCGAACAATTTCAGCTCGGGGCGCTCGGGGGCTCCATAAGGGTACAATATTGAATATTATCTCTCTTTTTCTTACTATCACATGATAAACAACTTTATCCCCGAACGAAAGCACATTCCATTCCTTTGATTGCCCTATGTGACTCTATTCTTACTCCCAACCGAATGCACCCCGCCACGACCTACAGTTCAAGCAGCCAAGCCCCACGGGCCATGCCCAGGCTCTTAACAGCTGTAGCCTACGGAACTAAGGCGCAGGTGAGAGAAAGAAAAGGATAAAAATGAAAGTCATGCTAGGATAAAACAAGGAACGAATATCGTGGTTCTGTCACAAAAGACTGATGTATTCATTGATACAAAAAACTGTTCACACGGGGACTCACCCACAAACACAACTATTACATTTTCTACTACTACAAATACTACTGCGGCTGCTCGACGACATCGCCTGAACGCCAAAGGAGAAACCACGGCACGCGACGCTGGACATAACCACAACCGCTGGTGCCTCACCCGGTTCTGCTCCCTCGACTTCGGCGAACGCAACGGGTACCTCAAGGGACCCGCTCGGTTCCGCTCCCTCAACATCAGCAAGCGCAACGGGTACCTCAAGGGCGTCGCACCCATAGATGCTCAACAGAAGAGCATGGAGCTCCTGACCTTCTCATGCAGTCGAGGCAGCTCCTGGGTAGGGGCACTTCTACCGAGGCATGGCCGCCATGGTGGGAAGAAATCTCATCAAACTTTATGAACTGGCTGACCTGAGCAGCTACAGACGCGAAACCCTCCACCGGCACGATCCCGAGCAACTTCCGCTCCGACAAAAGCTCGCCCGGTGAAGATCCACCGAAGAAAATCCACACACGGCTCCATCCCGAAGAAGGCCTTGCAGATTAATCCAGCATCGCCGGCGGCAGTCTCTGGTTCGACATCATGCTCCAGGTTCACAAAAGGATCTGTAAGTCCTCCCCCTCGCTCACCCCCCTCTCACTTAGGAACCACCGTGGCATACAGGCACTCTCGGTGAGAAAGAAGGAGGAGAAACAATAATTGGAGAATAGGCAAAGGACTACGACGGAGAGCCCTCTCCCTCCCCTATTTAAGGAAGAGATGCGGTAGCCGAAGAAGGGCAAAAGATCAAAGCGAAAAAACTCTCCCCCTTCCCCCATTCAATGCGGATGAGAAACGATGGGACACATCCTGACCGAAGGGACGCGCACTGACCGATGGAACGACGCCGGGTCAGACGGAACGCCACCTGGTGAGACAAAACGTGGCCTGGGTATGTCCCACCACTATCGCATGACCGGGCATGAAAACCGAAGCATCACCACACGCAGGCAGCTCTCTGCATCCCCAGGCGGGACTTGGAAAAACCCAAAATGGGATCTCCGTCGGGAAAGACCATCGGGCTTCCCAAGTCGATTGAACGGCTCATAAAGACACACCGAGACATAGGTAGGAAGCGAAGGGACACCCCATATAGGCCATGCCAACTCCATCACGAACGACGAGCACGGGTCCCGGTCAGACGTTTTCGACTGAAGCTCTCCAAACCCCATCACTCAAGTCACCAAGGTGAACACTACCAACCCCCTCTATTTCCTTATAATCATTTCATACATCCATACGCGCATTCATTCCATATGCCCATGCCTCCCGGATGATTCGGGCCCTGAACCACCTGGGGGCTCGGGAACTAAGCTTCGCACATGCAGTGAAATGCATCACAACGCTCCGTGTTGCGTCACGAAGCGGCGGTTGCCTCATTCGACATGAGCAACCAACAGAGCCAAGGGAGAAAAACATAGATGAGCCCTATGCGGCCCTCGCCTAGTCTGGCAAACCGGGTCATCTCAACCTTCTCGTTCGATCCTGAACCTCTCGCCAAACCCACAGAATCTCCATCGAGGGGAGGCCGTTAGGCCACCTGGGTCGGTCTCCGGAACGACCCAGGCATTTGCCGGGTTGTAGGTAAAGGAGCAGTGGAATGTCACAATAGGGCTATGCCGACCCCGTCACGAACGACGGACCTGGATTTCGCTCGATCATACCCATTAGCGAACTCACCGAGCGCGTCACTCGAGCCCGAGCGATCGGGACAAGCGACAAAACTCAGCCCCTCTGGTTGTGAGGAACCGAGGATGGGGTAACGCACACAACTCACACCGACCCCTACTAAGGCCCAACAAGGCTCGGGGGCTCAAGACACAAAAAGCCTAGGTCTGTGACCCCGAACTCGCCCCTTCTGACTGTGCTCCAAAAACCTAGGTCTGCGACCCCGATCTCGCCCCATCTGGCTACGCTCCGACTGCTCTCCAAAAACTACCTAGGTCTACGACCCCATTCTCGCCCCATCCGACTATGCTCCGACTGCACTCCAAACACCTGGGTCTGCGACCCCGATGTCGCCCCATCCGGCTACGCTCCGACTACGCTCCAAAAACTACCTGGGTCTGCGACCCCGATCTTGCCCCATCAGGATCCGCGAGCACCGCCTTGTCACCTTGCCCGATCGCAAACTAACTAGACTAACTGCCTCACCCGATCCCACGACGCGCATTGACGCCAGGATCCACAAGCTCCATTCTCACCCAATCTCTCAAGCGACTAAACGCCACGGCTACGCAATGACGCCTTGGTTGACAAAACTCCGTCTCAACTAAAAACACGCACACACGCCCGCTAACGAACATCCCCTAGACGGTTCTGCCCGAACCGCCCGGGGGCTACACCCGCGGGTGCGCTCGCGCGCACCCACCGATGAAACAGAAACCTCCCCCACTGACAACACATAAAACCCCCCAGACGTTTCTGCCCGAACCGCCCGGGGGCTTGGGGGCTACACCCGCGGGTGCGCTCGCGCGCACTCACCGGCAAGACAAAAATCCCCTGGACGATTCTGCCCGAATCGCCTGGGGGCTCGGGGGCTCCTGTCGAGTTCATAAACCCGGGGTCCCTCGGGGACCGGCTTCCACGCCAAGGCTTAGCCCAAGCAGACAACACGTAACTCGTGGGCCGGTCCAAGAGTCTAAAACAATAGGCCGGAAGGGCGGTTCAGTCACCGACCGGAAGGTCTGGCCGAGGAGGAACAGCGCCCGCTCGTCGATTACCTCGGCCCACCTCTCTGACCGGAGCGCTCACTCTGGACTCCAGCCGCCTCCGGACGGTCTCTCCGATCGGAAGGCCTGGCCCAAACACTACTTCTGACTCCGACCCCGCACTCTCCGACCAGGGATACGTCTAGCCCCTGCTCACCGCTCTTCTCCGACTGGCACGATCAGAGCCGACTAGGATCAACCGACCGGGGGCGCCAGCTCGGTAGGGATCAGGAGACATGCGGAGAAAAGCAAGGCAAGCCTCACAAGTCAAACCACGGTACTAGGGACCATACCCTGCACGGAACAGTACTCCGCAACCGCCCTGACACAAACAGTATTGTAGGCGCCGATATTTCCCTCTATAGTATTGCGAGCGCCATTAACTCCCATATGGTAAAACCCCCCCTTTGTGGGCGCCGGGATTTACCATACCGAGTGCACATGGTGAAACTCCTCACATACCTCTGGGAATCAACAGTATATGCAGGTACCGACATCTGCCATACCCAGACAAGGACGATGGAACCTCCCATGTGCATCTGACATCCAACGGTGTTGTGGGCGCCTACCATCATCCTGTGCCCGTCGGCGTGGGCAACAAGGCTGGAAGCATTCGTACTCTCTCCCTCTCACTTGTAAAGCCATCCCCTTCATCTATAAAAGGGGATGCGCTCTCTCCCAATAGCCCAGGTTGATTCAAGCTCAGAGTCCTTTTAGTTAATCAACATCGATCAAGTTCACTAGCTCACAACCACAGAACCGTCGGGTTCGGACCTCAAGCACACGCTAGAACACTTAGCTCATAGCGTAGCTCCTGTCGCTCTCGGCCCTTCCGACCAGAGCCGACCGGACCTCTTGTACACCCTATCTTTCTCCTTCTCGTTTGTAACCCTACTGCAAACTTCGAGCACCTGGGCTCAGGAATAAAGTCACCGACCGACTCAAACTGGACGTAGGGCACGTTGCCTGAACCAGTATAAACCCTGTGTCATTGAGTGCTAGGCCACCTCCGATCACAATGTACGGCAAAACTACAAATATTTACTAGTTGGTCACTTTCTGTACCGACACATGGTTTTGCGTCCACTGGTTTGCTTTATTGCACCCAAATTTTATTTATTATTGATAACAATAATTAGAGCATAAATTCACTGATTCATTGTGGGGTAAAGATTAAGTCATTTAACATTGGGTCGACAATGACATTATGAATCTCTTGTTGATTATATCAAAAGGTTTAGAGAGACAAAAAACGATGTTATAATATTCATATTTTTGAAAGCGATCCTATTGAATTAGATCTTAATGGATTATAATCCCATGTATTAAAGAAAAATTAGAGTGCTACTAATTCATAAATATTAACCAAGTTCAGCAAAGAGCTTGGGCTCAGGAAAGCCAAAGTAAAGATTTAAAGCTAAAGCCTGATTGTCCTGGTATGCATAAGGTTACTTGTGATTCCGAGTGTTTGGACGATGAACGCAAAAATGTTTATGTTGCTGAGTTTGTGGGGTTTCCTAAAAATCAACCATATGCTTGAATACCTTAAAGCCGATTCATAAAATCGCCAGAATGAGATGAAATTTACTTTTTATACATCCAAGTGCGACAGGATCTTTGAAGAGTTATTAAACAATGGGAAAATCAAGTTGTCTCATACTATACCACTGCTTGATAAGTTAAAGCAGTGTGCCTATTGTAAATGGCATAACTCATATTCCCGTGCAACCAATTATTGTAATGTTTTCTATGTAGGCAAATATAATTGGCCACTAATGAAGCACAATCGCTTATTATGGGAATGTAGATTGATAATGATCCTTCCCCGATCCATGCCCTTGAATTGCAGAATCCAAAAGTATTATTTTGGCCAAATCAACTAAAGGCAAAAATGTGATCATTAGAGAAGAAAGGCCTAAACTTTAGAACAAAGACAAGCAAAAGCTATTGGAGAATAACTTCAATGGTACACAAAAGACTTTGACGCAAAATGTAGGGTCTGTGGAGACCATCTTAGCTGGTTTTTCTAGGAAACTAGAAAGAGCTCCAAATTCAAAAACAAGGCGAGGCTGAGATTTGGGGAGCTTTTGGATAAATACAAGAAGAAATGAGCTACTTAGAAGTGGGAAAATTGACCAAGGAAGGAGGAGTTGAAGCCATTGACAAGACAACAAGAACAACTAGGTCATCAATCACAAGGTAATCGATTACTGTGTCAATTACTCTATGGACTTGGTTATATCCTTGCAATTACTCACCTTGGGAATACAATATATGCAGTCATATTTGATTCAATATTCTATGCATACTCAGACAATAATTCATCACCACAAACTGAATGTTGTTAGTAATCTAGTCAAGAGTACATCCTCGGATGATAAAGAAACTAAGGACAATAAGAAAAGTTTCTACATCTCCATAGCCAAGGTGGTGTCCCTCACGCATATCTCACACACAAAAGAGAAGACTGCATTGAATGTGCAAAGAAAGACCAATATGGAGCAACAAGTATAGGTTATGCTAGCGAAGCCTTAGTATAAGCCAACATATACAAATAAGGTATGGAAGCCAAAATAGGTTGCTTATACATCTATTTGAGTTTGATCAAGAGTTACGACCAATAACATGATTATCACCATTAGAATAAAATATGACCGATGAGTTAATCAACGTCCTTAGAATTCCTAGTATAAAAGAAAGTTTTTTAGTATGCAATCCGTACTGGAAAAAACAAGGGCCACATGTTGACACTCATAATTGGCCAAACGAAGCAAATCTGGGCAAAATTAGGGAAACTGACTTACTGGCTTTCGAACTTTGTGAAATTGTAAATTAGACTTCACCATTGTGTTCTTGTTCTCAAGGTGATCGAAATGCATATATAGAAGGCCAAATTTGGTGTCCAGATGAGGAAATTATGATTCCAGGAAGATCCAGCAAATTTTGGTAGCCCAGATTTAAGTTTGAGTTGTATTTTGACATGATCTGTACGGCATCTCAATCCGCTGTGGAATAAGTCGACCTCACCGTACAAATATAAAACATCACGGTCAATTGAGGGTACAAAAACACAATCAATCTACTATTTTATCTTAATCTGCTATTCCCTCCAAGCTTCTCGACGATATTTGTGGACATCTAGGTAGCCTTGCCGATCTAAAAGACTAGAACAACTCTAGGTATGCCTGCCCCAAGGAGATCCTTCCTAGGAGGCGTTCGCAGGTTTTTATCATGGCAGATCTGTCGAAATAGAAACCAGCTAAACCGGTTTTTCCTGAGTGGATGCAATTCGATCCTCGAGTGGTGAGAGCGATCCTGTGCCATTTGGACATGGTAGCCCGTTGGCTGTGGGACCAGATTTCCATTAATACTCTTGATCGTTATTTGTGGGTGTGACTGTGACCTGGCTGAATTCACCCCCTGTTGTCTCTTTTTTCTATCATCTAATAAAACATTCAGCAAAATCTGCTACTGTCCTTTCTAAAAAAAATTAAGTGCAAACAGAACCATAGTTTTTTTTACAGCTCATGACCCACAACAGATTTCCACAATTCATGGCTGAACCAAACAGAACCAAATATAATTAGTCATGTTTTTTTTTAATTTTTCTTCTACGTTTCATATCTAAGTTGGTAATTATGATTTGCTAGTTTGCCTGAAAGGTTGCAAGCTCAGGTGAAATTAAGTATTATCCTTATTGTTCTTGCTTGTAAAACAACGGGTCGCCATATTGAAGAATTACCCCTTTGCTAATTTGCATGAGAACGGGTTACTTCTACCTAAATGGAGCAATCTAGTCATCGGTTATGTCTGTGTTGATTTTCGAGGTCAACGTCAAGAAACTAAACACAAGATTTAATGCAATGTACTACACTCATGCAAGTACAGATTTCGGTTTCACACACATTGCATTTCAAACTTCACCGCACATATGGTTGTAAAGTTCACATTGAGTTCACTAGTTGCTGTGAAAAGCCAATCAAACATCGCATCACCGATAAACATCGAAGCTACGGAGTGCTAATACTAGTTTCAGTCCACTGTCCGTACATGATCGAAGACGATAGGAGACAAGCAGGCAAAGCAAGAGGTTTCAGTTGTCGCGGTCGCAGCAGAAGAGCACCCGGATGACGCGCGCCCGGTGGTCCGGGTGGAGGCTGATGACGAGCCAGATCAAGGCGAGGACGGCCACCCAGATGATGATGTCCAGCGACAGGTGCGTCCTGGACTGCGACACGATGAAGGTGAGCACGAGGCTGGAGTAGGCCACCGCGAAGGACCACAGCACGTGGCGCGAGCCCACGGGCATCCGCACCAGCAGGCTCAGCGTCATCACCATGGAGCTCGCCACCCCGACCCAGCTCGCGCCCCTGAACACCCAGTACCTCGGCCGGTGCAGATCGCGCATGATGGGGTCGCCGGCGCGGTACCGGGGCACCACGCTGCCGGCGTCGCTCACGACCGTCTGGTCGGTCTGCCAGTAGCCGCCGGGCATGCTGAGGCCGAGCAGGAAGTTGAGCGCCGTGATCAGCGTCGCCACCACGATCAGCGTGTTGGGGTCGTTGCCCGCCCAGCCGTCCCTGCTGTCCGGCGCCGCCCCGCCGAGCTGCTGCTGCCGCCGCACTGGCAGGCCCGTGGCGACGAGGCCCGCCTCCATGTTGCTGCCCGGGGTCGGCGGTGCGCTTGGGTACATGGTCGGGTACTGCTGCTGATCCATGGGCTATCGATGGATCGATGGAGGAGCTAACGGCAAATTTGTTGGATGATCTGAAACTAGCTAGGGGATACGTGCAGTCGAGTGCTGTGGCTATCGATCCTTGTGGTGTCTCGTTGTTGGTTTTCGATGGAGTGATGAAGAGAGCAAATGATCCATGGCACGTATATGTACACGACTCCCTCTATCCCAGCTCCAGGTCAAGTTGTCCAAGTCAATATTTTTGTCCCCTACCTCGTAGCCGCTTTTGCCACTTGCGTATAATATTCCTCTGCACTCAATTGCACGGCACGATCTAGACTAGCAATGGAACACGGTGTGTCGAAATGTTCAACTACTACGCGCCTCAGACAATAATGCCCACGACAATTGTTGGCGAGTATTTGAAGAAAATGTATTAAATGTTACAGATGCGTGAGAATTCAACGTTCACCATTTCGCGATATAAAAAAGTAATTGTACTGCTGTTACAAATTAAAACAGCCCACCCCGTTACCATAGGCAAAATAATAATAATAATAAGTTTTTACTTAAAAAATAAGCAAAGAAAAAATTCATTACGGTACGGAAGTCGGAACAAGATTAATATAGTTCTTCTTTTAAATGCAAGCAAGCTTACGTCGAAACGAGGCACATAGACAGAGCACAGATTAGATGATGACCGTACCGCTGCTGAGCGTTGAGGAATTGAGATCTTTTTTCTATTAGCGGGGGAGGAATTGAGATTGAACAGCTCTACTCGCAAGGTTTGTGTCGCCTTAGCAACGCGATAAAAATAATCTTGATTAGCTCTAAAGGAACGATGCATAGCCAATGTAATCATGGATTCATGGACTGTTTGGTACGTGTGCGATTGACCAAAGGGTGGACTCGGCTGTCCCAGTCCCACACCCTGTGCAGTTTACTATGACTCAAAGCTAGGTCTTCGATGGCTTTATCGCCATGGAATTAAAGCGTTATCAGCAGATCTCCTTCTCCAGACTTGAGATCTGAGAGCACGTTTTACCCTTGTCTTGGACTCCAATAAGAAATCCATATGGACACACAAACCCAAAATCAAAAGGAAGAAATTTAAAATCAGCCTCCAACAGAGTACTTATACGGGAGACCTATTTTAGGTTGCCTGAGAGGCACAATCCAAATATGGGCATCATCTCTCCTGGAAACCCATTTGCAGAAAAGATTCTCTTTTAGGTCTTGTTGTTGGAGAAGATGTTGAATATGTATTGAACTTTTTGCCTGTAGTGCTACCCAAAGGACGAATAAGTCTTGTATTTTGGGTGTTGTTGGAGACAGCCTTACCAACTCCAACTGTCTAGTTAACCAGGGGAACAAAGCATAAATTAGACATATCTGATCATACAGCATGTTGACCACTTGAACCCGTTCCTAACTTAATAACCAGAAAAGAACAAACTAGATTGGACATGAAGTTCCATTTTGTTATTTATTTCCAAGAAATTGGATTCCTCAAATATGTTGGATTATTACCTTCCTAATTTATCCTTTATTTTGAAATCGGTAATGCTTCTGTCAGGACGTCCGTCCGTTCGGATGGGGACGGACGGGACATACCCGCCTCACGCCCGTGCCTCGCTCGGTCGCACTGGACCCGCCTCGCGCAGCGTGCGCCCCTGCGCCTCCCGTCTTGCGCCGTGCGCCCCTACACCTCCGTCTCGCACGGTCGCATTGGACCCGCCGCGCGATCCGCGCCTCGCGTAGCGTGCTGCTCGCGTCTCGTGCATCGCGACATGCCCCGCCCGCGCCTCGCACTGCGTCCCCCGCGCCCGCGTCAACCTTCATTGGGTGGAAGCAAGTAGATGAGCAATTGTTGTAACCATATGTTTTATGCGTTTCAGATGTATGTTGCATATATTTCATTTGGATGTTGCAAAAGTTGATTTGGTGTTGCATATGTTGCAATGACTATACACGTGTATTGCAAGTGTATGTTTCAAATATTTTAGCCGTTTTAAATGTATGTTGCAAGTGTTTCATCTGGATGTTGCAGTGGCTATACACGTATCATGTTGGGTAAGAAATCAAACAAGCATCAAAGTTTGAACATAAAACAAAGTTGTATTCATTTTCTAATCGTATTGTACATATCAGAGGGGGTATTTATAGGGGCCCAGTCTTCATACTTTACATAAAATAACCATTTTACCCCTAACTCAAATAATTACAACCATTTTTCAATTATAAGGGCGAAGTGGTCTTTTTTCCCTTCCGAGCCTTCATTCTTTAACTTTTGGTCACCAATCTTCTCGATGTCTTCGTCTTCTGGACTTGGTTGACTTTCGTTCCATCTTTTTCCTGCCTTCAAAATTTTAGGCGAAGCCAAAACCTTGCCTTCGCCTATTCTTGCTTTCTTCTTTTCTTCAGCGAAGACAAAATCTCTTCAGTGAAGACGAATCTTTTGAGCGAAGTTAGATTTCCATCTTCGCTTTGTTTCTTACTCCTGCAAGTAAACTTTGTTATAGAAATCGCAATTTCAACTCCAAAATTTCAGGGGTTGAGTTTTCTTGGCGAAGTTAAATCCCCAACAGCAGTCCCTCACGAGCGAAGGCCTACTCTAAAGGTCTGGATCCCGTGAAGTTTGGATTTAAAACGAAGATAGAAAACGCCATCCCGAACTTTGGAGTTGGCCGTTTATAGCCGTTGGACTGTGAAGAATTGTTTTTTAATTGCAACGGTTGTTTTTGATCGGCGAAAGCTGAACCATCAGGTTTGACATAAAGCCGCCTATGTATACTTCGTCCCCTCCCCCTATTTTTGGTACTTCATCGAAGGTGGGGAGGTGCTGCTTAGATTTTCTTTGAAGCGAAGTCGGATTTTTTAACGTAGCCAAACTCTTTTGCGAAGACTATTTTTTCAGAAGGTGAAAGTTTGATTAACTAAGGTTAGTTATTTGTTTGTGTATTTCTGTTTCCTTTATTATATTAATTATTAGTTTAGTCTTGCTGATATGTTTCTTGTTTTCTAGATGTCTGATCAAGAAAAGAATGCTTCTGCAAATTCTTCAGTTGAATCTAATCAATCTGATTTGGGTGAGGATCTGTCAGATGTTTCTGCGTCTGAGTCAGAGTTCGTGGGTGATAATACCAAGTCTTTGATTTTTGGGAAAACATTGATGGATGAATTTGAGTTGGATTGGATGGTTACTAATAGGATGGTGGAGAGGGCTTGTATTCGATTGCCTGAGGGTGAAACAACTCCTAAACATGAACCTCATGAATGTGTTGCCTTTTAGGATCAATTTTCTGCTGGTCTTCGCATGCCTTGTCAAGACTTTGTTGAAGAGATTTTGAAGGCATATAATATTGAGATGCATCATTTGACTCCGAATAGAATAGCAAAGATTACTCTTTTTGTTTGGGCAGTAAAGTGTCAGGATGCAAACTTAGATATCAGAGCTTTTTGTGCTCTTCATGAGATGTATACTCAATTTAGAAACAAAATGGTTGAAGGGAAAAATATTGTTCAGTATTTTGGTTGTTGTAGTTTCAAGCCTGCTCGTACTGCTAAACAAATTGCACCAGCTTCCAAGAACAAGTGGGTTGAAAATTGGTACCGGTACTGGTTTTACAATACAGTTCCGATGGTTGAAGAAAGGGATGAGTCAAGGAAGATTGTGAAGCGCTATCCATTAGCTGCGAAGATGTGGAAGAATGTTTTTGATTGTAATCCTGAATTTCCGGCTATGAAGAATTCAAAAATTTGTGAAAAGGCCTATAAGTTGATTGCTAGTCTGCAGAGTGCTGTGATCTTTGTGAGGAGTATATTGCAGCTCGAGTTAGGCCTCTCAGAAAGGGTTTGAGTTTTGTTCGTTTTCATAAAAAGGTTGTGATGGGAAAATATTATTTGTATCCTGACAATGAAGCTTTATGACTGAAGAAGTACATAAAAGATGAGGATTTTGTCTCTGCTGTTAAAGCGATGGTAGTTGAGATTCTAGGCAAGTTTTTGAAGGAGAAAGATTTGATGGATAAAATTCTAGGAAAACATTACAAGAGTCTGAATAGGATTTTTGAAATTGCCCAGATCAAATATGATGAAAGATCTGTACCAGCGTATACTCGTGCAGCGAAGTCGAGCGTAGAAAATGTTACAAAGAAGAAAAGAGCTGGTGGTCAACTTGGTAAGAGGACTAGCAAGAAAAAGAAGGTTTCAACTTTTTTTGATTCAGAAAAAATTGCAGAAGATGAAGTTGATTTGGGTCTTGATGTTGATAGTCAGGAGGTTCTTAGTCAGCCATCTCATGATGATGAGGTGAGAATGATTAGTTTATTTTTTTTAATTCTAGTGGTTTGACTCTAGTGATGTTGACTCCGCTTGGTTACTATTTCTAGAATTTGGCGAGTACTTTTCATTCTGATGAAAATGTTGGCGGAGGTGTCTTGTCTTCGCCTCAGAAAAATATTGGCGAAGGCACTTTGCCTTCTTCATCCCCTATTGTTGATGCTGCTGCTACTGTTACTACTGTTGCTGCTGGGGCACAGACTGAAGAAAGTGAGATCGTGACTACGGCTTCGCAGGAAACTGCAGAGCCGTCTTCTCAAAAATTTGTTGCTGAAACTCCTCAAGGAACTGCAGGAGATGTTGGTGCTGCTCTTCATGTTGTCTCACCTCCTTGAGTTGTGATGCAAGATTCTGATTGGGGAGGTGGGGTTGTGGAGATTGATGCTCCAAAAGCTTAGGCTCACGAGGTTAAGGGTACTACTACTGTTACCCTTGATTTTGATAATTCTGATGATGATGTAAATGACGAAGATGCTGAAAAATCTCGGGCTTCTTGTCTTACTGAGTCCACAATTGATGTGAACACTGGTGAAAAAGTTGCATGTCAACTTGAAAAGGGTGTTTCTATGAGTAAGTTTTTTTTGTTTTTGTATTGTTTGATTTAAATTTTGAGCTTCTGTTCTTCTTATTTTATAGTTTGTTTTCTTTTTTGTGTAGAGGAATTTTTTTCCTGATCTTTCATCTCGGAAGGAGATGACTGTTGATATTGGAAAAATAAAGGATGTGGCTCAGAAACCTGCTACTCCTGCCGAAGCCTTGGAAACAGTTCCTGGTGGAGTTGATCCAGAGGTGTATAAGGGGTGCATGGAGTACTGCCAAGCTCAAGGTGTGAATTTAGACACTTTTAAATTTGTTGTGATTGGCTTGGACAAACTTCACATTATGCCAAGGAAGTCAGAGCTATAGTTGTCAAAGTATATTGATGATGCCTTCGTAGTTCCTGACGCTAAGGCTCAACTTGCTGAAAAATCTTCCCTTGAGTTGGCAGATGTAAGTGTTACCATGATTTACAAGGTATGTATGCTTTTTTGTCTGACTTTGTATATTGATTTGTCTTCGTAACTTAATATTTTTTGTGGTGTTATATTTTGTAGAATGCTCTTTTGCAAATGAGTTTGCGTAAATCTCTTGAAGAAGATGCGAAGAATGCAGCACTTCGTGAGAAAAGTTTGCTTAAGGAGATTAAATCTTTGAAATCTCAATTTGCTGCTAAAGAGAAAGAAAGAGTGGAAACAGTTGAAGCTCTCCATAATATGGAGTCAAGGTGTATTTTTATTAGGGCCAAGCTTGAGACAAAGACTGAGGATTTTGATAATTTGAAAAAAAAAAGATCTTGATAAGGTTGTGCGGGAGAAAAATTATCTTGAGAAGAAGTCTGCCGAATAAGATAAAAAATTTCATGATAACTGTAATTGCCTGTGAGAACTTTGCAAGAATTGCTATGACAAGTTTGGCGCGAAGCCAGAAGATCCTTGCTGGGATCTTGGGGAGTTTGACCCATTTTTTGCTTGGTTATGCCGTCAATATGAGGATTTGCCAACTGTTATTCAGACTAGTGCTGATTTGAGTTGTGTGTATTTAACTCGTACACTTTTCCATTTGATGAAGGAGGCAAAAGATTCCTTGTATGAGCAGATGCTAGATAAGGATTATAAATTTCCTTCTGTGGAGCAACTGAGTTAGGTTTCTTCTCTGACTCAGTTACTTTGTAAGAAGTATTTCAACCAATATTGGAATCTGGGTGGCAGAGAGAATACTTTTCTCAATGCGAAGAAGATGGAAAAGGTTGGATTGAAATTTCTACTCTTCTTTTGTTTATTTGTACTATGTGTGTGTGTTTTTTATTTTAATATTTTGTTTTCTTTTTGCAGCAGCTTGAGAAGGAAATTACTGCTGGTGAGGAGCAGGAGGAGCAGGACAAGCGTGATGAAGAAAATGCTAGAGATGATGATGTTGGTGATCATCCATTTTAGTTGTCTTCGTAGTTAGTTTTTGGATTTTAAGTTGAGGGATGGGGTTTTAAAAGACCTTTGAAATTTGTAAATATTGAACTGAGCAGGATGAAGTTGATGTTATGCCGTTGTTAATGTGTAAGAAAAACTTTATCGTTGAACCTTCGCTGTGGTTGGATTATGCAACCAGTGAGGCGAATCCTACGTTTGATAGATTTGTTGAACGTAAGCTGACGTAAGCGTTATGTTATGAAATCTTTGTTTTTTATGTTGTGATTATTTTGCTGATGATGTATGCTGTTTTAGATTTTGAATCTAAAAATCTTATTGTTGCAAACAAGAAACCTTGTTTGCCACATGTTGTTGACTTCAACAAATTTTCCCAGATAATTGTTTATTTTTCTTTTTCCCCCTTTTTTGTCATGATATCTGAACTAGATAAGTTATATTTTGACACTTTTATTTTTCAGTCATCATGCTCAAATGCTTCTTTAAGTTTTGTTTCTGAGGATTTTCTTTGCGCAGAAGTGGATCGTGTGTTGGATAAAGTTATTGAAGACTTGATTAGTGAAGCTGCAACTATTGTTGCTTCAGAAAGTGATTGATTGTGACTTTTGATGTAAATTTGCCTTCTAATGTTGTAATTTGTAATAAATGATTCTTTTGTTCTATAATGAAATTGAAATTTATAAGTTTTCTTTTTTATATTGATGTGTAAAGTTTTACGAAGGTAATGCGTAGACTTCGCTTAGAAGTCATAATTTACCTTAGTAAATTTTGAAAAATGCCGTCCTCTCACTTTTTTGCGAACGCAACACGTAGACTTCGGTTAGAAGTCATAATTCACCTTAGTGAATTTTGAAAAACAGCCGTCCCCTCATTTTTTTTGCGAAGACAACGCGTAGACTTCGCTTAGAAGTTATAATTCACCTTAGTGAATTTTGAAAAAACATTGTCCTCTCACTTTTTTGTGAAGACAACGCGTAGACTTCGCTCAGAAGTCATAATTCACCTTTGTGAATTTTGCAAAAATGCCACCCCCTCACTTTTTTGCAAAGGCAACGCATAGACTTTGCTTAGAAATCATAATTCACCTTAGTGAATTTTGCAAAAAGTAAATAGAATATTTTTTAGATAGGTTAGCATTTTTTTTGCTTGTTCGAAAAATAATGCTACCTATTTTTAATTTTGTCTTAGCTGATACTTGAGTGTATTTTATGTATACTCTTTGGCTTTGTGGGTTTTGGTGTACTTCAAGACTTAGGGAAATAGTTTCTCATTTATATTTGATGAGAATTTACAATAGAGACTGCCTCGTCAAAAAACCACTCACCCTGTGAAGGGCTTCCCCTGAGTGGAAAAAGAGTGCAGCTCGTTTACATTTGAATTGAAACTTCGGAATGTAAAAACAACTTGTCTACTTCTAAGCTAGAATTTGAAAAAAATGAAAATCTAAGGATACTATCTTTGCAGAGCTTCAATGTTCTAGGTGTGGTCAATTTCTTCTCCATTCATATTTGTCAGGTGAAATGCTCCCATTTTATTTGTTCTTGTGATGAGGTATGGCCCTTCTCATTTTTGTTGAAACTTTCTAACTGTATCTTCATTTCTTTTTCTTTTCAGAACAAAGTCTCCTGGTGATAGTTATCTTGGATTTACCATCTTATTGTATCAATTCTTTGTTTGCTTCTGGTACTTCTCAAGAATCTAAATTGCTTTCATTCTTTCTTCTTCGAGCAAATCTTTGCTTGTTACTTGCTCTTCCTCCTCAATTATTTGAACATTTGTTCTTGGACCTTCAAATTTTATTTCTTCAGGTGACATTGCTTCTTCTCCATACAACAACTTGAATAGTGTAAAATTTGTTGACCTTGATACTGTTGTATTATGAGCCCAGACAACTTTTGGTAGTTCATCGACCCATTTTCCCTTAGGAAGCCCCACTAGGCACTTCGAAATTCCGGTGTATATGATTCCATTTGCTCTTTCAACTGCACCATTTGACGGTAGGTATCTGACTGAAGCAAAATATAGTTGGATTTCCATGTTACGACAATAGTTTCTAAAATCTTGACGATCAAATTGAGTTTCGTTGTCTACTGTAATATGTCTTGGAACTCTGAAGTGGCATATGATATTCTGCCATATGAATTTCTTTATTGTGAAGGAGGACATATTAGTTACTGGCTTGGCTTCAATCCACTTTGTGAAATATTCTACTGCGACAACTGTATATTAGAAATTTCCTTGGACTGGAGGCAGCTTGCCTATTATGTTAATTCCCTATCTTGCAAGTTGGTTCTATTGTTTGTAGATTTGTTGCTGGAGCTTTTATCTTGCTAGCAGACATTTGACAGTTGTGACAAGATTTGACTATTTCTTTGCTGTCACTTTGGGCTGAGGGCCAATAAAATCCTTGTCGAAATGCTTTCCTTGCCATAGCTGTTGCGCCTGGATGTGTGCCACAAATTCCTTTATGTATTTCTAATAGCAATTCTTTTTCTTCTTATGCTAATATGCATTTGAGAAGTGGCTCATAAATTCCTTCCTTGTACAACTGATTATTGATGATTTTGTAATTTCTTGTCCAGCAGGGGCAAATTTACAGTACGTTCTTGGGGTCGGCTGACCCCGATGACTTACGAGAAACTCCGGTACCCCTTCGTTTTCTGGCCAGCTACGACCCCTGTAAAATGGAAACCTGACCCTGGCAGCCCAGATCACAACTCACAAAAGAAAAGCCCACCAAAAGTCACCAACAGGCTAGAAGCCCCGAAGTCTAGCGTGAGCAACTACTAGCATCCTTGTAGATCGATCTACGCTACAGACTGATCGCCTACGACGCCCTTTCAGCTACTAGTTCGTTCATCAATCTCTGCCTGTGGCAACTAGGCGGCCGCGTCTCATGGCCATGACCTGACGGCCGGCGCTGCGGGGCATCTGTTCGAGCCTACAAGCTTGTAGTGAAGGTACGCCAAATTAATCCTCAAACTTGTAATTGTTGGATTAATCTATCCGGTCTTCTGTAATTCCCTTAAAAAACGTAGCCGCATGCCCTATTGGCTTGTGACTCCTACGAGGTATTGATGTCTAATGTCTTAGATTTGTTTTTGTTTTATTTCAGTTGTTTGAGAATTGAGATAATCGGAATTCAGAAGCAAACATGTCGTAGTAGTTCGGTTCATAGAAAGAGCTTTCTTCTCTTCATTGTCTGTATTGTCAGGTAAGAAAATTAGTGATTTCTAGTCATATAGGTGTCGTGGCTTGCACATTATTCATTATGTGCTTTAGTTTTTAATTGTGTAAACTAATTTTATAGGCAATCAAAGGTCAAAGCACACTACAACGCTTCTAGTTACAGTAATGATATCTTTTAGAGACCATTTATACATGTGGTGTTTTTGTGTGTGTTCAGGTAATAGTGAAATCCATTGTTGAAGAAATTGGTGGCGATATATTTAATTTGTTTATTGATAGATGATTATTGAGGAAGGAAGAGAGACTTTCTGTTGTCATCCTTGCGAGTGAGACCTCAGATTCTTGTCTCAAATCTAACATTAATAGTTTGTTTTCTAAGCATGGATTGAGCTAACAAGTTAGAGGCCAAGGTCAGGATGATGTCATAGTTTGCCTTTTGGAATAAGGATGACCGTACTTAAAGAGTGGAACTATCAGAGGTAACCACCATTGTAAACATTGTGTTGTCTCCAATTTATGGTATTGCTAATTTTAGTCCTTTACGAATGCTTAATTTTTCAATTTGTCGTCGTTATTAATATTTATGTATGTTATGCATTGTGTTAGATTACTATACAAATGCTTAATTTTGCAGTGTGTCATCGTTATTAATATTTGTGTTATGCATGGTGTGCTAGATTACTATAAATTTAGGTCATGGTATTTGCTGCCCCCGGCGGTAATTTATCCTATATTTGCCACTGTTGTCCGATGTTTCATTTTGACTTTATTAACTTCGTCTTCTGGTTCGTAATGTCCGTGAATATATGCCATGGTTGGTGCTCTCTAGTCTTCGCTTTGTATTATATAAACTTCTCTTGGAACTTCTTGTTTTACTTTGATGGAGGCATGAGTTAAAATTTGGAAGAAGACATCTTGAGGCAAGCTTCTATTTTGAGCAGCAACTTTTGCTATTTCATCAGCATCTGAGTTGTCTGTTCTTAAGATATTTTTGACTGTAAAGCCTTTAAAATATTTCTCTTATTCTCTAAAAAATTGTAAGTATTTTGCTAGCTTAGGATCTCTTGTCTTGTAATCTTTCTCGATGTGTCCAGCCACGATTTGTGAATCTATTTTGATTATTAGTCTTTGGATTCCCATTGCTCTTGCTTTTCGGAGTCTAAGTAAAACGACTTCGTATTCAACAATATTGTTGGTACATTAAAATTCAAGTCTTGCAGCGTATCTTATTTTGACCGCTGAAGGTGATGTGATTATTGCTGCTGCGCCAGCCCCTGCGAAGCCCCATGCTCCATCACAATATATTATCCAGTTTGGTTGCCTTTTTTCTTCGCTTTGACTTTGAGACGGAGTCCAATCTGCCACGAAGTCTGCCAAGACTTGAGATTTTATTGATGTTATTTTTTCGAATTCAATGTAGTGCTGAGATAGTTCTATTGTCCATTTTCCTAATCTTTCAGATGATCTGCAACTTTACAAAACTTCTTTCAAAGGATAATTTGTTGGTACTTTGATTTTGTGAGCTTAGAAATAGTGTTTTAATTTTCTTGCTACTGTTAAAACTGCATAAGCTATTTTCTCAATCTCCGAGTAATAGATTTTTGAGCCAGACAAGGCTACTGAAACAGAGTAGACTGGGACTTGTTTCTGTGTGTGTTCATTTTCCTGTTCTTCGACTAAGACTGCACTTACAACACTTTATGTTGCTGAAACATATAGGAGCAATTCAACCCCTGGGGTTCATGTGGCTAGAGTGTTTGGCTTTGACAAGTATTTTTTTACTTCTTTGAGTGCATGTTGCTGCGAAGGTCCCCATGCAAAGTTTGTTTTTGTTCCTTTGAGTGCTTGAAATATTGGAAGGCTTTGCTATGCTTATTTTGAGATAAATCTGTTTAAGGCAGCAAGTCTTCCTGTCAACTTTTAGATACCCTTTATATTTTTAGGAACTTTCATGTTCAGGATTGCTTGAACATTGTCTGGGTTTGAGTCAATTCCTTTTGCTGATACAATGCAACCTAAGATTTTTCTTTTCTGGACTCCAAAAGTGCACTTTTTAGGATTTAACTTTAAGTTTGCTTCCCGGAGATTTGTAAAAGTTTCTTGGTGGTCTTTGGTATGATCTTCTTTTTTCTTGCTTTTGACTACTATGTCATCAACATAGGTGAGTAAATTTTTGCCAATTTGATCACGTAGCACTATTGAAGTCATTCTAACAAATGTTGTGCCAGCATTGCGGAGCCCCTCTGTCATTCTTACAAAACAGTAGGTCTCAAATGGAGTGATAAAACTTGTAAATTCTTCATCTTCTTTTCTCATCTAGATTTGACGATAGCCGAAAACGCAATCCAAAAAACTTAGCATTTCACTTCCAGATGCTTGATCAACTAATGAATCAATTCTTGATAGTGAAAAATTGTCTTTTGGGCATGCTTTATTTAGATCTATGAAATCGATGCATATTCATCATTTTTCATTCTTTTTCCTGACCATGACAATGTGTAACACCCTCGGTGTTACGCTCTAAATAAATTACCAAATCATGTCATGACCATCAAATTTATGTGATAATGTATGTGATGGAATGTGTAGATAACATTTTTGTAACTTAAGATGATCAATAAAAATGTTAAATAAGAAGCCATTTCATAACTCATATGTATCAAGTAGGGTATAAAACTAATTTTTATTGGACAAAAAACACTATAGAGCATATATATAGCACTTAAATAAAGTTTGGAATATGAACTTTGTAGATGACAATGAAATACTTGCTGTAGGAAAATAATCATGCTAGCTAGCCTAAAAATGGAACTTGGGATCAAAGTTCAGCTCAAAGAGTATTTTCAAGTTTATAGACAGCAAAACAATGCCATGTTTGGAAAATTATTTTGTGAAATCGAGTTAAGAAGTGGTGTTGTGTTTTAACTCGAGTTGGTAGGCTGATGAGCTCTCTTGAGCATGGTAAAGGTGGTTTGGTTCCGAAAGCAACCATTTAGTTGTTAGGGGTGCTTTAAAATACATGCACAACACATTCTTAGGCTGGTTCGCCGGGTGGACGCGGTCACCAAGCTTGGGCGCTCGGCGTCACCGCTGGTCGAACGTGCGCGCACTGCCACGCGTGGCTGGCCGTGGCTGCCTTTGGCCTAGCTGTGGCCCGACCGGCGCTGGCCCCGTCGCATAGAGCTGCTGCTGCCGCCTACCCCACCTCGCATCACGACGAAGCCACTAACGGCGTCATCACCTTGTTGTCACGTCCGTGCACTGCTACCCTACCTCACGTTGCCACTACCGACGCCACCGCGATGCCGTGCTGCGCTGCTGTCGCTCGCTCTGCCACCGCGGGCACGTGGGCTATCCTGGCTGCGCTCGCGTCGTTGCCTAGCCTTAATGGCGCTACGGCCGCACAGGACACGCCCCAACTTGCCTCCCCACACACGCACGTGGTCTGGTCGTGTGTCTCATAGCGAGTGTGCAGGCACGGTCGCGAGTCCGGCCGACCGCTAGCTGCCAAGGTGTGGACGGCCAAAGCTCGAACCCGTCCCTCTTTTCCTTTGCTGCCGCCGTCGGAGCCGCGCCAGCACGTTAGACAGCGAGAGGTCATCTCCAACCATTTTCGCCCGCCTATGGCCAGGCCAGCGAGTTCTCCAGCTGCCCAACCCCACCTAGCCATGAAGCACGCACTGCCAAGCTCCAATTTGGAGCTTTCCCCGCTGCCGGGCCGATAAGGCCGTGATCGGCAGGTGCCGATGGCAGCCCTTCTACCGCCACCCCGAACCAATTCACCTACACTACTAGCTTTGCCTTGCCTCCCTCTCCACCTTGCGCACACTAGAGGAATCGCTACCGCCTCCCCGTCGCCGCTGACACGAACGTGCCACCGCGGTGCGCCACCCCACGGCTCGGCCGCACGTTGCCACCCCTCCTCCGCCATCCTCCACCCCAACCGTCACCTCGTCCTGGTCCACGGTAGTCTCCTGATGCTCACTCGCTAGCCAATTAGGTCAGTAGCAGCCCCAGCTCACCAGAGCGGGTGCGCCACCGCCACGGACGGCCGCACATCGCTGCAGCTCGCTCCAACGTGTCCCGCCGCCCCGCGTTATTGCTTGATGTAGGCGGTTGGACCGTAGTCGAAGGTCGGCCCGACCGATGGGCCAGCGTGAGCCTTTGGTGGCCGACGTGGTCACGCCGTGTCATCGGCCGCCGCTCTGCTGTGCGCTGAGTCGCTGGGGGTGCGTGCGGGTGAATTAGGGAAAGATCAGGGGGGTTAAGTGAGAAGGCCTATGAGAGGGGGAAATAGTGTTAGTATTTAGTTGTGATTTGAAAGAAGTTCGAGGCCTCTTTTGCATAAAGCGCCAGCGTGCGGGCGCCGGCCTCGTGTGGGCCATGGAAGCGGGCCGCTGCGCACACGTTGTGTTGCGCGGGCCGCGCGTGTGGGCTGCGCGAAAGATTCACTTTTTATTTTCCTAAGGAATTAGAAATAGTTTTCTAATTTAATTTCTGAGCTGATCTTTAGTAATTAATATAAAATCATGTAGGTGTCCAAAAATTATGAAACAAATTTTGTTAGGTTCCTGAAATTGTGATATATCTGTTGGTATATTTAGTTCATGTTTATATGTGTTGACACTAGGAGCTATTAAATTGTATGAGAATGCTTAATATTATTAAGTTGATTATTGTAGAAATTTTTGTGGTGAATTGGTGATAGTTTTGATCCTAAAATTTTTACAACGGTTTCATTGTATTATTATGTGTTCACTGTAATTTTTGTAGCTTTAGAATAGACTAAACATTAGGATAGTTAAATGTTCTTTGTTTCAATATACATTAAATCGCTAGTAGAAATAAAGATATATCCTTAAATTGCCAAGCTAAGGGTTTGTTAGTTGAACCCAATACGTTGCTTGATGAAGATGATAGTTAGCTTAGTACCTTAGTCATTAGAGCTAGCTTAGTAGTTTAGTATGCGTATTCTTATTTTAAGAGTTGCTGTTGCCTAAATGCTAAGTGTTACATCATCATCGCATGCATATAGAGAACGAGTTGGTGAAGATAGAGACCACAGACGATCACGAGTTCGAGGAGATCGTCGAGGAGTACGAGGAGGAGATTCTCGTGCAGAAGGAGATCCTAGAGCCACCGACAACTGACTCAGCTAACACCGCGCCTGCCCAAGGCAAGCCCCAGTGCATAGCCCTTATTTTTGATAATCACTAAATATATATATATATATATATGTGTGTGTGTGTGTGTGTGTGTGTGATGTGCATTTATGTTACAGGAATTTTATGAAATCCACATGCATAGATATATCTGTTCTATGAGTCTTACTAGTGCAGGTTCGAGTAGCTGCTATGCTTAGGTTTTCGGTAGCATGAGTAACCTGCCGTTACTCACAATAGGTGATTATTATAATTACTCTCATGATAAAAATGATGAAAGGAAAATGGAGACCAGACAGGGATATGGTATGGGTTATGGTGGGTGTGACGAGTTGTGTCTCGTGGCCATGGGGCTTAGCTTGGTTACACTATTTTCCCTGTCCGTGTCGATTGAGGACCGTCTGTTGCTGTGTATGGTAGTCTGGTCACAAACTTATTATCCTGAGCACATACTTACTTATGGGAGCGGGAAGGCTCGTTACGCTCTTGTTGTGGGTTTTGGCTCTTTTCGGATTGATTGATTGGAGGTGGGGAAAGGTGGAGGTGTAAGCACCATATTGAGACCGGGTCTCAAGTGTGGGGGCTTGGAGTCCAAGTTTGGACGGGGACCTGGACTCCGTGACAAGAGTGGAATGAGTTAGTCTTGTTTGTGCCTGGGGTATAAACGGGGCGTGTGTTTCGGGATACCCAGCTGAGATACATTGGTTTGCCAATCGCTGTTTCTGTGAGATGGTACGACTTGGCTATGGTCTAGCACCGTAGTAAGAACTGAAATATGAAAAATGGTAAAATAGTTCTCATTGCTCAACCCTTGCTTGAAGGTAGTACAGGTGCTTACCTAGAATAGTTAGCTAATGAAGTAACCATGACTGCTAATTAAACCTGATCTTAAGGACATACTTCTAGTAATGTTTTTCGCAAACAAAAAGAAAATAGCAAACCCATATTGCCTATTATACCCCTTGGAGTCGGGAAACTATTCCCACTAGTCGGGTAAGTCTTGCGAGTACATTGTGTACTCAGGGTTTATTTTACCCTGTTGCAGGTGCAGCTTGAGAAGTAACTCTTGTGTGGGGGATTCTTCTGGTGGGCACAGACGTTTCCTTGTATCGTTTCCGCTAGATGTTTATTTTTATTCCGCTGTTTAATTATCGCACTCTTAACCCTGGTATTGTAATAAATAATTTCTAAGAACTCTTATTGTATGAAATGAACTAAGTATTGTAAGCTTGTACTCATTATTGGATTCTGGAGGTGAAACGTGGATTGATTCGAGTTCTCTCATGGGGTGTGCTTGACGGAACTGTTCGATGTAGCTAACTTTCGGGGTGCTTAGTGTCTAGTGGAAGACGAACACCTCCGAAAGCGTGTTATTTTAGGCGGTTCTGCCACACAATGTTTGTTAGCCAAGTTGTGAATTGGACTTCTCTTATAACTTTTGCATCAAGCAATCTTTGGACTTCAGCTTTTGCGGCCTGAACTCTGTCTTCAGCTAGTTTTCTCAGTTTTTGCTTTTTTAGTCTAACTTTTGGATCGATGTCTAGTTTATGCTCAATTATGTCTCTGCTGACTCCTCCTAAATCATTGGATGACCAAGCAAATACATCTTTGTTGCTTCGAAGAAATTCCATAAGTTTGTCTTCTTGAGAAAGTGCAGTACCAATGATGACTTGTTTGTCTGGGACTAATGGATCGAGAGGTACTCTTTTTGTCTCTTCACAAGCTTGAACTTTGGGTTGAGGCTTCATATTTTTCTGTTTCTTCTTTTTCTTCTTCGGCGATTGCGTGAACATTCTTTTGTCCTAGAGTATATTCTTTTTCAATGCTCCTTGCCTCAATTTGGTCTCCGTGGACTGTGATTACTCCATTTATTACTAGCATTTTCATACATAAATATGAGTAGCTTATGACTGCTTCGAATGCATTTAATGTTCCTCTTCCAAAAAGTGTACAGTATGGATAGTACATGTCAACCACATCAAATGCTATTTGCTCTGTTCTTGCATTGCTTACTGTTCCAAAAGAGACTGGTAAAACTATTCTCCCAATTGAGTGTATCTTTTTTCCACCGAAGCCATAAAGTGGGTGTTCTGCTCTCCCCAATATTTTGCGATCAATTTTCATGGCATCTATTGTTGATGTGAATATGATATTTGCGGAGCTACCACCGTCGACCAAGATTTTTGAAACTGCCCATCCATCAATATTTGTTTCGATTACCATAGCATCCATATGTGGGTAATCTTCTAGCTGAAGGTCTTCTTCTGAAAATGTGATTGGTAGATAGGACCATCTTATTTTCTTATATGGGTCTTCCATTGAAATTGAATTCACTCTTCGAAAGTAGTTTCTTCTTTGACTATTATTTTCATGGTCTATGCTATTTCCTCCTGTGATTGTCAATATTCTTCCTCTGCTTGGGATGATTGCATTATTGTTCACTGCTGAAACTGATGTGGAGTTGTTCTCTTGCTTGGCTTGACTGTTTGTGGGTTGTTGTTTACAACCGAAGCTTTAGGTTATGTTGATTGAATGTTGGATTGCTGAGGTTGATTTTGCCTCCACTAATTTTGCATGGGACGATACATTGCTAGGGGTTCATAGCTGTATGCGGGTGGTGGCCCTAGAAGTAGCGCTTGGGCATGTCCATAGTGCACTGGATAATAAGTTTGATGAGAACTTTGCTATTCTTGTCTCATATGATTGATAACTTTTGATTGGCTTGGTGCCCTATTTTCTTCTTGGGCTTCTTTAATGCTTTTCTTTACTTTGGGACCCATTTTGGATGTATGACCAGCCCCTTTGCCATGAATAATGCAGTACATGTCTTCGGGTTTTAAGGGTGCTCTTCCTCTTCCTCTTTCTCTTCCTCCTCTTTCTCTTGTACCAAAACCTACTCTTTCAAATGTTCTTTCATTGAATTGACTTCGCTTGTTGTAATGGTTTTGGTGAGTATAATCACTTTTAGCTGTTGAATTGTTTTCATTCTCGATTTGATTGACTTGGTTATACTGTGTAAATGGTCTTCGCTCGTAGTTGTTTGGTTTTGGAGGGTGGAAGGTGTTGTTGCTTTGCTTGATTTGAGCCCTGAAGTTGTTTTCTTCCTCAATTTTTTTCTGTAATCATCATCTGACTTGCAATATTTTTGAATGACTTCGTAAAGTTCAGCAACTGTACTTGGTTTTTCTCAGGCAAGATGGCAAGCACATTGGCCTACTCAAAGCCCATTGATTGCGGCTATTATTACCACTTCGTCTGGGATATTTGGAATTTGTGCCTTGATTTAGATGAATCTTTTGAAATATTGGCTCAGGGGCTCTTTGATTTGTTGCTTGCAATTGAACAGGTCTATGTCTGTGAGGCCAGCTGGCTGGAATCCTTGGAAGTGAACAAGTAAATTTGCTTTTAGTTGATCCCATGAATGTATGGATTTTGCTTTTAGCGAAGAGTACCATTGTTGGGTTGGTCCTTTAACTGCCATGACAAGTGATTTTGCCAATATAGTTTCATTACTGCCTTTAGAAATTACTATAGCCTCAAAACTCATCAGAAATTGTCTTGGGTCATATTGTCCATTGAAAGTTGGTATCATGTTGAATTTGTATCCCAAGGGCCATTGGGCTAGTTGCAGGTTTATTGACAGAGGAGAGCTTGTATCAATTGATATGAATGACTTTTGGGAATTTTTCTCTTCAGAAACTTTGGTTGCTGAGTTTGGGTCTTCTAAATGTATAACTTCGTGACTTGAGATTTGAAGTTGCTCATTTAGTTCACACAAAGTGGCTTCGGCTTCTTCTATTCTTTGTTTGAGAGACTTCTCTCTTGCTCTTAAGCGGCATTCTTCAAGTTCTTTTTGCTTCCTTAGCACTTGTTCTTCTAACTCTTTGAGTATTGTTCTTCGGCTTCGCTTGTCTTTGAGGAGTTTTGGTCATGAGGTGCATCTTTTTCAAGACTTGCATCATTTCCTACTTGTGGGTCATCTTTGGTTACCCCAGTGGTAACTTTCTTGTTAGGCCTGCCCATTAGCTTCGTGTGGTCGTGGGAGTCTTCTAGCATACACAAACGGTGGGCGCCAGATGTTGGGTAAGAAATCACATAAGCATCAAAGTTTGAACACAAAACAAAGTTGTATTCATTTTCTGATCGTGCTGTACATGTCAGAGGGGGTATTTATAGGGGGCCTCAGTCTTCGTATTTTACATAAAATGACCATTTTACCTCTAACTCAAATAATTACAATCCTTTTCAACTACAAAGGCGATGTGGCCCTTTTCCCCTTCTGAGCTTTCATTCTTTAACTTTTGGTCACCAATCTTCTCGACGTCTTCGTCTTCTGGACTTGGTTGATTTTCATTCCGTCTTTTTCCTGCCTTCAAAATTTTAGGCGAAGCCAAAACCTTGTCTTCACCTAATCTTGCTTTCTTCTTTTCTCCAGCGAAGACGAAATCTCTTCAGCAAAGACGAAATCTTTTGAGCGAAGTCAGATTTCCATCTTCGCTTTGTTTCTTACTCCTGCAAGTAAACTTTGTTATAGAAATCACAATTTCAACTATGAAGTTTCAGGGGCTGAGTTCTTGGCAAAGTTAAATCCCTAACATATCACTACTAGATTTCGATACTATTGCCACTTGATGCCATTTGCATCATCATAAATTGTGTTGTAATAGGGGTGTGTTTTGCATTATTTGTCCAAAAAGGTGGCAATAGAGGGACTGTGTTGCCACAAAAATAGTGCATTGCAATTTTTAGGTTCGGCGTTGCAAGAGGTGAGATCTATAACAATCCTTTTTTAAAAAGTGTTGCTATATGTTCGAAAATATTGCCATGATGACATTGTGTTGCATTAGTACTGATTGGTGCTACAACTGTCTGGTGCTCCTGCAACCATATAGAACAATGTTGCTATTGCTTAAAATTATTGCCACAGTGTTGTTGGGTTGTAATATTTCTCACGACCATTGCAATAGGTAGACCATGTATTGCAACTAAATTTTCAAGACGATGCAATAGTTTGTTGCTATTGCCACAGTTTTGTTTGGTCGTAATATTTATGACGATCATTGCAATAGGTAGCTGTTTATTGCAACTAAATATCTAAAGTGATGCAATAGCATGTTGCTATTACCACACTTTTTGTTGTTGCCATAGAATAGATATGTCGTTGCAAGTATTCTATTGCAAGACTTTTATTTCGTAGGCATTTGGGTTCGTCAAACTAGCATAAACGTGCGCCAACCCCTTGATATCGTATGTGATCGCGCAGATCCAACATTTACGTCTGGTGCCCTACACAACAAACACCAGTGCCCTTGATCATCAGGACATTGCCGCCAACCCACGCCATCCACCTCCTTCAAGCGACGTTTAGTGAAGCCATGGCCCCAGCCCACCCATGATATGCCCATGATCTTGGTCATGCCCCCTCGCGTACTAATAAAGTTGTTCTGATGTCTTAAACTCTCACATCCAGTCTTGTGTAATTCTAATTCAATTTGGTTATGATTGTTAGGAAATTCTGAATTATGTATTTGTTGGATGTGATTACCATGAAGTTCTGTGGACAACATAGTTTCTTTCACTTTGATTTATAATCTTTGGAAGCAATCCCAAGTAATATAATATTTAAAAGCAATCTCCAACTTGGCCAAGTTCATGTTAGGACCCAATTTAGCTCAGCCCACAAATATTTAATAGGAGATTGCCCGTGAGTTGCAATAGGACAAAAAATACACAAGATGTTTAGTAGCCAAACTAAAATCAAGATCATGATAATTAATTTGCATGTGTTGTACCATATCAATGACAAAAATATAATTGACGATGAACTAACACATGATTAAGTGATTAACCAAGTGTTACAAGGTTAAAATATTATCACAAACCAACATATCACAGACACCTTAACCCGAAATCAACACATCAAGGCCAACCTATCACTCATGATTGTGAGGATCAACAAGACTTTTTTTTTGCCAACCTACTTCAAATCTACATAGTAAATATACCAGCCACATTTTTTATTCCTAGCCTGCAGAATGTCCTTAGGAAATAGGAATGGACCCTCCCACCTCCTGCAGGGCAAGCACTCCATGGCTCTAAAAACGTATCAGTCTGAAAATCAAGTTAAATCTATATTGCAAACTGAAAAACAAAGAAAGAAAAAACACATTAGTATTTTATAGTGCAGTCTGAACATCACACTACTTTGAGATTGAACATAGCTTGCATAACACCACCCCAGTGTATCTTATACAGGACAATTCATGTAGAGAAGCAAAAAAACACTGAAAAACATGTGTGAAGCACTACTCAGACACAAGCTGTATCAAACGTGTGAAGAACATTATGCATCTCAGACAAGACCTGAATCTACTGGATGGAGTAGCTATTTTTTATGTTAAAAATGGCACTAGAATCCTAGTGTCATGAAATGCTGCAGCTCTATCCTTTGTAGAGTGCATGATGTGCTGATGAATCATCAGCAAATTTCATATGGTCTGAGAAAACAGTCATATGAATGATATAGCATTATGTTTGTATATTACAGATAGACAGTCATATAAATGATATGGAGTCCATTTTGGTGTCAGATTTCTCACTAAGCTTCCTCCATGGTATGCACATAATGTAACTTATGCTATTTTGATCATTCGACTACTATCACATTTTCTGTTTGCAGTGTTTCCCATCCTTTCTGCGATGATTTATCAATATCCCTTGAATCCTCAAATGGTAGTTGGGGCAGTATCCTCTTTGTATAGAAGATTTGCCATGTACAGAACCTAAGCATTTGTGCTGCCTTTTTTTTCAGAGATAAGAGAAGAAGGATGAGGAATTTCTTCGTCCCCGCTCATGGATTGGGAAATCTCTGACTGACGAGCAGCAGAATTTCTTGAGGCCGCTGGTTGCAGCAAGGTACCGGCCTTCATGGGATTGTGAGAATCTCACCGTTGTTTTTCATGGCTAAGTGAGCTATAAACCTGAACAAAACAAGGAGAGTTGTTATTTTTCGTGGCTAAGATACTATAAACCTGAACAAAACATGAAGAGCTGTCATGTTTTATGGTTAAAACAATGATACTTGAATCCATAGTCATTCTAGCTGCCCAAACTAAATAATAATCAAGTTGCCACTCAGTTTAAATTTTAGAAAGTTACTTTTATATTTGTGGCTGGTGCCCCTCCTTCCAAAACTCTGAAAGATAAAATTTGTCATGTATGTGACACTTGAATGATGTTCCAAGATTTAAAGATCAAGTAGAGATCTTAACCGATTGAGTAACCAGCCACAATAAAAGTTGTCTAGCTTGATATCACGATGAAGAAACACCCTTGTGCGCATGTACTCTACCCTGGCTATCGGTATGAAAACAACATGAAGGCATTAACTTGGAGAAAATCCACCAAATAAAAATTAAAAGATTTGAGAATTTGCCCATCAATTTTACAGGTATGTTGCCATACAAGTAACAAAAGATATTAAAAAAAACAAAAATGATATGACCCGAAAGAGAAACTAACCATCTGATCAGCTGCAATCAATAGGGACGAGGTGTCGGGGATGCCGGATGGAGGGCATCTTGATGAGAATCTATGACGACAAGAGTTATAGTCAATTAATTAACCAAATAACTGACTGAATTTTAAATTGGTCAAGACATTCAATTTTCAAGTCATTAGCCAAGCTCAAGAACATTACAGCAAAGTTGTTGGCATCAAAGTTCTACCAAAGTTTGCAAACTCAGGAAAAGAGAATCAGGTCAGGTAGTTGCGAATATTTACCTCTGACGTGCCAATACTTGGGATAAAAGAAATCGATGGATCTGGCTTTGTCAAGGTAGATGTTTGAGTCGTGCCATGCCTCAAGCTTTGTGTATATTGACGCCAAATCTAACCATGCGTCCATCTCTAACATATGTAGGAATTTAACCTATCAAGGCCGAGTAGATAATGAGCGAAGAAGAACAATGATATTTTCATTGGAGTCTAATAAAGAAGAGAAGGGGCTGTACCTCACTACAAGTGGTTGATTTCCAGACTTCCTTCTTTGCTTGAATATCAGTTTCACCAAAATCTAGCATTAGAAACCAAGAACTCAAACTACTGACCTTGGAGGACGCATGTGGAACTCTCTTCCAACTTCCCACCTGCAAGACGCCTACTGCAGCAACTCTCTGCAATGCATAGTGAAAGATAAACTTATTGCAGACATTGCATTACATTACCAAACTAGTTAAGAAATCAAAACCTTTTCTAATCCTAAACATCTTAAAAATAGAATCACCAAACGCCTTTCCTGCATTTCCTCAAACACCTGGTCGGCATTGCATCAGCCAGTAGCAATGATCGCAACAGGCCCCTGCCGAGATGCGAGCATGGGGAGGGACGAACGCTGCGCATACCTCGATTGACGATGATGTCCACACGAAGTTCATGGTGGCGCCCGGACGTGCCGCCGCGTCCCCATGTCACGGCGGTCATATGCGATGGAACCGCAATGGCCACGCTGGAGCAGCTCCTTCCCCGCCGGATCGAGGTGCCCCTCCATGGATCGGTGCTTCAACCCCCTCCACGGCAGCACAGACCACAGAGTGCGTGGGCTCTGAGATACCCAATATGCCCTGGCGTCCGTCCTCGTCCTGTGATGGTGTGGACTGTGGAGGCGATGGGGGTGACAGCCGGCGTTGGATTGCTGTGGCCTGGAGCGGCCGGCAGCTGTACGGCACCTACGCCCTGGAGCTCCAGGCGGCTGGGGGAGGTGTCCTAATGTGGGGAAGCAGCTAGCGGCTTGGAGGCAGGAGTTGCTGTGGTGGCGAGGACGACGTCGGCGGCGGCCAACAGCCGGAGAACGGCGATGTTCGCTCGTGAGGAACCTGCGACGGCGCGAGCGGATTTTTTTTTTGGTTAATTGGATCCACTATAATTTTTGATCTTCCGATAAACGTCATTACTATTCGTCTATTTTAAAGCATGCCATTACAATTCTTTGTTTCCCACAAAAATACCACTGAATACGTATGGACCACGGCTGGGCCCAATTTGCGCAGCGTATCTGAAGACGTATACTTCATCTCTCCACATCATCGACACGCTGGGCCCCACATGTCACCTTCTTCCTCTCCTCATCTCTCTCTCGGCTCTCTCTCTCTCTCCCATCCAGCGCCAGCCACAGCGCTGCCGCTGGGCGGCGGCGGCATGGCGGCGGCCTGGCTTATGGGCGAGCCGACGAGCCATTGTCGTGTTTCTCACTGTGGCCAAGCAGCGAAAGCAATGGCGACAGGGCGCCACATACCGAGCGGGGCCGCTGCCGGTCAGCGGCTTCGCCTCCCGGCGGCGCAGGGCCACCGAGGGCCGCCGCCGGAGAGCAGGCGACTTTGACCGGCGTCTTCTTTGCTTTCGCCGCTTGCTTTCGCCCAAGGCGTCTTCTTCTTCTTTCATGGGTCATCTTCCTCTCTGTTCTCTACCGTGTACACTCTGCACATGGATTGCTCGCCGGCGTGGGCTCGGAGTTGAGCTAGGGGCCTTGCTCGCCGGCGTGGGCTCGGAGTTGAGCTAGGGGCCATGGGATACGCTGGGGAGAGATGCAAACGGAGAAGGAGCTCAGCGCGCCGCCGATGGTGGGCTTCTTGTCGTCGAATGCTGACCGGAGAGGGAGGGAGCCGAGGCGAGGCGGACGGCAACTCCGGCGAGCTCGCGGCGAAGGTGTTGCTGGCGTGGGTTGATGCGAAGGAGCGGTTTCACGGACTCGTAGTGCCTCTGCGAACTCGACGGAGGAAATGAGGTCGGAGGCGGTCGGAGCGCGGAGAACAGCAAGCTCAAACCGAGCTCGGCAATGGCAAATGTATGCTAAGCGGAAATGGGTCTTTGGAGAGTGGGAAGGGCTCGGGTAGTAGTGGTGGAGCGGTGGAGGCGTGTGCTCGCGGTGTCGAGGCCCAGTTTATATAGGGCAGAGAGGGAGCGAAGAGGAGCCGGTCGCGAGCTCAGAGGCATGCCGCCCATGGCGGCTGCGATTGGCGCGCCCGAGGTGTGCGGATGGCGCTGCGACTGCTGCGAGGGTAGGGGGACGCGGAAGGAAGGGAGGGGGCCTGGTCCTCGCGGCGAGCGAGCTTGGTCGCGGTAGGAGCGGGAAGAGATGGGTTGATGCTCGCAGGCTGCCGGTGTGCTGCTGCTGCTGCTGCTCGCCGTGGTCGTGGCTGCGTCGGGATGGAGAGAGAGAGAGGAGGAGAGGAGGAAGAAGAAGATGACATGTGGGACCCGCGTGTCAGTGACAGGGGAGATGAAGTATACGTCTTCGTATACGCCTGCAGCTAGACCCAGGCTGTGTCCATACGTATTCAGTGGCATTTTTTTGGGAAACGAAGAATTGTAATGGCATGCTTTAAAATAGACGAATAGTAATGGCATTTCTCCAAACATCGAAAATTATAATGGCATGGATCCAATTAACCCTTTTTTTCGAGTTGAACGTGGAGGCGGCTGAGGAAAGTGAGGAGGGGATTTGGAGGAGAAAGGATAAGTCGCGTGTGCGAAATTGTGCGTTGAGCACGTGCGGGAGGGAAAGCAATCGGCGCGCCTGAAAAATGAGCGCGCACCGTGCTGCATGGCAGGAGGGGGGGGGGAATCAGCGCCGCTAAAAATCGGCGCCTGGAAAATGTCATGAAGCTAATATATGCAGTTAGCATAGCAAAATCTACTGGGCTCCACATGTTGGTCGGAGATCACATTCCAACATGTGGATCCCTAAACTTGGCCAACGTTGTCATCTCGGTTCACGAACTTCCATAGTGGTCAGAGTCGGTCCCTAAATTTGGACAGTGATGTCATTCCGAACCGTAAACTTCATTTTGAGTCTCATCTGAGTCCAAGCTAAGCCTAACCCGCTCTATTCGCCAGTCCCCAAACTTGATGCAGTGTCATCACAGTCCATGAACTGACACATAGGCCCCCACGTGTCAAACAACAAAAAAATTATTTCAAATATTTTTAAACAACTTCAATATTTTGGCAATAAGGTACCATTTAGGAATTAAAATGTATTTATGTCATGATATTCGAATTACTTCACAGTTAAACTACTCTCTCCGTGAGCATAGGGAATCGGATGGGTAGCGCACGATGGTACGATGGTTTATACTGGTTCAAGTACGTGGTACCAAACGTCTAGTTTGAGGTGGATCTCTTATGTCATATGCTACAGTTTATAAGGGCGTTGACTGTAGCTTGCGATGTACAGATCGGGTGTCCTACTCCACCTTATATAGTCTGGGCTCTGGGGAGACGGGGGGTTATAGAATCCGATTGATTTACATATATGTTTTCTAGTCGGTTATATGGAAAGTATAACAAACAATCTATTGTATCAATGTAGGAGCCGACGTCCAAATCCGTCAACACCTGTTGCGTGCCCAGCAACGCATGAAATCCTAGGCCGACAAGAGGCGTTCCGATCGGCAATTTCAGGTTGGCGACTCAGTCTTCCTCAAGCTGCAGCCATATATTCAAACTTCGTTGGCACCTCGCTCAAATAGCAAGCTTTCCTTCAAGTACTTTGGCCCCTTCACAATCATTGACAAGATCGGGCCTGCTGCGTACAAATTGGAGCTTCCTCCGGGCGCCTCCATTCACCCGGTATTCCATGTATCACTGCTGAAGCCTGCGGGTTCCCCGGTTGCCCAGGTATACTCTTCCTGATGTTACTGATGCTCTCCAAGTCCCCGAGTAGTTTCTCCAACGTCGCCTTCATCCCCATGGTGCCGGCTTTGTGGCCCAAGTGCTTGTCAAATGGTCTGGTTTGCCGAAAGATTTAGCCACCTGGGAAGATGCAGATCACTTGAAGCAGCTTTTTCCGTTTGCTCCTGGGGACATGCCGGGTCCCAAGGGGGAGGGAGTGTCATCAGCCCTCACACTCCGGCCCAGCCCAGTGGAGACAAGGCCCGCAAGAGCTCGCGCAAGAAGATATGTCCAAGAAACTGAGCGGCCCAGAATGGGCGTGTAATGTGTGTGTTGAGGCCCAGAGGGGAGAGGAGTAGAAATAGCTTGAGAGTATTCTGGAACAGGCAAGCTGTAAAACAACACTCAACTTCTTCTTGGTTTACACGCAAACTTCCTCGCCGGCGAGCTGCCGCCGTCGTGGACGAGATTCGTCGTACTCTCTTTCCCTCTCTCTTAGCTAGCTGCTAACAGGACGTCAAGATGTTGAATAAATATATTTGTAACATCAAAATTGGTGTTCAAATGAAGAGGAAATTGAGCCCTCTATCATGGGTTTCCTATTAGGATAAAATGAGCCCTATCATGGGTTTCTCATCTGTTAATTTTTTCCAAGTGTTTTTTTGAAACTATGATTTCTCTTTTCAGTTGTATAGAGAGAATCCTCCATGTGCAATTTTGACGAAATTTCGTATTTTTCGTTGGCACCATAAAAAATTATACCCCGGCCATGCCCAGCTTCGCTATACCGTACCCAAACGACCTCGCAAGAAGTAATCCCTTCCACAATCTCTCGGTTAGATTGATTTCCCCTCTTTATTTTTTCTTGTGGTTCAATTTATCGTTCTTTACTTTTATGCATTTCGCTGCTATCTTCAGAACTGAAGGAGAGAAGGGAGATCTGAAGCACATGGCCAAGTAGCTCCTTCTATAAACAGGCCGTACTCAAGTGGATGCACTTGTTTATTCCTTGAATTGTTTTTGCTTCAGAATGAACAATGAAGGTTTTTTTTTTTGGTGCTCAATGCAATGGTCTCACATGAATTTTCATATCATCATCCACTATCACTAAGTATTCAGAACTGTTACCTTTGTAAAATGTTCTCCATTGAATGCCTGTGGTGTCCTTAACTCCTGATCATACCCTGTTTATTGTGTTCGTAGATAAGCTTTGCTCTTGGATAGCAATATAGTATGTGATGATGATATACACTAAACTTTCATGAATTGTTTGCAAATTGATGTACTTTGCAACTAATAAATAATGTTCAGGTTATATCAATCATTGAGTGCGTTCTAAGTCATGGTTTAAATATACCAGTAGTGGTTTTTTAAATATGTTACCTGAATTTTTTTCTCTTTTCCACTAAAATAAATCTTATTTTTGAGTCCTAAAAAATCGTAATCGAAATATTACCATGAACAGGTACAATGCGCCATGTGGTAAACAACAGTATTTGCACAGTAAAAATATTACGAACGTCAAACAGAAAGTTCAGTGTGCCTTAAACAATGTTGGAATCTTGGCTAGCAGAGACCTTGTTATGGATTCATGATGTTTACTGCAAACAATTTAATATAGCTAGCTGGCCTTTCTGTGCAAAGGCATTTTGCCATATGGGTCTCATAGCATTTTCTATAAAAAGAAGATCATTTTAACTTCTTAAATGTTATGAATCTTATTAATCAATTACTATGCCTATTTACAATCATAGGAGGCACTATCGGTTTTGGTTCGTGAAGCTGCAAAAAATTCTATCATCCAGCAGAAGTGGAAGATTTGTTTGTACCTTACAAGCTTCACTCTAGATGCATTCTCATTGTTAAGTGCTTTGTGCAGACCTAAAAATCATTTTTTATGCAGATACTCGGTGAAATTTATCTGTGCATCAGACAAGTGCGAATAGATGGGTTATGTTCTTTCAGAGCTTTCCTTTTCTCTTGGTAACTATCTCAGTTATATTGTTCATGATGACGTTGTTGCTTTTTTCTTCTGCATAAAATCTTAACATGCTTGGCTTGTAATCAGGAAAATCTTGGGAAAATGCAAGGTAGTCAAGCTGAGGTCACTCGCTTAATGAAATGTGTGGCAAAGTCCAGAAACAATTTCCGTCGTCTACAATGGAATAATGCGTACTCAGATCCTGAAGCATTTTTCTCAAGTGTTGTTTTTGTAAGTATTATCCCAGCTTAGAAAAGCATGGATTTTTATTGCTGGATCATTATATCACTAAAGAAAAATATTGATGCTGATATTTATTATTTGTAAAAAATAATTGTTATGACACAAGCAAAATTTATCAAACCAACTGAATAATCAACATATATTATATACTCAGATTGATTCAGCCTTATGAACAAGTTTTGAGTTAGGTATTTTGTGTAGAACCATTCACAAATATTTTTGGATTGATCTTTGGACAATTATCTAATTTGATGTGAGAAGGGACGGTAGTTATATGCTGATGATCCGTTTGTGAAACGTCCTTAGATGTGCTACACGAAAAATCTGAGATGCGGTGTGCATGGCTTTATCAACATCTTGCTGAATTCCATGATATTTATATAGGATTATATAAACTATATATGTCATGAATATCAGGCCCGACATACATGAATAGACTAATAGATTATGCTGAAGAGTGAAGACAGTATTTTGCAGAAGCATCATGAATAGCAGGCATGACGTATGGAGAAATCGCACTCTCTCCATATATATAGGTTAACTAGCAGGTAAACCCGCGCTTCGCGCGGGCAACAGTGAGGGGGAAAAACGAAAAGGTTGGTACTGTTCCTTAGCGGGCTGGTACTGTTCATTAACGGGGTCGGGTAACCGCGACGTGACCCCCCTCGAACTTATATTCTTTTATAGATAATGAAATATCCTAACATATATAACATAAAAATCCTGAGAAGAATACTTGTGGACCATAGATTCTTTAGAATATTGCTTGGTAGTTAAAGAGTTCTATCTAGGTTCACCATTCATCATTATTGTTTTGAGACAATATAAACTCTCTTTGAAGTGACGTCCACAACTTATTGCTAATCCTCTGTTTTGTACATATTTCCACTCCTGAAGCATAAGCTTGTGACTAATTTAAGCTTTCTTTGCAGTTTTCTATGATAGAGCACTTCATAGAGGCCATTGGCTATCCTAGGCCTCCACCAAGTTTATATTTCTTCTTTGAATTTTCAACAATTAAGGTAACAGATATCCCTGTAATTATTCTATGTAGTCAGCAGTGTTCGCTAGCATTTCCTTTTTATTCTGTGATTCATCTATTGACTATTGATATCCTACAACTTTTGATATTCAGTCAATATTTTGCTCTTAAAGCGCAAAGCAGGCTCTGTTGTTTACTTTCTTCTAGTTGGACCACATATCACTATCTATGTTGGCTGCTGCTATATCTGAAGTTGCTTATGCCTTTTTCTAGCTTTGCTTATAGTCTGTCGCTGTTATCTCATCTTTAGCTGATTCACTTAGTGGTGTTGTTTCGTCGTGCCATTTTAGATCTGCATTATTGCAGCGTTCGCAGTATATGATACATGCACACTTTGTTGCTTGACATTGGGCAGTTCTGTTTATGCAATATCTTCACATATTTGCTCCTATTGCGGTATTGCCTTTCCTCTACTCACATACTGCTGAATCATATCCTTCAGTTTAATTTTTTACAGCATATTACTTAGAAATTAATAGATCTTATTATTAGTATGAATTATTGAGTTTGTGTAATTTCGTTGGCTATTCATTATGTATTTTTGTGCGTTTTTCAGATTATTTTTTCATTTAATTATTTCTTGTTAGTTCTATTTTTTAGTCTATTTGTTTTCTAGAGCAGCCGGCTCTCTGTCTCTTTCTTTCATTGTCGCTCACTTGTGATAAAGTAGCCGGTGAGTTGTTGATTTTCCGTCAACTTTTCTATTGTGTATATATGATTTCACATAGGCGTTCCTCGTGTATTTATGATTTCACGTAGACAATGATTTTTTATAGCTTCATTTCCTATGACAATATCCTTATCAACATGTGATTTACAACGTGATTGTATTGAAAAACTGATGCATATGCTAAATATCAGGAGGAAGGTAGAGTTTGAACGGAGCATATGAAAGATAGAGTTTGAGTGGAGCGCACAAGTGATGGGATGATCCAAATCAAGCCAAGCAAAGCTTCATCGGTGGCGTCTAATTAATTAATAGCGTTATAATGGCTCCGTTCAGCTTACTCCATATTCGGCTTGTTTTTTCAGCCGAAACAGTGTTTTTCTCTCATAACAATTCAGCCAGAACAGTGTTTTTCAACCAGTTTCAGCCAAGATTCAGCAAGCCGAACGGAGCCAATTGTTCGGTGGCACCAAGCAAAAAACGTTGTAAAAGTGGCTAATGACAACCATATTTTCTGTGGCAATATATCCTATAGCAACGAACAATCCACGTAGCAATAGAGGAGACACCTTATAGCAACGACAATGTGAATATTGCAATTGCACATGTTGCCACCACTTCTTGGTGTTGCCACATAGGTTTTGTTGCCACACTCGTTATGCGATGCAATAGAGGCTATACCTTATAGCAATGACAATGCGAACGTGGCAATTGCACATGTTGCCACCACTTCTTGGTGTTGCCATATAGGTCTTGTTGCCACACTTATTATGCGATGCAATAGAGGCTGCACCTTATAGTAACCAAACTTTGGGCGTGGCAATTGCACATGTTGCCACCACTTTTTGGTGTTACGACATAATCCTTGTTGCCACACGTTTTATGTGTGGCAATACATTGTCTTACAACACACGTTCATCGTTGGTAGTGCACCATTTGCTACGACATGGACAAGTTGCCATTGCAAGGTCCAGCAACGTCTAAGGCGTTGCATTAGTTGCTATTGCCACACCTACAACCATAGCAAAAGCTTATGTTGCAACGCCTAGGTGTTGCAAATCCAAAACGCATTTTGCAACGCTAAGCAGAAAAGCGTTGTCCAAAGCTTTACCCACGCAAGCGCCTGCAACGCCTCCCAACAAAAAAAAATGTTGCTATTTCTGATATTGCAACTATTTCGGACCTATTGCAACACTTTTCGGGCGTTGAATTAGGGTCAAAATTTAGTAGTGCGTTGCAAGTGTGTTTTCCAAATGTTTCAGTTGTTTCATCTAGATGTTGCATGTTTTCATCTAGATGTTGCATATGTTGCAATGACTATACACGTATGTTGCAAGTTTATGTTCCAAATGTTTCACCTATTTCAGACGCATGTTGCAAGTGTTTTATATGTATGTTGTTATGTGTTGCAGTGGTTATACACATATGTTGTAAACATATGTTTCACCTGGTTTTAGTATGTTGCAGAAGGTGCTGCTCCCCACGCGCCCATCCAATGCTGCATATCTCTATCATGCGGGCCAGCTCCAATAGTCGGACATGCACGCAAAGGGCGGTTAGTGCCCAAATAGCCGAACACTCCCTGGTCAAAGTGCATGTCGAACAATCATCGGTCAAAGTGTATACACACATGCAGAGCGTCAGGGCGGGCCAACACTCAACAGACGTGGAACCAGACGTCCCTGCACCACCAGGCTTGGCCGCCCACGGTGGAGCATGCAACCGAGGTCCACGGGTACGCGCCCTGTGCTCCACCCTTTCTCTCGCATGCAGCTGGACGGGCCTCACGTACATGCTCTCCTGTGCAAGCGTAGCAGCAACAGGCGCGGACTCAACAACTGCGGCAGGCGCGAAACATGCGGGCAGGCACAGCAGCAGCACATGCGGACTCAGCAGCAGCTGCAGGCGTAGCAGCATGCGGGTGCGCGGGCATCCGGCCGACGCGGATGTCCGGGCACTAGCGTGGCCCTTTTGAAATCGTGTTTGAGCCGGGACTGTTACGCGAGCTAAGTGGTCGGAGTAAAAGGTCTACCGTATATATCTTTTTTTTAAAACGAAAGGTCTACCATATATATCGGAAGCTCGTTTTCTAAACTCAATACATATGATATATGCCATATCAAAAATATCCTGCTTGCACCCGTGTTCTTTATCCCCCACGGGTGTATAATGTCCACCCCTAAAATGGTGCAGGCAGCTTCTGAGCGCACCAACAGGGCTACCAGGCTTTTCCCCTTCTTTTGCCTCCGACGCCAGCTTGCTTCTCTCGCCTGGGCGCAATGCGATCATCTCTCTCCTGACGCACACCTCACTCTCACATTTCTCTCACCTCCCTCTCACGTCACTTTCAGCATCCAGCAAAGCACCGCATGCATGCAAAACCAAATCCGGTTCTCAAGATTTTCACCTATCCTTAATTCATTCTCTGTGCTGACGACTCATTTCCGAGCTAACAAATCCAATCAAGATATTTTGTCTAATTTCTAAAATAAGAAATATATAAATATATATTGGAGGACTGAATTTCCTGCTAAAAAATGGAGTAGACCTGGCGACGAATTTCAAGTTGTTTCAAATGAATAGCCCCTGGGTCAGCAAATGATTTATTATTTTTTTTAATGATGCATACAAAAAAATAAGATTACGTTTCTACTCACTGGCTTTCGCCAGTTTACTATCGCAAGAAAAATCTGGACATCGTGACCTCCATTCTGTACAGCAAGGAAGACGAGCATTTTGAACACCAGAAATTCCCGAAATTTCCCAACAAGCAACTCCGTTTTGGGTGCAGATCCCCCGAACTGCCACATGCAGGAAGTCACGGGTAGCATGCAGAGGTAATGCATGCAGTAATAAAACCGTTTGTTAATAAAAAATAGTATCAATAAATATCATAGAAAAACTAAAAACACATATATTTAGGTGCATGCAGTACTTTGTTGAACACTGAAAGTGAAAGTAACTTGAGAGGAGAGAGATGTAAGAGTGGAGTTTATGTACAAGTTGGGCCCCACCTTTTGTCAGGGACGTAGCAGCAGCTCCATGTAAGAAAATCCACTCCATATGCCATATATGCTAGTAGTAATGCAACCAGGAATAGTTCCAGATGATAAAGGTTATATATAAATTAGTGAAATAATTCAGTAGGAATTGTTCCAGCCCAGCAAACTCTAGTAACCGAACGGGCCCTTAGCTTATCAAAAATTGAACCACGTGTGGTAATCAACGACTATGTATATACAATATGTATATATGGGTTTTGAATGAAACCAATAGTAGCTTGGTTCATTATAAAAAAAGGTAGCTCGGTTTATTTAACACACGAACCGTACCTTAAATCCCACCTCAAGCCCATATTTTATCTAGAGGGCCCCTACTTGACCATTGCGGCTGATCTTTCTTGCGTCTGTTTGTATTCCATTCGTGCTTTCCTAATTCTGCCTGCCTGCCTCTGTCCATGTCTGCACTCATCACCGTCAGCCTCCTAGTGTGGCAACATCCCCCGGTCTGATCGGACCCGACCGACGACTCCATTCTTGGTGGCTACTTCACAGGATAGGCCCTCCCAGTGCGCCTCCTTCCTCCCTGGTAGGTAGATCTCGACGTGTCTCCCTCCTCCTTGGTGGGAAGGTCTCGGCGCGGGCTCCCTCCCTCCTCGGTGCCTTTATAGGTGCACCTCCTCCCCTGGTGTGGCTCCTTCTCCCAGTGCACCTTCTCCCCTAGTGCGGCTACCGCCTGCCAACACGCTCCTCATCCGGTTTGCCCCTCTCCTGACATTCGAGAAAAAAGAGAAGAAAGAAAAAAGTAAGAGTAATGTAACTTGTAAAATTGGTCCCAGAAACGGAGGGATCTTGATTTGAGAGCCGTTGTTGAAATTAAGCTTCAAAACGGGGTCCTCAAAAATAGATGAAGCACTCAAACTAAAAATAGAAAGCATTTTTAGGGCAATCGCACAAGTTGCTTAGCTGCCCACAAGACTATAAAGAAAAATAGAAGCCTCATACCTGTGGTCCGCTTCGGAAGGGACTTAGGCTGACTCCGTGGCTTGCAGGAGTCCATCAGTCGAGGCCAACAGAATTGTAGAGCTCCTGGGCCTAATCTCTAGGCCCGTAACCTGATAATAAGATGTCTGTTTGGTATCTTCTAACCACGTCTTTGACCAAAATCCAGTTAAACATATATTTGAAAAATCTGAGTGTTAATGGTTTTCAAAAGATTTAGTTTGTAAATATGTATATACACTTTCATAGTCCCATGTTTGTTCGACATATATTATAAATAAAAAATAATGGTCAAAGTTTAAAATCGAAGACCACAATTCATAGGAGCAAGAAATTCTTTCCTCTCTGAGCTGCTTGGGCCCTAGAGGGGATCCATGTTCTACAAACCCTAATGTCTGGCAGTTTTATTCGTGCTTCAGTGATCGTTGATTATCATGAACCGGGCCCGGACACTAGAACATCTGGACTGGAGCGAGACATGATCAATAGAAGTCAACAAGCGAACACGTCAATCTATTGAAAGGTTTGACAGTTAACGGGTGGTTCTCTTTCATACAAGCTCATAGTCAACTGACCATGCATATAGAGTCAGCTCTCAGTTGTCGACATGGAATTGTTTCCTTCGCTCCCTTTTTAGCCATGGCCATGCATGGGCGTTGTTCGGAATCCTGTTCACGCATATACGTTGACACACTGAATACTCTTATTTAGGGTCTGTTTGGCATGGCTTTCACCTGCTCTAGCTTGTGCACTGTTTATTAATGTACTAGCATTGTAGCACGGAGCTGGTAGAGCTAGAAATCGTGGCTCCACCTGCTCCTCTTTTCCTTGGTTCATTTTTCACCTCGAAAACTGAAATGGCTCCGCGCTATAGTACCAAACAATGTTATTACTGTGTTCTTCGGGAGGAACTTGAGCACCTAGAGGCCATACCAAACAAGAGCTTAGTGCCGCATGCAGTTTCAACTTGAGCTCAATCAACACAAGGTGGCGTCTTCCAATTTTCTTCGTCATTGTAAGGAAGTGACAGGTAAGCAAACAGGGGTATGGTAGAAAGGGGCTGCTTAGAATGGAGATCAAATGGCGCAAGCCACAGTGATGTAATGCCATGTTTTGGTAGACGTCTGCAATCTATTGTTGCCCGAGGTGGCGAAGGTATGCAAGCTTTCTAATCTAGGGTTCATTTGGTTTCGACCTATTCATTCCATGGGATCTTGGTGGTTTTTTATTTTGACCTTGTTTGGATGTCTATGTATCAACCTCAATCCATGTGTGTTGGAGTGGTTTGGTGTGGAATTTAGTTTAAATTCCACACCAAACCATTCCAACACACATGGACTAGGGTGGACAGATGAGCATCCAAATAAGCCCTTATGTGGGCGTGGGACAGAAGTTGGGCATACAGAGCCATAAATATTCTCTTTTTTAGTATGACATCCCGATCAAAGAGTCTGCTATTTTCAAGGAGAAGCGTATTGTTGGGAATATCAATCATTCATAGACGGACGTTGTACTCACTGTACATGTGTTGGCATGAGCGCCCATTTTTTTTTATAATTTGGCTCTTTTTTGAAGAAAATTTACGTTTGGCCTCCTGGGAGACTTAAACTCATCTTTGGACCCTGGGGATCGGCGCTAGGACTCATGACGCTGAGGTAACACGTCTCGGCCCCACAAATCTTGGCTCTAAGGTGCCTAGACGTGCACAACAGGGCATCCTAGGTGGCGTTCACGTATCCGGTACCTCGGCGCCAGAATACATGGCGCCGAGCATAGATTCAAAACCCGCAGCCAAGTTTCCCTTACCGACGCTGCTCTCATTTCTTCCTCCTCCCTCTCGGTTTCTTCCACTCTCTAACCCGCCCAACCTCTTGAATCGACGAATTTGACTTTGGATACTTGGATTTGATCCATACATCTACGCGAGCAAGGTAATCTCTCTCCTCTTATCAAATTTTATGCATTGATTTGGTATATATTACGTCTATTTTGCAACCCTAGATACGTTATTACCTAATGTTTGAAGTGATTTTTTATTTTTTGTATTATGTAACGGTAGGATGCCAAGGCGTGGTAAAGCTAGTAAGCCAAGGTAATCTCTTATCATCGTGTTATATTATGTTTTCATTTATGTGCAATAAATAGAAAAACCCTAGGTTTAGGGTTTAATGTTCATTGCTTTCGGTTGTTAGAACAAATTTGATTCAATTGTAATTATGGACGGATGACCGGAAATGCCTTCGACCCGTTGCCTCTGCCTAGTGGTGTTCCAGTGCCCATGTGCTTTTGCGGCGATCCTTGCAAGGTAGCCAAGTCCGATGAAGAGGACACGTATAGGCAGAGGTATTGGATGTGTGCCAATTTTGCGTTTGAGCCTACACTTCGTCAGCGCCGCATTAACAAGATGGTGAGAAGTTGATGTTGTTTAATATTTATTTTGTGTCAAATGAAGTATTGCATGATTTATTTGTTTTGTAACAATTGCATTTGTTGCAGACCCCTCCACCGCTCTGTGATTTTGAGCAGTGGATCGACAATGAGATCAAGTCGGAAGACAAGGAGTGGATGCAGAAACTGTTACGGTGGGAGGCAGAGGACAAGGAGATGATGGAGAAGAGACGCATAGAGGAGGCTCTAGAAAAGGAGCACAAGGAAGAGGAGGAAAGGAGGCGTGTTGTTTCACACAGGGAGGAGAGGGAGAGGAAGCTTGAGCGTGCGCAGCGAGAGAAGACAGCCATGGAGAAGAATCATGATGCCCAGAGGAAGGGAAAATGGCCTCATTGCACTCAGTAGTCTTCATAACTTGCTAGTTCTATGGTATATTCACGAACAATGTTGTCTAATCTTGTACTTTGCATTGTGTTGTCATGTAATGTACTTTTAGTTTGTCGTCATGTACTTCAAATGTTGTTATGTTGATTAATGTGCTCTATTATTGGACCTTTCATAGTGTTTTTGGTTTCATTATTTGTTGTCATAATATTGAGTTTAATATTGCATAGGTAGTGAAACGGCAAATAAAACGTAACGAAGTAGTGGATTACCTAATTCAACACACACAACACATGAAATGGCATGTGATAACATGTGCCAAACTAGGGTACAGAGGTCCTGGACTAAACCTAACATGCCTTAGGTAATTGAAGCAAACAACAAGCACATGAAATGGCATGTGAGAACATGTGCCAAATAAGGGTACATATTTCCTTCGACTAACCCTAACATGCCTTAGGTGATTAAACCAAAAAACAAACACATGGATGTGGCCCATTAAAAAGATTGGTTTGTCCTAGTAGTGTGGCTACATAGCAAATTGTGTTGCACCTTCTCCATAGTATCCTCTCATTGTTGTTGTTGGTGGCGGCGGCGGGGGTGGCGGCGGAGGACCCTTGTTCCTATGATTAGGGCAGGTGCAATATGGATCATTGTAGAGTGCCTCCTATGAATTGGCACCATTGTTGTCGTCTTCCTGTTCGTTGTCCTTGTAACCGCTGCTAACTTCCCTTTTTAGATCGAAGATACGGTCCTGCAGGTAGTAGATATACTCCGCATGCGGATAAATAGGTCGAGGATCGACCCACCTAGTGAACCCACAGTTTTCTTTGGCCAAGGAAGACTGCAATAAGTATGTCATGTAAGTTGTATAGAAGTGGAACATATTAAGGAAACAAATAGTAATAGCAATTACCCATGCTCGCGGGCATTTGAAGAAACGACGACCTTCATCTATTTCCTCGGTGAATATCTGCACTAGGTAGTCCTCACCATGCATGCATTTTGGCCACTCTTTTTTCGTTCATCGTATCCTCTCAGTGGTGCCTCTTTGGTGAAATCACTTTTGCTCTCAACTGGGAACCTCTCATAAAGAGCTTCCTCAAAGAATTCAGGACCAAGAGAACCCTCCCACATAATAGTAGTTAACTTCCCCTTTGCTCTCCCTCTGGACGACCCTCCAGACATTGGTACTGCAACGAAAGAAAATACTGAGGAGTGCTGCGATGCTGAGATGCTGCAACATAATGAGAACAAGGAAAGTGGTACTGCTTGGTTTTTCCATATCAGCATGAGAAATTACTAAGTACCACAATATAACTTCTTGATGGCCAGACCTCACCATCGGACATTGTGCCACCCCTTTCTGTGACCTGGTACTTGCCGGTGCAATGGTCAAAGCAATCGACGTCATGTGTGGCAGCCCTTTCCTTTGCCTTGTCAAGATGCTTCTTAGGTTTAGGTGCCCATCTCTGATTATTACTCTGTAGTGCCATTGCTTGAGCATGTCTCTCGTTAAACCATGCAACTAACCTATAAAAGGTGAATGATACAATGGCATTAACGGGCATGGCACGTATACCCTTGAGTACACTATTAAATGACTCATCCATGTTGCTAGTCTGAAACTTGTACCTACATCCACCATCGTCGTAGGCTCTTGTTCATTTCTCAGGTTGTCTCATCAATCCTCTCAGCCACTGCCTACCTTCTGCGTTTGTTGCCATTTTTAGCTGCTCCAACTTCTCCTCAAAGAATGGCACCTCAAGCATGCAAGTAACCTCCTCGAATAGAGGAAAGTTATCTTTCGTACCATCCTTCCAAAGTAAATTATCGGCAAGGTGTCGAGTGCACCAACGGTGGTGCAAAGGTGCATACCCCAGAATCTGCTCCTGTACGGCACCGAGTATGCCTTGGTCTCTATCAGATATGACACTTACCTCACTATGAGGGCCAACGACATGGATCCTAACAAGCTACAAGAACCATCCCTAGCTATCTTTGTTCTCCCTCTCCACCAAAGCGAAAGCCAAAGGAACCAATGCGTTGTTTGCGTCACACGAAATGGCTACCAAAAGTGTGCCCATGTACTTGCCAAGCAGAAAAGTACCATCAGTGGATAACACTGGACGAGAGTGCCTGAAGGCCTCGACGCACTGGGGAAAGCACCAGAATGCACGAAAGAATATCTGCCTCCCGTCCTTCCATTCATTCAGCTTCGGGATATACACGTAATGCATGCCTGAATTTGCTGCTTTCATTGCATTGAACATTGCTGGCAACTGCTCGTACCCCTCCTCCCAGTCCTCATATATCATCTTCCAGGCCCGTTGCTTTGCCCTCCATGCTTTCCCATACTTTATGTCATACTTAAATATCTCCTTAGTCATCTCCATAATTGTCCTGACCTTCAAGTTGGGCTGACCCTTCAAAGTTGTGTATAACTTTTTGGCAATGAGGGTAGAGATCAATTGTCTATGCTTCTGTTTTAGATCTATCTGGGCACAAGTGTGTGGACCTACAATTTTGGTGATATTGAATTTCCCTGTGGCTATCTGTTTGCGAGCATAGGCCCTCCAATTGCAATCTGCCATCTCGCACACCACCGTGTAACGGCGCTCCACATAGGAGTGCCTCACCTTGAATGGTCTCTTATGTCTCACAGAATATTCCTGTAGCCACCTTCTTAAGGTGGGCAAGTCCTTGAAGACCATGCCCTTCTGAATTTCCACGCTGTCATCGGCCTCAGGAGCCTCTAGCAGCTCATCATCTCTTCCTTCTCCATAAGCATGTTGAGAACGACTAAGGTCACTGAATTCATGAACCAGTGGATCATGATCAGGACACAAGCGTCTGATGAGCTCAATTTCTTGTTTGCTCAAAGCTGCAACTGGGCGGTCATCATCAGAATCAACGGCCCTTGCTGTGCCATAAGGCTCCTCATCATCCGTAATATCAACATCTACAATGTTAGAGGCCATAAACCCTGGGTCCACGTTGATTGATGGAGGAACAGGAGCACAACCAACATTATCAGGATTGTCTCCTGCATTTAAAGCACAAATATGGATAGCACTGAGACAAAGGAATGGAATGAACAAAGAATAAGGAAAGCCAAAGTGTTACTAAATCACTTACTAGGATGATTCTGGGTCAAAGGGATCTCCTGAGGGGCACCAACAACATCATCAGTCCCACATTCTGCACGGACACCAGTACATACACCAACCTCATTTGGGGCAGATTGAGCATCGGGCACCACAACCACATCTTCCACATCCACCTCACGGTTGGGTAATAGAGGCTCAAAGGGTGCTAGATTCTCTGCTGCTGGTGACAACCCATAAGGGGGTGAATACCCATGAGGAGTGGGATCATTGGATAACTTCCGCACAACCAAATCTAAACATTGAAACTCATTCTTCATGACAGTTTTGACATATTTGTCCCATTGAGCCTCTGATGCAATTGGGACCAACCGCCTCAAAATTGTCCCTGACCTGCCATGGTGAAGTACCCCCTCAACTAAGATGGCATCTTCATTTGAATTGCATTTAAGCTCATCACGAGCCCTACCAGGCAACTTAGAAAACAATGGCCGATCATCGAATATCACTGGCACCCTTTGCATTCCAACAAAACTGGCATTCCCAAACTCATCTTCCTCCACACTTCCTCCATAATATAGGGTGACTACGTTGTCCATCTAGTTGGTATGCACAACACCAAAGTTATTACGGGTTTAACTAATACGGGTACAACTAAATTACATACATATAAAAGTTTCCGACTCTCTACCTAAATAAATAAGTATCTAATCTAAACCACATATCTATCTACAAGTACTACCTATATAACTAAATTACCTAACTATCTAACTATCTATCTAAATTAGCTAAATAAATATCTACCTAAATTAGCTAACTAAATTACATCACTAAATCACTAAATAACTAAAAAAGCTTTACCAAACTACAAAACTATATAAAATAAATAACTACATTATCTAAACTAACTCAATTAAAAAAACTAAAGAAAAAAACACCTGGGAGCCGGTGGCATCACTGGGGGCGTCACTGGGGCGGTGGGGTCACTGGGAGCCGAGGGAGCCGGTGGGGGGTTGGGCGGGGGAGCCGTCTGACTCGGATGCCGGCGGCCCGCTGGCCGACGGGGACGCCGGGGAGAAGCAGGGGCCGCCCTCGCCGCCGGTGCGCGTGGAAGGAGCTCTGGGGCGACGAGGGCGGCTGAGGGAGCGGATGGGGAGCGAGGGAGGCGACCGCCACGCGGGGGACGGCGGGGGTGACCTGCTGCGGTGGAGCATGTGGTAGCCAACGGAGGACGCGCGGGCGACGTTGGGCCTGGCTGGCGGCGGCGGTGAGAGGGAGAGGAGAGATACAGCGCGAGAGGGGGGATAAAGAGAGCGCAAGAGAGAGCTGCGTCGGCCACACGCTTGAATCCATGCTCGGCGCCTGAATACATGGCGCCGAGGTCGGCGCCATGATCTGTGGTGCCGAGGTACCGGCCACGTCAACGTCATCTAGGCTTCCCTACTGTGCTCGGCCAAGCACCTCGGAGCCAAGATCTATGGCGCCGAGACGTGTTACCTCGGCGCCATGAGTCCTGGCGCCGACCTCCAGGGTCCAAAGATGAGTTTACGTCTCCCAGAGGGCCAAATGTAAATTTTCTTAAAAAAAGACTAAATTGTAAAAAATTGGGACGTGAGCGTTCATACAGTCTAATTCGTCCTTGCAATTTAAAGACAGATTGAGAAGGAGGTTGTACTCACTGTACATGTCTTGTACTATAGAATGGACCGGATGGTGCGTGGTGAGGCTATCTCCCACAACAACACCTAAAATACAAGACTCATTCATCCTTTGGGTAGCGTTATATGTAAAAGGTTCAATACTTATTCGGCATCTTCTCCAACAATAAGATCTAAAACAAAATTTTTTCTGCAAATGAGTTTTCAGAAGAGAGGATACCCATATTTGGGTCAGGCAACCCAAAATAGGTTTTCTGTATAGACACTCTATTGGAGGATGATTTTAGATTTCTTGCTACCCATTTTAGATTTTGGTGCTCATATAGTTATTTTTTTATTGGAGACCGTCTCAGTATGAGCCCAGGCTGCAGGATGCCCAAACCAAAGGACGAAAAGACAACTGAACACATCAATTCGGGCTTCACTTGAGAGCAACGCGCTGAGTCGTCAATGGCTGCTTAATTTGTCACAGTGTGCAAGTAGCGCAATAGCGCGTTGCGCACTTGGACTTTGTTGAGTCTAGTACTGTGTAGCAGTGTCCATTTGTACCTTTTTTTGGGCTCACCAAATAGTTTTTTTTACGAGACCTATGAAGCTCATTTTCCATTTTGTTGCACTGTACTAGTAGCATGACTGATGAGAAGGGAAGAAACAACTCTGTTACTATCAAGTGTCACCTAGTCCACTTACTTAGCTACTCGATCAAACTTCAAGAATCCTGTTGCCGATTTTCTTCGAACTTCATTTTTAGTGAAACTTCAGGAATCTTACAAAAGTACTTGAGTCTGTCTACTGTACAACTGTGTGTTTTATATAGTTTCAACATATGATTTTTTTGAACCGTAAGATGAATATCCAACAGCCTCCAGCCTTCTTCTACCTTCGGCTTCCCGTCTTCTTCTACATCCAGACCTCCCCCCGCCCGCCCTTGGCTGTGGCTATGTCGGTACAAATCACAAGTAACAAAGAGCACTGCTGTGTCGACACAAATCATAAATCACAAGAAATATTTTTTTTCTATGAAAGAACAATGACAAAATTTGGGAAAGAGGCTCACCGGAACCCTAGCCACCACCGCCGTCATCTTTGTCTCTGGTCGGCACAGATCCAGGAAGAGAAAGAGGTGGAAGAGGAGGAAGAGGAGGAGGAGAAGAATACCTACCTCGACAGATCCACCATGGACATGGCCGGATCCGCCATGGCTGGCGCCGGATCTGCCATGGCCGGCGCCGGATCCGCCATGGCCGGCGAGCTTGCACTCGGGCGCGGGTTGGGTCACCTGGTGGTCGCCGGGGCACGGGTGGGGCTCGTCGGCGCCGGGGAGATAGAGGGAGGAGCGTCGGTGAGAGAGAGAGGAGAGTTGGGGAGCGCGGAGAGACAGAGATGCATCAGAGTCGTGCGATGGAGGAGCATCGCCTCGCTTCGCTTGTTTTAATCAGAAGAAGTCGGGTGTGGGCCCTATACTCAGAGACACAGTAAAAATCGTGTGTCACTGGCTCTGAAAACACACGGGTGAGCGATAGCATTTCTGAAGTACTTTTATTTGTCAGAATCAGCCAACCAGATGTACACCAAAACTCACTACAACTTGAATAACAAGGATAATTGTTTTATACTCAACAGAATAAATTCAGACGGGCCAGAAGGAATAGCAAAACCAGTGGATGTCCATTGCCTTTTTCTTTTTCTTTACATGTTGACATGGAAACATCTAGTATAGTTTTCAAAGTGCAGGTGGGTGCCGAAAAACCTACGCTAATCATGCCATTGTGTCTATCTATCGTTCTATCTAGATACTACGTACTATAGCGCTCAAGCAAGGTCATAGGCTCTGGCTGTGGCTATCTTCTGCAGCTTACGCGACAGTTTCACCACCAGATACCCTTGTAAGTTGTAACCGTCTCATGGTTAATTTGCAACGGGATTTGTTACATCTTGGTTGACTAGCTGAGAAAAGACAGCAAATTATCCCAATCACCAGAATAAGCAACAATTAATCAGTTCACGAGCCATCAAGGTGGGGAAAAAAACAAGAGAAGCAGCCAAGAGTAGTTCTCCTCGTGAACACAACTCGATCATTCGTGATTTCCGTCGTGGTCTTGGTTGCTTCAGGTTTCGCGGGCACCGCAGCAGAGCACCTGGATGGCGCGCGCGCGGCGGTCCGGGTGGAGGCTGACGATGATCCAGAGGAAGACGAGGACGGCGGCCCAGATGAGGAGGTCCAACGACAGGTGCGTCCTGGGCTGCGACACCACGAAGGTGAGCACCAGGCTCGAGTAGGCCACCACGAAGGACCAGCGCACGTGGCGCGAGTCAACGGGCATCCGCACCAGCAGGCTCAGCGTCATCACCATGGAGCTCGCGAACCCCACCCAGCTCGCGCCCATGAACACCAAGTACCTGCATGCCTCAGGTCAGTCAGCTCGCACAGAAGGCAGCCGTGGCCCGTGTGGCGGAAACGAACCTTGGCCGGTGCAGGTCGCGCATGATGGGGTCGCCGGCGCGGTACGTCACCTGCTGCTTGCCGTCCCTCGACGCAGCCGTCGTGTCCTGCTGCCAGTAGCCGCCGGGGATGCTGGTGCCGAGCTGGTAGGTGAGCGTCGTGATCAGCGTGGCCACCACCAGCAGCGTGTTGGCGTCGTTGCCCACCCAGGTGTTGGGGCCGCCGCCGCCGCCGCCGCCCCCTCCCCCGCCGAGGCCGAGCTGCTGCTGGTTCACGGACTGGCTGTGAACTGGCAGCGGCGGGTACACACCGCCGTGGGCGTGGTCGCCCATCTCCAGGTTACCCGCCGGCGCCGCGTTCGGGTGCACGCGAGGCTGATGAGCCATGGGAATGGGACGCAGCACACACGGGGTAACAAGCGAAGCGAGGGATTATTAGGCAGATGTTGATCGGCAGATGGAATTGATCGATGGAAGCTGATGAGCTTGGTGTGGGAAATTTGGAATAATGGTGGATGAGACTATGAGAGGGAGTGAAGACTGAAGAGAAATTCAAGAGGGATCCAAGATCTATATGCAGTGCAGGTCTCCGCCTCTCCCACAGTGCTCTATGCTCCAAGTCAAGTCAACGCATTTTGTCCTGTCCATCTAACGCGTTTGCCACTTGTATTGTATCTTCTATAAATCCAAGAACTCTCCTACTGGTCCATCTGGTAGTACACTGCGGTGCATTTGAGTTGAAACGCGTTCAGCCGTATGTATTACCTCAGGTAATGCCACACCCACGTAGGACACCAAGAATAATAATAGTTGTCCTTTTAAAATGACCCTAAAATAAAACTCCTGTCCGAAATTTTGCAGATACGCAGGAAACTTAACGCAATGTTAAACTAAAATGTTTGCCAAAGAAATATCAGAGCTAGGCTCCACATGAATTCCAATTGAAAACTGAGAAATAAATGTCATTTTCACGCCAGTATAGATAACTTGATACCTGAGGACACTGAGAGTTTTTTTTTGGAGATGCTTGTGAGGACCTGAGAAGGCTTATGACAAGATATCAAAAAATATTATGTGGTGGGCTTTGGACAAACATAAGTCCCATCAAAGTACGTGACCCTCGTCAAGGACATGTACAACAATGTTGTGACTAGTGTTCGAACAAACGATGATAACACATATTACTTCCTGATTAAAATTGTACTTCAGCAAGGGTCAGCCTTAAGCCCGTATCTCTTTGCCTTAGTAATGGATGAAGTTACCAAGAACATACAAGGGGATATCCCTTGGTGTATGTTGTTCGCTGATGATATAGTGTTAGTGGACAAAAGCCAGACAGGAGTAAATAGTAAACTAAAGTTATGATGGCAGACTCTTGAGTCTAAATGTTTTAGATTGAGCAGAACTAAAACGGAATACATGAAATACGACTTTGACGGAGCTGCACAGGAGAAGGGAGATGTGAGTTTGGAAGGTCAAGCAGTGCCTAAGAAGGATACCTTTCGGTATCTAGGATCGATGTTATAGAGGGATGAAGATATTGATACGGACGTTAGCCATAAAATCAAAGCAGGGTGGATCAAGTGGTGACAAGCTTCTGGCATTCTCTGTGACAAGATGGTACCACAAAAGCTAAAAGGCATTTTTTATAAAACGATAATTAGACCGGCTATGTTGTATTGAGCAGAATGTTGGCCTACAAAGATTTGACATGTTCAACAACTGAGTGTTGCAAAAATACGTATGTTGCGATAGATTTGTGGTCACACAAGAATGGACCGAGTTCGGATCGATGATATACGTGATCGTCTAGGGGTAACACCAATTGAAGAAAAGCTTGTCCAATATCAGTTGAGGTGGTTTGGCCATGTCCAAAGGAGACCTTCAGAGACACCAGTGCATTGTGGAGTCCTTAGCCAAGCTAATAATATAAGAAGAGGTTGAGGAAGACTGAAATTGACATGGGAGAAGACAATAAAAAGAGATTTAAAAGTTTAGGATATACCTAGAGATCTATGTTTGAATAGGATTGCTTGGAAAGCAGCTATTGAAGTGCCTGAACCGTGACTTGGGGCTCTCGGTGGGTTTCAACTCTAGTCTATCCTAACTTACTTGAGACTGAAAGACTACGTTGTTGTTGTTGTTGTTGTTTTTGTTTTTGTTTTTGTTCTTGCGAGGAAACGAGTCTGAGAGTTTGGACCAAGTATGGCAAAGCCCTGTTACTGTGTTTAAAAAAAACGACCGAGTAAGGGAGCTTCTCACATTGCATTCAGGAAAAAAAACGGACCGAGTATATATCTGCTTTCTGGTAGTTGTGTGGCTATGAACCTTCTGGTACAAATGACGCGTCTCCCAAGCAATGCGTACCATCTATACGATCCATAGTACTCCTATATATCTGAATGGAAGAACGCAACTACGCAAGGGATTGCTTTGTTTTCTTGAACGGGTGTATCAGGGGCAGGGCTGTCCGGCCCATCCAACCGCGTTTACTTGGACTCAGTCTCGTATATGCTCGTGCAATCATAATGTTAACATATATGATTGCGTTTTTATACAACATGATAAAGCATGCCTCTGGGCCTGTTCGTTTTTCTTGTAATCCGTCTTTTTCAGCTGGAACAGTATTTTTCTCTCACAACAAATCAGCCGGAACAGTGTTTCGGCTTGTTTTTTCAGCGAAGCGAACGGGGCCAAAGAGAATGACAGACTCATGTCTCCCATTTATTACTGACGTTATCCATCCTTTACTCGGACGATGATTAAGTCGTTGAAGCCAACGGAAGTAGGAGAAGCATACATTAGAGTAACAACCACATCTATCATCAACAACATTTTCAGCTAGCCCATACTAGGGTTCCTTCGTAATCCAACTTCTTAAATTTTCAAAACCTGTGTTTCGGTCTTGGAATAACATCTTTTTCATTTTTTACAGAGTGTGCGCTAGCATCGGTCCAGGCGAGGGGGCTGCGTGCGATGATGGCGGCATCGATCGACGTCGTCGTTAGGGTTTGACCGTCTGAGAGCGTCCGGTCCGTGGGAGAGGAGGTCCTCTGTTTCGGATACCGCAGGTGAGAGGGCTTCACGTGATCAGTGGCGGATCCAGAAATGGGTCAGGATGGTGGTTAAATTATACCAGGCTAGAATTTTTTTTGGGTTAAACTTCGGGGGGACCAAAGAGATCCCCACCTGCATTTTATTCCACAGATGCCGGTTGAACCGGTTGGTGGAAGGGGGCAAGCCCTCCAAGTTACAAAGTTTTACAAAAACTCGAGCAATTGGAATGATTACATGTCAAAGGTGTTTCTCCATTTGGTGGCCAGGGAGGCATTCTTCCTTGGTATGCGGCAGACCCAGGAATGAGTTGACTCCTTGCAAGCAGCGACAAGACGATCCACGCTTAGTTCCAAGCCTCTGAAGACCACCTCATTGCGGTGTTTCCAAATTTCCCAGCAGCATAAGATGATGATGGGGTAGGCTACGTCTTTATCAATCCACGGTGGCATGAACGTCTCCTAGAGCTGTTGTAGGATCTCTGATTAGCCTAGAGGGGGGCGTGAATAGGCCTATTAAAATAAAACTTGAACTTTTGTCAAATTCAACCCGCAGCACTGTCGCTCTACGGCACTGCCGAGCTAGAACAATGGCACTGCTGCATTTGCAGACAACTTCGAGATATAATTCAAAATCAGTGGAAGGAAAGTTGAATCCAAGAATTTATTGAGGTCCCTGCAGGTGTGTAGAATACAAATCGACAGTGAGCAGTGGTAGGAACACCACACACAAGTAGATCAGCCACAAACCCTAGAAATCACCTCAACAATAATATGAATCACAAGAATGTAAAGCAAGCACACGGTGACACAATGATTTATCCCGTGATTCAGCTCGCCACTAAGGCTTGCCTAAGTCCATGTTGTTGAGGTTAGCCACTAAGGCTTAGGGTTTTTCAACCCTTCCTTGTTCTCAAGTCAAGAGAGTTAACTATTGAGATGAGGGGTGAGTTTACTAGCTGCAAGAGTTGGTTACAAATCTCCCGGGGCTACCACACAAGTTGGTAAGCTCCACGGGCGCGCTCTAGCTAGCTAGGAGCCAAGCTCCAAGAGTAACAAACACAACCACCGGCCATAACATGAATCAAGTGCTCTTTAGAGTTTGGGAATCAGTGGATCTGCTCTTTAATCGAGTTTGGCACCTTTTTCTCTCAAGGATTGATGTGGAAATCAATGGAGAAGCTTGAGAGCTCAAGGTCACCAATGGAGGAGAGAGAGAAGAGCACTTTTCAGCTTCTGCACAAATAGAACGGTTGGGGGAAGAAGAGAGACATTGGAGGGGAAAGGGAAAAGTATAAATACCCCCTCACCAGGTAAGACAGCAAGGGTAAAGAATGAAGTGCTAGCTACCTTAGCTGAGTAACCAAGGATGTAAGTGTTAGATTGAGCACTTGGTAGCATACTTTAGCTTAAGCAATATGTCCTCCTTTATAGTATGGCTTTTCCTATACTCAAATTCAAAATATAAAAGAATTTAAACCTCCTTTTAGTCTGAAGCCACAAACATTTATAATTGGGGGCTCCTCCATTTCATCTAACATCATCGATCTAAAATTCCTTACTTGTCATCTCGATAAATCTTATTAGTCCTCTAATTGCGTGGTCATTATCACCAAAACCCATAATTAGAGCTTGATTGCACTTTCAATCTCCTTCTTTTTGGTGATTGATGACAACACAATTAGAGCTTATAAAAGATGTGAAATAAATACTGAGATTTTTGAGCCATAGGTGTAGAGTGTATCACCAGTTTTAATAACAAAACCAGATACGCACCATATGTGAGCCCAGAAAGTCAAATCTCACATATAACTACAAATAAGGGTAATATCAAAAGACAATGCTCAATATATAACACACTTAGTATTAAGGATATAACCTTAGACAGCAAACAGTGGAAAGATAACTCCGATCTTTGGGGTGAAGACTCCAATTCCACAGCGACAATTGACTGGTTGATCACAAGCCTAATTCCTCCAAACTTTAGCAATCTGGTACCCATCCGGGATTTTTCCAAAGATTGGAAAAGTAAAGCAAGCGTAAGTACATGTCGTACTCAACAAATATAACATTGGGTTCATGAGGCTCAAAAGGCTAACACTGGTTAACTGTGATTAGCTTTTAATGAGACATGATTTTAGCAAAAGGGTGGCAACAAGTTTATTCACAAGCCCATATAAACACATGATCAGGTAAACATGAATAATAAATAGCATAAACAGTAATCATTAGTGAGCATCTTCATCATCAGTATCATCAGTGTTCATCATCTATTCCATAAGGGTTCCAAGGCCGCTCGTGACCGTGAGCATGGCTGATATACCAGTTTTACACTCTGCAGAGGTTGTACACTTTCACTGTGAGTTGTGATTTACCCTTTCGCTCGAGGTCGCGAGCCTCTTAACCCACTACCAAAGAAGGTCGGCAGGGTTCACTATGAAGCCTTTCAAAGATTCGTCTAACAAGTTAGGGCCGCTAAGATTTCCCCATCAATAAGCATGAACTCCCCTCCAAGGAGTGACTGACAGAAGGTCAAGAACCAGAATGCACTCAACCTGGCAGGCAAAGGTCATACCTATCGGAGCCCCTCTTGCGCCATAAAGGTAACCAATAACAAGCTAGAAAAGGTCCTCATACTTGACTAAAGTCAGAGCCATGTAGCCATCACAGTTGTACTGTAAGTCCCGGATGATCACTTACAGATAAGTCCTTAGGGAGAGGAATCTAGAGCACCATAAAATAGCCCAATGCTCTAGCCCCCTTGTTCCATATTGCTAAAAAGCATCTTTTAGTGTTTATTGCATATACCATTAGTCAAGTTACAAGATCATGGTCTTTAATTGAGTGCTAGCATCATACTACCCAATGCAATACCCCATAGGTATCAAGGTACAAGGTAACAAAGTACTAGAAAATCATTAGTGGTAGTCAAGGTAGACACATGCAGCATGAATAAATCATTAAAGTGAATAGGACAACAAGGAAGATCCCATGCTATAGTTGCCTTAAACTCATATCCTTCTTCTATTAAATTGTAACCTCCAAAGGACTTCTTCTGGGTCACCAACTTCTTTTATATCGCCAACGCAAAGCTCACCGACTGGACATGATCATAAAGCACCACACAAGTATCCATGCAATCATACATGAAGCAAACAATAGATCTAAATTAGAACAGTACACCAAACATAATAAACAACAAGTAAAAAGGTTTTAAAAATATTCTACATGTTACTATGAACACATAGACGCGAAAAGCACACTAATCGGAGCTATAATGGAAAAGTTATGAATTAAACAAGATTTTATTTAATAAAATAATAGATTAAATCTAACCTCGAATTTCAAAAGTTGAAATTATATTTAATAGTAGGATGAACATGTAAATTACGCAATTACGAATCTAACGCAACTTGAACGGATCAAATCGGAGTTAAAACGTAGAAGTTATAGCCTAAAGAAAATAGTGGCAAAACTGTAATAGATGAAAATGTATTTTGGATCTAACCGAAGAAAACTACTCTTTCCAAAGAATAATACGTATTCAGGAAATATGCTATGGACTACGGGTTCCAAATCTGGAAAAGACTGGGGCTCTTATGCAATGTTGCTAGCGAAGGGGTACGGTTGGATTTAAGCTGTCCGATCAAGATTGGACGGTGGAGATTAGAAGACGGGGAGGGAGAGGAGAGTCCGACGCCAGAAACGGAGCCGAGCATGGCGGTGGACATGGTCGGTGGCGAGGAGCTCATCAGCGAAGCTTGAAATCAGCCCTAGAGACCACAAGAAAGCAAACAAAAAACACGGGGAGAAGGAGATGGCAAACTCACCTAGGGGGTTATCTTTGGCGGTGGAGGCTCAGAAACAACGCGGGACGCGGCGCATGAGGACCTCGAGCTCGGTGACACGGTGCTAGGGTTTCGAGTTCGGCAACTGCGAGCTCGGGACGAGGCAGGGCTGCGCTTGGGGCTGGATGGGGGCGGCACGGTGCAGGGCTCGCCTTTTATAGCCGAGGAAGCAACGTGGGCAACACGACAACGGATGAGGCGGAAGCGGCACGGAGTCCCGGTGGTGGAGTCCGTGTCGAGGACGATGACGGACTCCGGTGGACCAGAGTCCGGTTCCAGGATGGGAGGAAGGAGACGGCGCTGACAAATGGGCCCAGTGTGTCAGTGACTACGCGTGGAGAGGAGGCGGGGTCCGTTGGTCAGCGAGATAGAGCAAGGGAGAGAGGAGGCGCGGCGACATGGGCTCTGTTGGGCCGGGTGGTGTGCAAAGTTGGGCTAGTGCGCACAGTTTAGTTGGGTCGGCCCATGAGCGGACCACGGGGAACGGGAAAGAAGGAGCAGGCCAGTGGCTTCTAGGGGAGAGGGAAGAGAAGCAGGTTGGGCCGTCACTGCTGGGCCGCGTAAGGCGGGGGAGCAGGCCGTGGGAAGAGAGGGAAGTGAGGAGCAGGCCGAGTGGGCCAGATAGAGAGAAGTGAGGAGAGATTGTTTTTTTCAATGCTATTTGAAAACCCTTTTTTAAAAAGTTTAAATTATTTTGAATTTTACAAAGCCACACATTTCAACAAATCATATGCACCGGCATGTATGCACAACCATGTTTCTAAACCATATAATAAATTTTAATTTCATGAAAAAATTTATTTCCTATGTTTTTATGAGCACAAAAATTCAAAATTAAATCTTTTTAACCCTATTTCAAAAAGAGAAATTTTTAGGGTGTTACATAGAGCCTCCCCCTAAATGTGTGAATGGAGAATTAAATTCTCAAATTGGCATAAGAAGTCAAGATTCACATTTTTAGTGAAAGTAATGAGGCTCCCCCTACATCCATGCTGTTGTGGGGTGCTGCACACTGTGTTAAATATATAAACGTGATGCAAATGACAGTTCATGCACAATAAGATAGCTGTGAGAGCTAGTTGCGGCACTGCCGCTCCATAGCCATAGCACTGCCACAGAGCGACAATGCCGAGCCTGGGTGCGGCACTTCCGCACTTGCTGCTACAGCACAGATAAGAACAGACACCACACAACATGTAGCACATATAAAGAAGTACATTCTAACACAGTTATATAACAAGCTACAACACAGATCAATACATGTCCATATCTCACACATATAGAGTACATAGGTAGCATTATTACACAAATAGAGTTTTGAGTGACTCTCAAACTCTCAACCTAGCAAAGACTACTCTTAACGGATAGAACATGAAAGCTCCTGCTGCAGCAACCGCTCCATGGCGTCGAAAATAAGTTGTTGACCCCTCTAATTTTCTTCCCCTTTGGCATAAAGCACCAAAAAGAGAAGAAAGAAGAAAAACCAACGAACTCACTCCTTATCTTCTTGGATGCCCTCAATCGATATCATCTCCACTAGTAGCCCTACTACCACCTGCAGCAACACGATCACCGCCATCATCATTATCGTCGTTGTCGTTGTCGTTGTCATTGTCGGAGGACACCACCAAACTCCTTTAGCAATGGGTGGTTGAAGTGTGGCACTGGCATCTGGTGATCCTCCTCAAGGACTACAAGGTCGAGACCAAGGGTGCGTGAGGCTCAAGGTTCGGCTGCACCTGCTCCTCCTCCTCCTCCTCATCCTCTGACTCTGTGTCAAAAAGGTTAGGGAGGTTGTCAAACCTCAGCGGTGACTCGGCTGGAGGAAAGGGTGGCAGCCCTGCGTGCTCTCTAGCCTCTTGGTTGGCTTCATGGTTCTCTAATCAGTCCTCATATGTGGTCCTCATTGCATAGGTGCAAGTTATGAAAATGGCCTTGATCTATTTTTCAAACTTCTCCATCTTCTTGCCCTTGCGAGACCTAGAGCTTGAGGACTCGGGCACGTCCTCAACTAAAGGAGAGCGTCTCACTACCTTGCTAACACCTAAGGCTTGGGTCTTCTTAATCTTTGTAGATAGTGTGGAGACCATATTTATCAAACTTGTAGCCAGTGACCCTCTCAATCATGAACTTGAGATAGGGGGCATAGGGCAGCCCCTTTCTCCAATCGTCCATGGCAATCCTCAGCTCACGTCACATGAAGCGAGGGACATTGAATCTGTCACCTCCAGGAGCAAACCTCACAAGGACATTCCTCACATAGCCATTAAGATCTGAAGCTGCTCCATCCTTAGAATTGATGGTGTGCCTGATTAGGTTGTTCAAGATGTAATAGTAGCTTTGCAAGCCACTAACTCGACCATCTGCCCCTCTCCAATCAATCCACATGTATGCAATGTCACGGATCTCTGCCCTAGCCTCATCATGGATATATGTGAAGCCCCACTCCTCCTCACCAAAACCAAAGATCTAGCTGAAAGTCACAAAGTCAACATGGTAATGCCATCCCTTAGTCATCCAGTGTATCTCATCGGTATAGATGTCATAGAAGAAGGTAGCATGGAACTGGGCTAGCACTTCCTCATTCCAATTGTACTGGAAGCTCATGATGTCAGTGAGGCCAAAGAGCTCACAAGCCTTGATCACCTTGTTGAATTTAGGGTCATCCTTCTCCTTGATCTCCTCCCGGTCAACATATTATGCCTTGACAATCTTGGACTTCCTTGAGTTGAAGATCACTGAGGCATAGAAGTTGGAATAAAACTCATTCTAGAATCTGTAGTCGACCCCCAAATCCTTTGGCTGCTCATAAGGATTGTTCTCACATGTTTCTTCTACCATCTTCTGCTTTCCTGCAAATTGAGCACGGGATGAGCATGGGTATCATTGGGATGCCTCATAATCACCTCCTCAAAATATTCTGTGATGTAATCTCTGTCAAATTCCTCAAGGTGAGGAGGAGTGTCTAGGCAAGCACCAGGAGAAATGGTGTGGCCAGCCCTCTCCAAGTTCTCCTCCTCTTGGATCATCTGATCCCTCCTCCCCCTGTCTCTTGGGTCACCTCTAGCCGCTGCACTGCTGCTGCCACCAGCTATCCTCACACGGCCACGCCAAGGAGTAGGCTTATCTCGCGGCTTCGTCATCTTCCTTTTCCACCTTCGGTCATCTTCGCCTCCGGAGGCCATCTATGCAAAAACATAGACCAAAATAAGATACTATACAAAAGGAGAGTAGAAGTTACCCTATAAAGCAAGTTAAGTAATCAAGAAGAGTCAAAGTGCAAGCGAGGGAAGCAGTTGATATCGTACTGCCCCCAGACATGCGGCACTGCCACGCCTGGGAGCGGCACTGTCGCACCAGCTGTTTCACCAAGACTGCATTTTGCTTCTTCTTGTCTACTTAACTTACTTCATAATTTAACTCCCAGCCCATTATACAATCTCAACAAGTATAAACATGTCTATGTCATCGATTCATCTAGATACGATTGAAAGGAAGCCTAGTACTCATTAATCTTAACTTTGGGAGCTGAGTGAAATAGACAAAGTGAGTCAACCATCGAACCAAGTGTTGAGCACTACCAACTTTGCCACAAAGGTGCGGCACTGTCATGTAACACCCCTGGTGTTATGAGCTTACTTAGCACCAAGACTAAGACCTAAAAGAGATTAACAAAACAAGTTCACTGGGTTTAAGAGTTTAAAACTTACCTGAAATGATAAACAAATTCTATGTGACTCACTTTTGTGGTTGAGAAAAATTAGAATAAATATTGTTAACTAGTGCTCTTGGGAGCTCAAAAATCAAATTTGAAGTTAAGATAAGCTCTTTTCGTTAAGTCGGCAAACACTTGAACTTACGTTTAAAGTACTATTTTTGGTGGTTTATTGTGGGCGAAATAATTAATTAGTGCTTAAATATTTTGTTCCTATGGGTTAGTATGAAGTATGGAGCATTGCATGAAATACTTGTGGGTTGGAGTTAATAGGGTTTAGGCCTTTTAAAAATTGTAACAAAAGTGTTAATGGTTGTTAGTTCGAACTGAACCTTAACTTTTCTAAGTATGGGAAAAGTAGTAAGACAATACTATCTTGACATTTAATTTCTAACAAAAATGTTTAAACACTAGCTGCATATTTTGGTATTGTTGATTGCTTCTAAGTGAGCACTTGGGCATGGTGTGGGTCGTGGGTGTGTTGTACATCACGTTGCCCTGCTTTAAAATTGCTCAAACATCGTTAAAACGTGTGAAATCATGTTGTGGGTGCTCTGTTCGTGAACTGGCGTTCAGCGTGACGAGCTCGTGTTGGCATGCTTCTATCTTCCTCTCTAGTTGCCCTTTTGTCATGAAGATTGCTTCATTAGATAGATGATAATGTCAACTTTAGGGTAGTGCATTTGGTTAAGCCTTAGTCGAGTTAATCAGCAGTTTTCATGTCGCTTTAATATCCGTGCACATCATCATTCATCGTTACTTGGCCTAGGTCTGTAGTCACCTCACGCACAGGCGGCCGCTGCCTGGTCGTTATTGGCCATGGTCGTGCTGTGGCTAGCCTTACTAGCTACCGAACACGCGCTGGGGTGCGACAGCCCCAGCCATCTTTCGTAGGGCCAGGCCGAGCTACGGTGCTGCTAAAGCGTGGCTGCCGTGTGCACGCTACCGGCCAGGTTGTGGGTGGAGCTAGCCGATGCCACGACAGTTACCATCGGGCCATCGTGGCACCCGCCTCTCCACTCATCCCACCTACCCGCTGTGGCACTTCTTGCCTCGGCTGATTCATAGTGTTGCTATCTCACCACCGCGGTCCTATTGCCACGCGCCATTGTCACCTAGGCACACTGTGCCTAGCACCCTTGCTTGTCCCGTTCCCACCCTTGTCCCCCCGCTTGAAATTGATGCCTACCATATGTTGTTCATCTTCACATCATCGTACCCGCCTTGTCCTCGTTCCTATCTCCTCGCTCGTCCTCATGCCATGCTCATGACCAGTCGAACCCCTTGTCCCTCTCTCGCTCTCTTTCTCTCGGAGGTGCTCAGCCTACCATGACCGCATCAAACTCTAGTCGAGTTCTGCAGCCACCATTCACGCCATCCCGAGTGTCTTAGCTCGATTCTTTGCAACCATGGTTAGCTTTGGAAGTTGGCTAGCCAGCCGACCCGCTTTGAGCCCCTCAATCCTTTATGACCAGCCGAATTCAGAATTTCCAAGCAGCCGATCATCTCGCCTCTGAAACAGAGCATGACTTGGGGGTAAGGCCCTACCCCTCGGTATGGGTTCAACTAGTTGTTCCTATGAGCTCACCTTGGTCCCCTCATGTTGTTGCTCATTTTTGTTTAACCAGGAACGATGTGGGTGAGGACCTGACGCGTTGGTGTCAACCTTGGAGTGTCGCTGATCTCACTGCGCGCACGTGGCCAGGCCACCTCGGCACTCCTCCACCTCAACTACCACTGTAGTGCGAATCCCGGTGAGCTACTGGTGCTTACCCGCTATCTCCACCACCCCGATAGTGCCTTAGGCCGCCGGAACAGTCATGCCGCCGCACGGTTCTCCCCGTCATCGAGGCTAGGCCTCGGTAGTGCACCGTTAAGCTCCCAACCACCGCCCAACCTTGCGTGTTAGGCCATAGAGCCTGGTCGACCCCTCTGTCTCATCGGAGTGCCACTAGGTTGCTCGGCATATCCGCCGTATGCCGTTGGTGAGCCACGCCGTTGCGAGCACGCGCCTAGGGGCATGCCATTGCAGAGACGAGTTTTTACAGGGTGTTAGATGCGAGGCGTGTCTCTTCTGCAATAGTGCGCATAGTGTTGCATAATAAATTGATAGATCAAGGTCTTTTCTAAAAAAATAGCTAGCGCGCGCGAGGGATCCTATCATGGGCCGCTTGCTGGGCCAGCTTGTTGCGCGCGCCCGCGTCCCGTGTTGGGCCAAGCCAAGCTGCTGGGCCGAATTAGCTGCCGTCAGGTTTTCCCTTTTTTTCTTAAGCAATTCCTAATTTAGTTTCTAAGCAAACTTGTAAATTCAATATAAAATGGTGTAGCTGACCAAAAAAATTGTGAAACTAATTTTGTTAAGTTCCTAAAAATATAACCTATCTGCTAGTATATTTTGTTCGTATAGTTCATAGTATTTCCAAGAGTAATCTAATTAAATTGAAATACTTGACATGGTTAAAACATCAACTTGTAGGAATTATTACGGTAAATCGGTAGTAGTGTTGGCTCAGGAATCTTTACAGTAAATTCCTAAAATTATTAGGTGCTCACTGTAATTTTTGTAGCTCCATAAGAATTAGTTGCTAAGGTAGCTTAATGAGCCCTAGTACGAATATATGTATTTAATCAATAAAATGCTAAAACACCTTGGGGTTGTAAAACTAAAATATTTTTCAGAAACGAAGCCTTACTTGACAATGCGGATACGTAGCCTAGTACGCTAGTCATTAGAGCTAGCTCGTAGCTTGAGGGGTGTAATCGTATTTTAAGAGTTGCAGTTACCGTCGATTAATTGTGTCTCTGCGTTGCATCCACGTATCTCATAATAGGAACAACGATGGATCGTGGAGATGATCGGAGTAGCAAAAAAGATGGTGCCTTGATGATCGTGTCACCATGGTGGAATGCAAATCCTTGGTTATATCTTGCCCAGGCATGCCTCGGTGCATAACCTCTAATATTATGCACTTTAGTTTATGCTTGTGCATTAAGTTTAAAGGAGTTGAATGAAATCCACTTGCATAAATATATCCTTATCCTATGAATCTTACTAGTATGATAGGATCGTGGAGATTGCTATGCTATAGGATTCTGGTAGAAGTCGAGTGATTACTTGTCACTCGCAAGAGATAGGAAAATATATTACTGTTACTATTATCATCACATGGAATATGAATGGATAATAATTGGGGACCGAGCGGAACTGTACTTTGGATTTGAAATTAGATTGTGTTGGGCAATCGAGTGAGGCTCTGGTTGCACTCGTTCTACCTGTGTCGATTGAGGACCGTCCGTTGCTGTGGATGGTAGTCTGGTCACAGACTTATTATCCTGAGCACATACTTGCTTATGGGAGTGGGAAGATTTGATACTCTCTTGTTATGGGTTCTGTCTCTTTCTAGACCGACTTTTAGGGGTGGGTATTAGGTGGAGGTCTAAGCACCATACTGAGACCAGGTCTCAGGTGTTGGGGGCTTGGTGTCCAAGTTTGGATGGGACCTGGACCCTTGATAGGAGTGGAACAGGTTGGTCTTGTTTGTGCCTGTGGTACAAGCGAGACGTGTGTTTCAGGGTACCCAGCTGGGATACATTGATTCATGAATCGCCGTTTCTATGAGATGGTACGACTTGGCTATGGTCTAGCACCATAGTAAGAACTGGAATATGAAAGATGGTAAAATGGTTATGATTGCTTACCACATGCTTGAAAGTAGCATAGGTGCTTACATAGAATGGTTAGTTAATGAACTAATGATGACTGCTAATAAAATTTAATATAAGGACGCACGTTTAGTAATGCTTCCGCAGATGCAATAACCTACAAGCCAAATAAGCCTTGCATATCCTTAGAGCCTTTTACTTTCCTCCTGTCGGAAAAGTCTTGCTGAGTACAATCGAGTACTCAGGATTTTATTCTGCCTGTTGCAGGTGACCAATGGATGGTAGACGACTTTTGTGTGTGCAAACCTCCTGGTGGGCTCAGAGAGGATTCCTTTCACGCTACGACCATAGTGTTTATTTATAACCATCACTACAAATTTTTAGCAGAAAAGTTTTATGATTCACCATTAATCTTTATTTCCGCTGTAATTATGATCATATGTTGTTCTCCACTGCAAGATAAAAATGTAAACCTAAAATGTATAAACTCTTTTACATGTAAAACTGTCTTAATTTCGCTATTGCATTCAACTTGTTTAAGGACTCTAATGTTGTAATAAAGTGATATAAGAAATGGTTAAGAATGTTGTAAGCTTTATTATCTCATTTATGATCCTGATGGAAAAATGTGGATTTTCGAGTTCTCCCTTGGGGTATGCTCAACGAAACAGCATAATTTAGTGCACTCTCTTGGGTACTGAGTGTCTAATGGAAGACAAGTACTCTTGGGAGGGCATTAGATTAGGCGGTTATACCACATGTCATGCTGAAGGCGTGGCACTACCGCTGCAGTTAATTTGGCTCCACGATTGAATCATGATTTCTAACTCAATCAATCCCAAAGACATCATTCAAACTACTATCTGTCTTCCAATCAACCATCCAAGACAACTAGAATCGATACATTGCATAGATCGGGAAGGAATAGGGTTTCACCTTTGGTTCTCGCGGATTGGGAGGGAAGAGATGAAATGGCTCTGCCCAAGAGCTTCAGCGGCCACCGGCGATGAGGGAGAAGGCCGGTGGTCAGCACGGCACTATCGGAAGGTGGTGGCGTGGCTTGGCGACGGTGCGGCGTCGTGTGGGAGAGAGCGAGCGCATGGCATCAGCACCTGGGTGAATAGGGAGAGAGAGAGAGTTACCCTGGGGCTGGAAGGGATAAGAGGAAAGATGGTCCCCGCGGTAACTGGCCGTTGTGGGCCAAATTCCTATTGTAATTCAAAGTGCGACACTATCGCTTGCCACACGCGGCACTGTCGTAGGGCAGGCGCGGCACAGCTGCACTCCTCGGAACAGCAAGATTTAGCAACTAACTAAATAGCTCTATATATATAGGATATGGACATATATCTCAGGCACACTACGATCAGCAGCAGATAATCAATACAAATAATGATCATAATGCACTTGTTGCTTTTGATAAAACATTTTGAAGCATAAGAATTCAATCATTGTAAGGTGTACTATATCTCAAACCATGTTACGAGAATCAAATATGTTTAGCTCACTACGCAAAGCACAAAACTTTGACTCATCTAGAGGCTTAGTGAAGATATCGGCTAGTTGCTTTTCGGTGCTCACATGACAAATTTTGATATCTCCTTTGGCTTCATGGTCTCTCAAGAAATGATGTCGGATGTCTATGTGCTTAGTCCTTGAGTGGCTTACGGGATTGTTTGCTAGCTTTATGGCACTTTCATTGTCACACAAGAGTGGGATTTTGGTAACATCCGAAATCTTGAAGGGTTTGCCTCATCCAAAGTAGTTGAGCACAATATGCACCGGCTGCAACATACTCGACCTCGACAGTGGAATGGGCTACATAATTTTGCTTTTTAGAACTCTAAGACACTAGGGATCGTCCAAGAAATTGGCATATCCCCGAAGTGGTTTTTTGATCTACCTTGCAACCGGCGTAATCGAAATCTGAATACCCAAGTAGATCGAATTTAGAGCCCTTAGGATACCACAAGCCAAGGTTAGGAGTATATACTAAACATCTCAAGATTCTCTTAACAGCCACTAATTGACACTCTTTCGAGTTAGCTTGAAATCTAGCACACATGCACACACTAAGCATAATATCGGGCCTAGATGCGCACAAATAAAGTAGAGAGCCGATCATAGAGCGATATACCTTAGTATCCATGACTTTTCCTTCATCATTAAGATCTAGATGTCCATTGGTTGGTATGGGAGTTTTGATAGGCTTGGCATTCACCATGTCAAACTTCTTGAGCATATCATGGGTGTACTTCGTTTGGCTAACAAAAGTCCCATCCTTCACTTCCTTGATTTGGAATCCAAGGAAAAACTTCAATTAACCCATCATAGATATCTCAAATCTTTTAGTCACGATCCTACTAAATTCCTCACAAAAAGTAGAATTAGTACTACCAAATATTATGTCATCGACATATATTTGGCACACAAAGATATCTTTACTAACTTTGCACGTGAAAAGGGTAGGATCGGCTTTGCCTATTTCAAAGCCTTGTTTAAGCATGAATTCCGTAAGACATTCATACCATGCTCTTGGTACTTGCTTAAGCCCATAGAGCGCCTTTTGGAGTTTGTAAACATGGTTGGGGAACTTGGGAAATTCAAAGCCCGGTGGTTGCTCAACATAGACAAGTTCTTGAATAGGGCCATTGAGGAATGCACTCTTCACATCCATTTGATATAGCTTGAAGTTGTGATGAGCAACATAGGCTAGAAGCATTCGGATTGCTTCAAGTCTTGCCACCGGTGCAAATGTTTCTTCAAAGTCCAAGCCCTCTACTTGAGTGAAACCTTAAGCAACCAACCTTGCCTTGTTCCTTGTCACCACTCTATTTTCATCTTACTTGTTGCGAAAGACCCACTTGGTGCCAATCATGTTCATCTTGGGTCTTTCCACCAATGTCCAAGCTTGATTTCTTTTGAAGTTGTTGAGCTCTTCTTGCATGGCCATCACCCAATCCGGGTCTTCAAGTGCTTGCTCTACCTTAAGAGGCTCCAAAGAGGAAACAAATGAGTAATATTGACAAAAATTTGCTAAGTGAGAACGAGTTGTTACCCCCTTTCAAAGACTCCCAAGGATATTATCAACGGGATGATCCGGTTGTATTGTTTGCCTTAGCCTTGGATGATCTATGGCCTCTTGTTCATCTTCTGGATCTACATCTTCTTCTTGCTCGAAGATTGGTTGTAGGTTCTATCCATGAGCTGGAGTCGAATAAGCTGCTGCTAACAGGATATACGAGGCACTGCCGCTCTTAGGCGCGACACTGCCGCGTGCTGGGTTGTAGGAGGTGTCTGTTGCTGTTCAGCATCAGGTACGTTAGCGGAAATTGGTGTCGTAGCAACTTGAGGAACCTCCACTTCAATGGCTTGATCTTCTTGTGGTCTAATATCACCAATAGCGAATTGCTTGATTGCTTCACATGGTGGATCCTCCTTTCCTACAACACTTAAATCAACTTGCACTACTTAAAAGCCATTAGATTCACAAATGTCACGTCTACCGCAATCTCAACTCTCATGGAGGTTTTGTTGAAAACATGGTAGACATGCTCATTTGATTCATAACCAAGAAGAAAACCTTCAACTTTAGGAGCAAACTTAGAGGTTTTGGGTTTCTTATTAAGTATGAAACACTTGCATCCAAACACTCTAAAGTAAGACACCTTAGGTTTGTTACCGGTTAGAAGCTCATATGAAGTCTTCTTTAACTTTTTGTGTATGTAGAGGCGGTTGATGGCATCGCAAGCGGTGTTGACGGCGTCGCACCAAAAGAGATCCAGCGTCTTGTACTCATCTAGCATTGTCCTTGCCATGTCAATGAGTGTTCGGTTCTTTCTCTCTACTACACTATTTTGTTAAGGGGTGTACGGAGTTGAAAACTCAAGCTTGATGCCCTCTTCATCAAGAAACTCCTCAACTAGAGTATTCTTGAATTCGGTCTCATTGTCACTTCTCTTCATCTTAATTGGAAGACTAAACTCCTTTTGTGCTCTTCTAATAAATGTCTTCACTTTTTCTTGAACTTGGCACTTGTCATACAAAAATAATATCCAAGTGAAACGGGAATAATCATCAACGATAACAAGACTATATTTGTTACCCCCGAGACTTAGGTAGGCGACGGGTCCAAAGAGATCTATGTGAATTAGCTCCAATGGTTGCTCAGTGGTCATGATGCTCTTCGGTGGGTGAGGTATGCCAACTTGCTTTCCTGCTTGACAAGCGCTACAAATCCTATCTTTCTCAAAGTGAACATTTGTTAGTCCAAGAATATGTTCATCTTTTAGAAGTTTGGCCAAGTTCCTCATCCCAACATGAGCTAGTTGCGCGATGCCAAAGCCAACCCATGTTAGATTTTGCCACTAAACAAGTCTCAAGCTTAGCTTTACTTTTGTTAAAATCAACTAAGTAAAGCTTATTCTTTAATTGACTTAGAAAGACAATAGAGGAATTCTCTCTTCTAAAGACTTCCACACCCTTATCCATAAAGAGACAATTGTAGCCCATCTCACACAATTGCGAAATGAACAACAAATTATAACTTAACGAATCAACATGTAATACATTTGTAATTGAATGCTCAAGGGTTATAGCAACCTTACCGATACCAATCACACCCCCTTTGAATTGTCTCCAAAGACAATATTCTTATTTGAGTGCGTCATAGGGGAATATGTTGAGAACATACTTCTTTCTCTGGTCATGTGATTTGTACATCCGCTATCAAGCACCCAACTTGATCCACCGGAGGAGTATTCCAGCAAAGCAAGTTTAGTTGCTAGATTAAGGTCCCCAACTTGACTTGGGGCCTTGCGTGTTAGTTACAAGAAACTTAGGAATCCAAATATAAGTATTCCTATATATGTTGGTTTCCTTTCCAATATATTTTACAACCACTTTTCCACTGCTGTTGTTCTTCAAAACGAAGCACGATGTTAAGCTTTGTCATGGTGTATGGATCTTCAGTTGGTAGGCATACTTGTTCTTGGTGCCCCACATTGATTCGTTAGGCTTCTGAAAAACCTGTTTCTGCTGGAACACCTTCTTCATGGGCTTAGTCTGATCAGGAACATAATTGGTAGCCTTCCCATTTTTGATGGGGCGTGACACTACCGCCCTTCACCATGGCACTGCCGCTCCGGGCTACTGCAATGCCACGTACTGTGTAGGCTAATCTGTACCAATTCTGTCCTTCCTCTCAAACTGTACACACTCATAGCCATTCACTATCTTTCTTTCATTTGTCTCGGCTCCTTTTGTGTGGCCGGGTCCATGCTTGATTGAGAGATGCCTTCCTTGCTTGTATTGTGGCCCTTTTTTCATCCTTCTTCTTGTCATTGGTTTGAGTCTTGTTAATCATACACCCTTTACCAATGATCTCATTGAGCCTAGCAATATCCTTTTTTATAGCCTCCATGTTTGCAAGGTTAGTGGAATAAGCATTCAAATTAAGATTATAACATTTTCCACAACCTTGGCTAGTGGAGGGAGTAGAGGTTTCCTTTGCCTTAGAGGGATGTGAGTTGCTATCCCAAATAATGCCATATTATAGCTCAAGTTCTTTGTGCTTTTCATCTAAGTCATAATACTTTTTCTTGAGAGCATTATGTGCTTTCTTTGTAATAGCATGGTCATTTTGCTCTTTGGCCATGGCCTTGCGCAAGGATTCCACCTCACTTCTCTCTAATGCAAGAGCTTCCTTGCTAGCAATGTAGAGATCCTCTTGTTGGATAAGAGTTTTCTCTTTATATTCTAGCTTGGTTTGGACACTCTCTAAATCCTCTATTAGCTTAGTGATGAATAATTTGGTCTTTCCATCCAAGTTTTTAGTTATTTGATCAATTTTTTATCACTAGATTCATCATCACTAGAGCTATCACTAATATCACTACTAGAGATATCACTAGGTGGAGGTGGAGGCTTGGATTTTAGTTTTACCTTCTTACCCTTTGCTATGAGACAAATGTGAGGGGAGTAGTAGTCATCATCGGACATGTTGAAGAGCCTTGGTGTAGGGGATGACTTGTGAATAGCAACGGTTGCAACCTTCTCATCCTCTTCACTTGTGCTCTTTCTAGTTGAGTCCTATTCATGCCCAATGTGAGCCTCTCCCATGTACTTCTTGCTCTTTCAACGATCGGCCTTGCCCTCTTTCTTGTCCTTCTTGTACTTGTTATCTTTGATCTCATATGGACACTTGCAATGAAGTGATCGGTACTACCATAATTGTAGCATGTCCTCTTCTTCTTATTTGGAAACTTTCTCTTCACTACCTTGTAGCCTTACTTCTTTAGACCCTTTTGAAATCTCTTCATAAAGAGAGCAACATCAACCTTCTCATATTGATCATCATCATTTTTACTCTCACTTGAGGATGATATAGTCTCTGTTTGTTTTTAGATTTGCTTTCTTGCTTTGGGCTTGCTTGTTGACCTTGGATTTGCTTTGTAGAGCCTTGCTTGTTTGATTTGTTGGCCTTGAGAGCTACATCCTTTTACTTTATGCCTTCTAGCTTTGCTTGCAACTCACCAAGCTTCTTCGTCTTATTTGCTTCTTTTCTTTGCATGTCAAAGGTCAAGATCCTCCCAAGTACATCATTTGGTGTGAAGTACTCAAACTTCTTATCTCTAATTAGAGTCACTATGGTCTCATTTCTAGGTGAATAAGCTTCCAACATAATCTTGACTACCTTATGATCATCTAGCTCATCACCACCATAGCCTCTAATCTTGCCCACCATTGTTATCAACCTATCAAACATCTCTTGTGTCCCTTCTCCATCTAAGATTACAAACCAGTTGAGCTTGGCCATTAACAAATCAATTCTTGCCTTTCTCACTTTGTCAACCCCTTTATGTGCAAGGTGCAAAGTGTCCCATATTTGCTTTGCAACATCAACTCCAATCACTCTATTGTACTTATTACCGTCCAAAACACTAAGCAACACACTTGTGGCTTGACCATTGAGGTGAATGATTCTCATCTCTTCTAGTGTTGGGTTCTTGGGATCAACTGGTGGCTCAAATCCATTGCACACAACCTCCTAAATGCCGGGGTGAAGGCCTATAAGATAGGATCTCATCAAGTGCTTCCACTTGGCAAAGTTAGTCCCATCGAAATGAGGTAACTTGCCCACGGGCACATTGATGAAAGACCTCCGATCATGCCTAGTCATAGGCATAGAAGAATAGTTAAAGAATACGACGGCATATTTGTTGTTGTCACCTTTGCCCTTTCCCTTCTTCTCCTTCTTCCCCCCTTTGACAATTGGTAGGACTCATCATCATCTCCATCTTTGGAACTACTTGAGATGTTACTTGATGATGCATTGGTTGTCTTTGCTTCTTCTTCCTTCTTCCTTACTTCTCTTCTCTTTCTTCTTGCTTCTCTCTTGAGCTTTGTTTCTTCTTTTCTTTGCTTCTTATCTTCAAGCCTTTGCTGCTCCTTTTTCTTCTCTCTGGCTTCTCTTTTTTCTTTTCTAGCTTCCTTTCTTTTTCTTCTCTCTTCATCATTGAGAGCTCTTTTGGCATCAGTAGCCTTAAGATGTGGAAGCATGGTGTTGCTTGTTGTGCACACGGTGAGCTCGCTACTGTCAGTGTCATGCAGCTCAACACGCTCCAGATCGATGTCTACCGGCTTCACACCACTAGATCCTCCTCCGGGCTCCATACCTCACGCGGTGAATCGCACACAATGTAACCTGGTTCTGATACCACTTGTAGGATCTCTGGTTAGCCTAGAGAGAGGTGAATAGGCCTATTAAAACAAAACTTGAACTTTTGTTAAATTCAACCCGCAGCACTGCCGCTCTATGCCCGCGGCACTGCCGAGCTAGAACAGCGGCACTGCCTCACCTACAGACAACTTCGAGATATAATTCAAAATCAGTGGAAGGAAACTTGAATCCAAGAATTTACGAAGGTCCCTGTAGGTGTGTAGAATACAGATCGACAGCGAGAAGTGGTAGGAACACCACACACAAGTAGATCGGCCACAAACCCTAGAAATCACCTCAACAACAATATGAATCACAAGAATGTAAAGCAAGCACACGGTGACACAATGATTTATCCTATTGTTCAGCTCGCCACTAAGCCTTGCCTAAGTCTATATTGTTGAGGTTAGCCACTAAGGCTTAGGGCTTTTCAACCCTTCCTCGTTCTCAAGTCAAAAGAGTTAACTATTGAGATGAGGGGTGAGTTTACTAGCTACAAGAGTTGGTTACAAACCTCCCGAGGCTGCCACATAAGTTGGCAAGCTCCATGGGAGACGTTCTAGTTGGCTAGGAGCCAAGCTCCAAGAGTAACAAATACAACCGCCGGTCAAAAAATGAACCAAGTGCTCTTTAGAGTTTGGGAATCAGTGGATCTGCTCTCTAATCGAGTTTGGCACCTTTTTCTCTTAAGGATTGATGAGGAAATCAATCGAGAAGCTTAGGAGCTCAAGGTCACTAATGGAGGAGAGAGAGAAGAGTACTTTTCAGCTTCCACACGAACTAAACAGTTGGGGGAAGAAGAGAGATGTTGGAGGGGAAGGGAAAAGTATAAATACCCCTCTACCCCCAACGGTCACTTAAATCGCGGCAGTGCCGCACCTCAAGTGCGGAAGTGCCGCTTAGTGGTAGTGCCTCTCTTCAGGTGCGGCACTGTCGCACCAGGCAAGACAGCAAGGAGAAAGAATGAAGTGCTGGCTGTCTTGGCTGAGTAACTGAGGATGTAAGTGTTAGATTGTGCACTTGGTAGCACACTTTAGCTTAAGCAATATGTCCCCCTTTATAGTACGGCTTTTCCTATACTCAAATTCGAAATATAAAAGAATTTAAACCTCCTTTTAGTTTGAAGCCATCAACATTTGTAATTGGGGGTTCCTCTATTTCGTATAACATCCTCGATCTAAAATTCCCTGCTTGTCATCTCGATAAATCTCATTAGTCCTCTAATTACGTGGTCATTATCACTAAAACCCACAATTATGGCTTGATTGCACTTTCAGCTGTGTCACCGGAGCTATCCCTATCGGTGCCCAGCCTATAGCATGCCAGAAGGCAGTAACGAAGTTGCAACCTGAGAAAATGTGGTCTGACGACTTGTCCGCAACGCCACAAATCTCACAGGTAGCATATTGAAGGAGGTTCTTGCGTACGAGGAATGTTTTCCAGTTGATTCTGTTCTTTGTGAGAAGTCGGGCGAAGAACTTTACCCTTGGCGGCGCGAACGAGTGCTAGATGAATTTGAAGGTAGGGCATGGCTGATCGCATTGGGTGGACACCTTGTAGATGATGCTGGTCAGGAGCTTTCGGACGGCATCCTGGAAGAAGCTTGACCGCTGATCTGGGGCGTTGTCAAGCTCGACGTCCATTAGGAACATGTCGAGCAGCTGGAGTTCGTCAGCCGCCTGGTTGGACAGGCGCAGTTGTAGCAGATTTATGAAGGCCGCCATGGATGACATCGCGCACGGACGTGGCTCGGCTGACAAAATGACTAAAGAGCGCTGGCATTTTCATCTCCAGCGGCTCATCCGTGAGCCATGTGTCATGCCAAAAGGAGGTGTCTTCTCCCTTCCCCACCGAGACCGTCGTGATGCATTGGTAGGCGGGAAGTAGATAGCGAAATGGCCGCCCAGTGCGTGCTGGCCATGTCTTCCGTGAGGTCGGCGAGGTTTAGCTGGCTGCGCGCCCACATTGCCCACGCCAAACCTTGCGGGTGGTGGAGGCGATGTACCAATTTCAGAAGTAGACAGGTGTTCTGGGTGTCCAGCCGCTTGACACCTAGACCCCCATCCTCCTTGGTTTGACAAACCATCTCCCAGGCAACCAAACACTTCGTGCCAGAGGCGTTGTCCGTCCCGGTCCAAGGAACGCACAACAACGGGCGTCAATCGCCGTGACAACTCCCAGGGGGAGGAGCATGGCGCCCATGGCGTAGGTGGGAACTCCGGTGAGGACGGCGTTGACAAAGACCACTCTGCCCACCGTGGCCAGCAGCATTGCCTACCAGCCCGCAAAGTACCGATCCACCTTGGCAATGAGCAGTGCGAACGCCGATAGTGGAAGCTTGACATTGGTCAGAGGCAATCCTAGGTAGGTCTAGGGGAAGCTGCCGACATTGCAGTTGAGGACGCCTAGGAATTCCTCAAGGGCCCCCTCCAGCAGGTGCATCGGCGTGATAGTGCTTTTGTCATAGTTGATCTTGAGACCGGTCGCCGACGAGAACATGTCAAGGAGCTGCTTGAGCCTAGCAACACCTTCGGTCTCTGCCCTGACAAGAATGATGGTGTCGTCGGCATACTGGAGGACTAGGCACGGGCCATCGGTCATTGGGTGTCAGACCGAGCCATCAAAATTGAGTAGCCGCTGTAGAACATCTGCCACTAGGAGAAACAAGTACGGGGACAAGGCGTCGCCCTGCCAAAGACCTCATATGCACTGTATCCATGGCCCCGGGACACCGTTGACAAGCACGGCCGACCTCGAGGTGGAGAGTAGCAGCCACATCCACCTTCTCCATTTCTCTGGGAAACCCCAGGCCTCCAATATCTTCAATAAGGCTGTCCCAGTTTACGGAGTTGAATGCTTTTGCGAAGTCTAGTTTGACCACCAGCATCGGGGCACAGCGTCTATGGCAGCACTACACCAATTCAGCCGCTAGCACAAGGTTTTCTGAGATGGATCATCCCTGGATGAACCTCGTCTGGTCCACATCGATGAGGCGGGAGATTTGTTGTTGAAGACACGAAGTGAGCAGCTTGGTCAGGATTTTTACTGGACAGTTCTGTAGCGATACTAGCCTGAAGGCCGATGGTGCGGCAGTTGCTTCTGTCTTGGGGATTAGAACGATGAGCACGCAGTTGATGCGTTGTAGGTCAACCTGTTCATCATGGAACGCCCGGAGGAAGCGTAGAAGCCTGGGCCGACACCGTCGGGGCCCGGAGCGCTATCGGCGCACATTGCGCGGACCGCGCTCCATGCTTCTTCATCCAAGAAAGGGGCCAGTAGGGGGCCCTGCTCTGCTCGTTGGTGGCCGTCGTAGAGGTGGTCAAGGTCGAACTCCCAGCTTGTGTCCACCTCACTGCCCAGGATGGTGGAGTAGTAGGCGGTGAGCGCGGTCACCTTGTCGTCGTGTGCTACTAGCGTCGCGCCGTCGATCTACAGAGCGCGAATTGCGTTCCGACAAAGACCGACACGATACTCTGGCATGCAAGTAGCACGTGTCGGCATCGCCCTCTCTCAGGGCACGGAACTTGCCCCGATGCTTCCAATACGCCACCCGCTACGCCACGATGAGCCCCACCTTTTCCTTGCAAAGAGTACGGAGGCGTCGTTCTCCGGCCGACATAGCTCGAGTTTCCTCAAACACTTCCAGCATTAGTATAATGAAAGATGCGTTATGGTAATCAAAGGGTCGCGAGAAGTGTTTGTGGGACCAGGTCTTGGCAGCATGCCGGAAGGCCTTGATCCACGTGACGAGCTTGCTGGCCGGTTCGTTCGTAACCCAAGCGTTAGACCAAGCGGTTGTGGTGGAGGGGAGGAAGCCTGGGCATTTTATCCAGGCGTTTTCAAAGTGGAACCGACATGATTTTGGAGTGGAAGTTGGGAGGTTGAGGATTAGAGGTATGTGGTCCGAGGTGGAACCAATGCGCGAGGTGAGGCAGGCATTGGGGAAGACGGCGGTGAAGGCGTTGTTGATGAATGCATGGTCCAGCCTTGCCAAGGTTGGAGAGTCTCTCTTGTTGGACCAAGTGTAGAGACGGTCAAGGAGTGGGAGCCTGATCAGACAGAGCTCGTCGACAGCGCTGTTGAACTTGTTCACCAGCTTCCAATCAAAGTGGTCAGTGTTCTTGTCCACTGGTGACCTGATCAGGTTGAAGTCACCGATGGCCAGCCAGTTGGAGTTCGCCGGCTAGGCGCAATGGTCTGGAACTCAGCAAGGAACGCATCCGTGTCACGATGATCAGAGGGAGCATAGACGTTCGTAACGGTGAAATTATAGCTAGGTGAGGTCGAAGTGAATGAGACGGTGAGGCAGTGGTCGGTCTGGGAAATCTCCTCTGTCGAGACCAAATCCGGATTCCTGACCGTGACGATGCCACCGCGGGAGCCATCGGTCGGAGAGTAAGCGAAGGTGCTCAGGTATGCTGAGAGGAAGGCTTTGCTCTTGGTCGAGTCAATTGTGTGTAGTTTGGATTCTTGAATACACACAATGTGAGGATGAGAGACGGAGATGGTGTCGTGCACCGCGTCGCATTTTTCAGAAAGGCCAAGGTCACGGATGTTCTAGGACAACAGAGTATAGTTAAAGCGCTCTTGATTCATTAATCTAAGATTACACCAGGTGGAGTCGGGGAACAAGGCAGAAAAGCACAGAAACATAAAATGGTGGAGTCACTACAGCAACCTACCTTCATGGACGCAGCCGGAGAGGGTGGGGAAAACGTCCTGCACGCGGACGGGCAGGTCGCTGCCAGTGACGTTGAAAGACTAAAGGAGCGCAGAGCTAAATAGCTAACCCAGGCACAAACGCAGGACTTGGGCCTAAGAGAATGAAGGCAAGGATCCCTCATGGAGCCGCAGCAGTGCCCAACACCGCGGCTGCCACTGACCGGCGACCGATGTAGGAGAGGCCAGCAGCCATGGCAAGGTGCCCAAGGTCAAGTGCCCCGATGGGGTTCTTCCTCTTGAGCAGCTTGCATCCTGTCACCTGCTTCTTGAGGGACCCAGAGCAGGCCGCCAAGCTCTCGCGTAGAGCCTTGCGCTAAATGGCCTTGGCTGCAACAGGGATGAACACCGTGGACTCCTTCTCGGCGAGGCGGACGCTGCTGCGCTGTGGAGCCGCCTGTCCAGAGTGGCGCCCCCTCGGGGCCTTGCCTACAACCGGGCATGCCGGGCTGCCATCAGGGTGTGCCGGGCTACCAACCGGAGTTGGCGGTGGCGGTGCCGGGAGCTGGTCGTCGTCGTCGTCATACCACAGTAGAGCAAGGAGCGGGCGGCTATTGAAAGCGGGACGAGGAGCGTCAGTTTGAAAAGAAGCGGGGAACAAAATGATGATGGGGAGGCGTGGGAGTGGCGGGAGAGGGAAGCGGCTTACGAACCGGAGAAAGTAACCACCGAGGCCTAGGAAAGGCCCAAGGCCGTCGAAGGCCCAGCCTGGCTGGTCCACCAAATCCCCGTGGAGTACCGGCCCAAAAGGAGGGACAGGCCCATGAGACCCGGGGTGGGCGTTGCCACGCGCCGTTCAGCGCCACCAGTGGGACCAGCGGGAAAAGAAGCGAGAGGTTCCCACTCATCGAGCTGCTCCTTCCTCGGCCAAATCCACAACACCTCAATGGTGAAGGCCGATCCCAGCGACTCACCCAGAGCACCCCAACCTAGGTTCCCGATGTATAGGTCGTTCTAGATCCCGGTCATGGTCTTTGGCCATCACAACCCGAGAGCACCGAGTGGTCATCGTCCGAGGCAAGCTGGGTCAATGTCGATGACGGTACCCGACTTGCAAAAGCTGGCCGGGATCCCCTCTAGGTCCTAGTGCTCCTCTAGGAAGTCGACTGCCGAGACCACCACGAGCCATTTCTGCACGATGGTGAAGCGGTTGGATGTCTCCTCCGCGCGCTCCAAGGTGAGGCGAGCGCCATCGTGAGTGATGGGGGTGAGGCCCGTCACCGCATCGCGGTCACCACGGGAGTCGAAGCACAGCATCATGTTGCCCCGCAAGGAGCCGTGCGACGTGAAGTGGACCGTGGGTGCCACCGAGAATAGGGCAACCACGGATGAAGGGGCGAGGGGTTGTCGGGGGCCATCGATGTTGATGTAGGCATAGGCGATCCGGCCCACGCACTCCATGTCCCCTGGCAGCATCCAGGTGATGTCGTCATCGCCCCCGGCCAGCGGATCTGGGGAGTCCGCGTGGAACGGGGATCCATCGGAGTCCACCTCCTCCTCAGAGGCACCGTCATCCCCCGAGCCACCAGAGTAGTCCTCGTACTCGTACCTAGCAGGGATGGCCGGGGCACAAGCAATAACACGGCACAGGGCGGGGAGGCGGACATGGGGGCGCCCGACGCCGGCCACGTGGCAATAGGTGGAGAGCAGTCGATGGAGGGAGCGTAGAGGTCAACGGTCCTAACCGGCCGCATCAAGGAGCCAGAGCAATGAACCTCAAGGATGTGGTTAATGTCCGGCACCTAAGTTGGCGTAGCCAAGGGTGGTGCCCGAGCCGGAGGGAGAGGAGGTGAGGGGGTGGTCAGGTAGGGGACAAGTGGTGTGGTGGAGGTGGATGAAGGAAGAAGCGAACAAAGGCGAAAGCGAAGAAGGCGGCGGAGGGAAGATGGTGGTGAGGCGGTGGCGCCAAAGGGTGGGCTGGCGTGGTGAGAGACCTTGCAGCTCCTCTCCATGTGGCTGGCGACCACAATGATGTCACCGGATGGGGTCACGGCAATCGCGAGCTAAGTGATCGGAGGCTAAGCGGTAATGAAAGTAGGTGATAGATGGTTTGCGAAACACAGGGGTGCCGGCTTTTTGTAGAGGGAAGTGGCCAGGGGAGTGGAGAGCTTCCTTGAATGACCGGCCAAGACGAGTAATGGCAGCGTTGGGCTCGAGGGCAGAGCCGGTCATGTCGTCGGCGTCCTTGAGTTGCAACGTGTCGAGCTGGGGAAGGGGAAGCAGAGGCGGAAGAGAAGGGTTGGCCGCCGTGGAGAGAACAAGTAAATAGGCAGATCTTCTACCCGATTTGCTCGACTGACTCCTTAGCTGGATGCCGATGGCGAGGCGAGGTCAGGGCGCGGCGCCCTGGCCGCCGCAATGAGGGATAGTGAGGGAACATTTGAGGCGGAAGTGGCATTGGCGGAGGAGGTGAAGTCGACTCGCGCTCGACTTATCTCCTCGAAACCACGCATTTAAAAGTTAAGTAGGGAAAGGTTTGAATTTGTCCTTACCCACGCTGCCGTTGAGGAAAATGACCGTTATGACGTCGTCGGGCTGGCAACCTCGACGGCGAAGATGAAGGCCGTCGAGTGAGAGACCGAAAGCCACACCGGCGGCGCCGTCAGGTGAAAAGAAAGGACATTTGCGACTTGGCAGCAAGAGAGGAGGACCGGCAACGCTGGGGTGACCCACAAGGTCGTCAGAGAGGAAAGAGAACGCCCGAGGAAGTAGGGGGCAGCAGTAAGATGGAAATCGAGAAGAAGCTGATCTTGAAAACGAACACCCGGTCTAAGCGCTTGGGTAGACGTACGTGCCACAATGGCGTTGTCGGAGAAGGAAGGCGTCGTCGGGCATGCCACTTGACCTTGTCACCAACGTTGGTGGTGGTGGAGGTGGTGGGTGGCGGGCTGCTTGGAGGTTGGCCGGGGTGGCGGTGGAGCAGGGTTCAGTGAGTCCCCACGAGCTCGTCCTCGGCTTCGACTTCATCAACCTAGGAGCGACTCTGGGCGGACGGCGGGCTTCAGTGGCGGCGGCGTGGCGGGATAATAACGCGCCTGGCTGCGAGGCGGGGGGGTGAACCAGGGGGTCGAGGAGGCCCTTGATGAGGCGGGGCTCTCTCGAGCTCACTCATCTCGGTAGAGATCGTGGGAGGTTCATATTGAAACGGAGGTGCCACCCAAAGTAATGTAAAAAAAAACAAGCTAGAAATTTTACTAGACATACACCGTCTGGGGTGGGGGGCTCTCGAGCTCACTCATCTCAGCCGAGATCGTAGGAGGTTCATATTGAAACGGAGGTGCCACCCAAAGTAATGTAAAAAAAACAAGCTAGAAATTTTACTAGACATACACCGTTTAAAAGGCTAGAAATCTTGCTAAAAATCTCAATTGCATGGCTATTATTTTTTTACTAGAAGGCTTTAACCAGAAATTGATTATTTGATTTAATTTCTCCATTCAGACTTAATGATATTCATAGGATTTTTCAACGACATCAAATATTGCAAACTGCAATGCTTATTACAAGCTAGACATTGTCATTCATCAAACAAACACATGATGAAATGAAAACCCAGAAATTGGTATTCGTTTACTCACAATGACTATCTAACACTGTGACTGATAATAAACCGGCTGAATCTGATATGCTGTGAGAGAAAAAACGGTTCGATAAGTTCTAAGCCAACAGGGCCTACCTACGTGGCTTTGTGCCTTTGCCCTGACTGTGCAGCAAGCCAGCAAACACCAGCCAAGCGGACCAACTAGCAGGAGCAGCTGAGCAGGTTGGAGGCTAAGCAGTGGCGGATCCAGAGGCCCGCACCCGGCAGCAGTCCTGGATAGCGGGGCTCCTGGACGGCGACGGCCAGCAGCCGGCAAGGGATGGCCTGGCGGCCTGGCGCAGGCGCCAGAGGGGGAGCGGCGGAGGGCGGAGGGGGGACTGCTGCACTGGACGCCGGATGCGGAGCCGCGAAGGGCGGAGGCCGGACGACGCGAGTTCAGGTGGACGGCGCGCTGGCGTGGTCGCGATTGGAGGGCACGGACGAGCCACGCACGGTCGCGACTCGCGAGTCGCGGGTGCGGTGCAGGCGCGGCCGTGGCTGCTCCGTCCTGGGCAAGGCTGGGGCTGGCACCAGGGTTGATGTGGATTTTGGGATGCTGGGCTGAAGACTTGCCCCTTTGGAATTCGGCCCACAACCGGGGCTGCAGCCCCGCGAGCCCCTTCGTGGATCCGCCCCTGCTCGTGATAGACCTGGACATTTGATTTTGTTTGTAGATAGGTTTGTTGAAAAAAAAAGATATTGGAGAAAAATAAAAACAAACTTGTTAACCGCGTCCCCGGCTACTGCTTGCTTCCTTTAAAAGAAAAACATATATCTGGAAAAAAATAAAAAACAGATCCGAGCAGCAGGCGGAGGAGGTGCCATCAACGCGAGACGCGGAGGCGCCGACCTAGCTAGCTACGAGTCACGACATGGCTGGGGTGAAGCAAGACCAGGTCCCTCAAACCGTGGGCTTTCTGGAGGTCAGCCTCACCGGGCCGAGGATGAGCGGCTTCGCTGGTCCGGCGTGGCCACGGACCTGCACCATCTACGTGGCCATCGCCGACGAGGTAGTCGCCTGTCAAACGCTTCCGTTCGATTTTGACAAGGATGACTTCAAGGCGTGGAGGCTGGCGATCAGGATCCCCGTCGCGTCGAACTGGCCGGACCTATCTCTAGACATCTTCGTGGAGCGTGCCGACTTCCTCTTCCGAAGGAGGACGAACATGGTGGTGGTGACCCGCGGGGGACCCCACACCTCGGGCCACACCGCCGTCATCAGTAGGGCACGGGTGCGGCTGCTCGACGCGCTGGTGCTCAGGGACATGGATGATGATGAGGAGGAGGAGAAGAATACGAAGAGGCGCCGCAACGAGGTGGTGGAGGGGAACCCAAGGCTGCTGGAAGGGACGATGCCGTTCGGCAAGGTGGTGAAGCTGCTAGACTGGGAGTTGCCGGCACCCGGGGACGAGTACGGGAACCCACGGGCTGTGGTGCGCGGCACGGTGGATGTGCGTATCAACTTGAGGCCGCCGTTCTTTTAGGTAGCTTAGGTTGTTCACATTGTCTCTTCAGATTTGGTTCCAATTTATCTTTCCTGGTCAGGTTGTTCATTGTCTGCTCAGATGATTTCCCTATTTTAGGGATGAAAGCGAAACTGGAAGGTATCGGTTACCGAGGTTTTATCTGTTTTTTACTAAAAATAAAACAAAATGTCCAGTGACTCACACCTTATGTGTGGTAGAGTTCAGATTTTTTTGTATATATTGGTCATCAGTCCAGATGCAGTACCAAAAACTTGGAGAAGTAGGCGGACATTGATCACATCATCACTGATTGTTGGCCTCACAAATAGCGCCGCGTCATCAGCATACAAACTTGTCCGGCAACGAATCGGTGCAGCGCCGATTGGTGATTGGTGCCCAAGCTAAGTGGCCCGATCCAACCTCCTCGTACGGCTCGAGAAAATGATTCGAATTTCTGTCTATAATAATGCAAATAGATAGAAATTTGCTTGTGACTTACATTAATTTCCTTAAAGAAAATAAAAAACGAATTTCATTTATACTCATGGCTCAAGTTGGCTAATTTTGACTAACAAACTTCAAAAGAAAAACCCTTCGAAATTTTTTGTGTCATCTCTAAGCTCTTTTCTTTATCTCATCTCGAACAAATTGACTTTTATTTCTTATTTTGATCTAATTCTATTGTTGAGACGGTTGAAAAATGGTTTCACGGCGAGGATGAATAGCATTTGAGAGAGGGGATCTCCTGACGCGTAGTCCCCGACGGTGTTTGATTGGTTGCCCAGGTTTGCCATTTACATGATCCTTGAGGATGTTGTAGCCCATAGTATGGAGATGATATCCCGCCAACGCTCTGAACTGATAAAGTTATTCTGAACGTCGTGACAAAAATTCTCAAGAATCCCGGGTATCAGGGTCTTATTTTTTTTTCCTAGCGACATCTATTGACAATCATGCCCATTCTTCCACTCTGAATTGATAAATTAGAGGTCACTGTTTCACAATTATTCATTACTATCCAATACGTAGTGAGTTGTAGCACGGTCATGAATTCGAGTCAAAAATTAAATTAACTTAGTGTTAAAAATCTTTGTTTCTTAAGGGGTCAAAGATTAAAATGGTTGTAATCTCTTATTTATTATTTGTTTTTTCTCTTATTATATTTATTAGAACACGAAAAAACCAGGTGGAGAAAACAATGAAAACAAAATTAGAAAAGTCGAACTAGTGTTAAAAACATCCACGAGAAAAAAATATGAGCATACTCGAAGCCAAGTAGAAAACAGTCATGACAAAAATTAGAATGTACTCTAGAAAATAGGCACGGAAAAAAAATCAAAACATGTTCGGAGCCAAGTGAAAAGCGTTCAAAATGAACGTAAAGCAACACGTACTCGGAGCAAGTAAAAATGGACAGACAAAAAAAAGTAAAAAAAAAGAACAGAAAAAAAACTAAACAAAGAAATTCTTACCCTTCTTTCCTCTTTATTAGATTTCTATTCTTATATTTTTGCATTTGAATTAAGATTCCTATTCCAGGTACTCAGAGTTGGAGAGATCTATTTAGATTAAAAAGATTCCTAGTTGTCCATATTATTATATTTTCCTATTTGAATTAAGATTCCTATTCACCCGAAATCGGAGATATCTAATTAGATTATGATTCCTAGTTATCTAAAGAGAAGGGTTATAGGTGGGTTTCCATATTCACAAAGTTTGTTAAGGGATGGCCGGACCAAAAATAGGTGGAGAGAAATTTTACCTCTTTATTATTAGGTATAGATTGGTGTAATAGGCCATGCAAGAAAAGATACTTCAGGAATCGACCTAGATGGGTGAAGGCTTGTTAAAGAGTCAATTCAAAGAGATATGTGATGAAGCCCCATTTCTATACATGGTGAAGTTTGTATAGACGGAGAACATAGGGATTTGCCAAATTTCAGGTGTCTTAATTTTAGTTTTTTTAGGCGACAGTTATTGCATATATTTTATACTAAAATTATAGTTTTAGTTCGTTGCAATTTTATAGACACAATCTGTCATTTTTTGTTCCGAGAATAAAAAATCTGTTAAACAAAACTACAAACCTGACAAAATCTAATATGTGTTAGCACAAAGACAATTTAACAATTTACAATTATTTCTATAGTTAGACAAGGACAAAAATTTGATATGTCATGGCATTAAGACAAATAACAAATAACAAATAACAGAAGTGACAATTTATTTGTACTAATTGGTAGTATAAGAGTGTTGCCTGAAATCATCTTAAAATTTAGGTACCTGAAATACAGGAGAAGTGGAAAACATATTTATGCTGAACTTTTTGTTTTGAATGAATATTCATGGCGAAGTTTGTAGAAACCTTCCTTTCCCCCCAGCTGGTCTAAACATTCGCTTAACACTCTATAAGGCTGGGCATAGTGGTCTAGTGGAGTTAATCAACAGTTCATCACCTTAGTCAACTTTTTATATGTTTATAGACGTCCTGTTTTACTATCCTGAAAATACATGTCGTATTCTAGACACTATGCTAAAAAGGCAAAGATATATTACAAGTCATGTTTTTACTACAAATAAAAAGGACACTGATATATATTATTATATTATCCATGCTAAAACACAGATATTTGGGGAAGATTCATTACTTCGGGAGGGCTGAGGATTCGAGGTGTAAGCTCTAGACTAAAACTTTTCTAGCTTCAATCAAGATTATAGAGAAACATCAACATCTACAACATCACATTAGTTTCATTGTATTATAGTGCATTTGTTTAGTATCCTACATGTTTATTATATTTTATAGTGCATTTGTTTAGTATCCTACATGTTTATTATATTTTTCTATTAGGACAACATAATTTGATTTGAAACGGGAGTATAACGCACGGCCACATTCCCCGAGCTGCCGAGCAGGACAGACACCTGAGTGGACACACACAAAAGCAGATATCTGAAACTGCGGAGAGGTGATATTGTTCAGTACATAAGTGAGCCAAGCAGGTTTCTTTAGGCTCAATGAGGCGGAGGTGAGCGAAAGCTTGTTCAAAAGTAAAAAACAAAACAAACACAGATACAAAGGGCATGTCCCACAAGGTCACAATCCAGAAACACAATCGGACTTCATCATTAGCCCAGCAGTCTTGGTCACGCCCTCATGCTTTCAGCATTGCTTCTACTCTGCTGCAGTGATGGAATATAGCATGAAAGAATCAGGGTCTGCCTGATACATAACAAAGAAAAGTGTTTCAACCAAATACTATTGACATAACATTCTTCCTAAATATCAATACGCACCTTCCTCATCCAACATTGGGCCTATCACCTTCCTCATCCACAACATTGGGCCTACGAAGAATTATTATTGAATACCGCTCATCGGTAATGTTCTGCTTGAAAAAGGGTAAAAAAAAATCAATGCATACCATTATGAATGAAAGATAAGTAAAACTTAAAATGAAACACTGCTGCTTTTTTCTATTTAAATATCCTACCTTCGGGTCAATGACTTTCTTTGAGACGCATTGTTCCTGCATCTCCTCATTCTTCCCAAGGCTAACACTGTCAGTGTTACCCCTAGATATGAAAATCAATAATTACATTACTATGCATCTTACTGAATGGCCACATATCTGACTTGTCACATAAGATGAGATAATATCCATCAATGTGTGTGCAGTAGAAAACAAGAGAACATACCATGTAAGTTGATTTATTTCAGTTGCAGAAGTTATCTCATCACTAACTCCCGGTGTGAGCTCAGCATCCGATTCAAATTCATCCAATTTACGGATTAGAAAGTTTAAGCCATAAGTCCGGATTCTCATGGAAATGTCTGTGGAGACCAAGCAACCAAGACTCGCACTCTTTAGCAAAGACCCAGCCTCCTTTGTGATACCCTTCAGATCATTGGTTTTGCAGCCGATGTAAACAAAAAGATCAAAATCAAGGTGTAAATAATTCGCATATTTACACTACAGTTCTCTTTGGTAAAACGCAGGCATGCACGTACCAGAAGGACTGCAGCAGTGTGGGTATTCGAATTCCCTTCGAACATGGCAAGGTCCAAGGCCCACTGCCGAATCTCGTTGCTTGTGTTGTACTCTTCGAAGGGAACATGGGACCCCTGCCTCAGCCACTCAATCATCAACTCAGCCTCCTTCATGATACACTTGAAGCCATTCATCCATTATTTTAGCAAAGGATTGATGAAAAGAAAATTGTGAGCCTCTTTCATTTATGACAAGCAATTTGGTAAAAAGTGAACAGTGAATGAATTCTCAAAGGCACTTTTTATTCTGATTTTTAGAGACAGATACATACAGCAGCAGCATAGGTGGAAAAGGGTCGTCTTGATTCACTTCCTGCATCATTCACAAGGTTTGACATGCATTCTTGGATGTCTTTGCTCAGCTCCATGTTAAAAGGAACGACTTTGCCCCTCTTAGCCTTCAACTCAGAGCTCAAGGCTTTCTCCTTCTCAAAACACTTTAGAGGAAAGAAATAATGGTCAGATATGCAAATCATGAAAATTAAAATTTTTTAAGACTTTCAAATAAAAGAAATAATACTCCAAAGAATAGGTTGTAAAAATTTAAGTGGGCTCTTCTGGGGTTTCATCTCTAGCTATACCCTAACTTGCTTGGGACTTGGAACTATTGTTGCTGTAAAGTTGCCATTGAGTTTACATAGAACCCCTGAATGGCGCAACAAGGTCAAAACTTTGAGTCACATATTTGCAAAAACAATGTGTATAAGAAATACTCCCTCCCATCCGGTTTGTAAGGCGCAACAACATTTTGTAGAAAGACCGATATGTTAGGCATGGCTAGCAGCAATGGGGTGTTTGGTTGTCTCTCCTAAATTTTAGTCACTGTCCCATCGGATGTTTGGACACATGCATGGAGTATTAAATATAGACTAATTACGAAACTAATTATATAGTTTGCGACTAATTTGCGAGACGAATCTTTTGAGCCTAATTAGTCCATGATTTGACAATATTTTGCTACAGTAAACATGTGCTAATGACGGGTTAATTAGGCTTAAAAATTCGTCTCGTGAAGTACTGTCAGATTATGTAATTTATTTTTTTATTAGTATCCGAATACCCCATGCAACATTCTCCCGACACACCTCCTAAATTTTAGTAGCCGGATCAAACACAGATTAAATCAAGCGCAGCAGATTCCAAGTGCTCCACTTGCATGCAGCAAAGGGACCGGTTGCATGGCCAAATGTAGAGGACGCTAAGCCAATCAGGTGCGAGGCTAGTCAAGTATGATGCTTCGCGTGATTAATCTGGCCAGATAATTATGGCTAATCAATTACTTCTTGGTATCTGTATATATGGCCTCGGCGCCCAACAAACCGGACGGGAGGGAGTACTCAAAAGGCTAAATGAAGCTTCTTAGTTGGCCATTACACTCTTTACGAAACTATTCCCTACAGGAGAAAACTATTTGTACCAATGATGTGATTTATACTTATTCTGTTATGACATTCTTGTAAAATCAGCCCCTTTGGCTTACCTTATAATCCGCACTATTCAGCTTATTTTTTCAGCCGGAACAGTATTTTTCTCTCACAATAATTCAATCAGAATAGTGTTTTTCAGCCAATTCAGCCAAATTTCAGCAAGCCGAACGGGCCATTGTGCCGATCTACTTGTATGTGCTTCTCCTACAACCTTTAGCTGTCGACATGTGGTCTATACATCTGCAGGAACCTCAGTAATTTCTCTGATCTAATTTTCGATTCATAGATTTTGAATTGTGGTTCGAAGTTGTCTGTAGGTGCGGCAGTGCCGCTGTCCTGGCCCAGCCGTGCCGCGGGGTTGGAGCGGCAGCGCCGCGGGTCGAAATTGACATTTGTTCAAGTTTTGTTTTAACAGGCCTATTCAACCCCCCTCTAAATTAACCAGAGATCCTACATGGTGTTAAATATACAAAGGCCCATCTAGTATAGGCCCATATGGCCCATGTGACTCTCTATATGTATAGTTATCTCCACTAATGAAATGATCATCTTCTCAAATCCTAAAGGTCAGTAACAAGAGACAGGATGTGTGTGGGTGTGGGTGTGTGAGAGAGAAGGGGGGAGTGGGGTGGGGGAGGCTACATAATCAGCATGCTATCTCAATGGTCATCTCCCTGTCACATGATAAGCCGGTGGGAACATTAGAATTCTTGACTTAAACAACACATTTAACATTTTTAGAGCCCTAGGTGACATCCCCAGACTAGGGATCGGTAGTGTATCTTAAATTTTTACTCCTACAAGAACTGAATTTAAAAAAGGTAAAAGGAAAAATGTTTATACCTGAACATTACCACAACCCCTAGTGCCCAAGAAAATGTATGGTAGGAATGGGTGCAACTTAATTGTATGCTCTCCATTAGGTAATACCAACTGCTTCACACATTGAAGGTCGTTGCGTGCAACCCTCTTGATAATCGCCATATAATTCTTGAATGCAGCAACCATGTATTCACCTTTTATGCTCCCAGAAATAGAACATATCTTCACAAAACTCCTGTATCAATAGAAACGTTAAGGATCATACTTTGGATTACATTTACCATGGATATCAACAGAGAGATTCAGGACCAATAAAAGCAATTATGAGATGATGAAAAGGTTATGACTCACATAGTGAAAATAGCACTGGTAGCTATAGTTTCTGCCATTTATCACTTTCTTTTTGTGGATAAACACTATGATGCTCCCATGCTGATCACTAGCAGCCAACTCAGCAAACTCAGGATCACATTCCAAACATTTGACTGGACCTATGTCCTCAAATTTTCATTCATCCCTGAAGCTCCATTCAACCTTCAAAACCTCTTTACAGGACTCTTTCTGGTGGTGGATTCGAACTTTTTCTTGTGTTGCCACAGCGAGAACATTTCCAATATCATCACCAAAGGATTCAGGATTCTTATAGAGACTCTAGGCAACCATAGTTGGTGGGTAACAACCCTTTATCGCAAATTGGCAAAGAATCCATGTATGTTAGCGCCAGCTCCATGACCTAGAAAATTTGGTTGTTGAGGCAGTAAGATGAGGTAGCAGCTAGCCAATTAAAAACACTAAAGAACTTTCAAGGCGAGGCACAACATATAAATATCCTAACCTACCATAGCAAGTTAACACAACATTTTAGTGGCATAAACATATATTGATGCTGCCAACGAAGCTTGAAAAATACCTTCCAGTAACCAGTAACAGACATCACTAGTAAGCACTATGATTTAGTCATAGTATATACTAAATAGAGCAGCCAACAACTAATTCAGCAACAAAAATATATTAAATCCATAAGCACGGCACAAAAGGAGGAGGCGATCAACCTAGTTGGTTGTGGCAAGGAAATGATGCTCTAGGCGGTGTTCCTGGAACGGAGCAGGTGCGTACAGTCCACCCTGCTAGATCCTTTCGCCGCCCTCCTCACCCTTCCCCTCCAGATCCTTTCGTTGCCCCAGTCCTCCTCTGCTGCCTTAAAGAAGAATAGATCTAGGGTTAGAAGGAGAGAATTTGAGAACGAGAAGGGAGAGAAAAAACCATCCGAGAGATCGTACCTGCGGTGAGGCTCTGCACCAAAGGGAACGAAGCGAGAACTGGCGGTCGAGACCGGTCTAGACGTGAGAAAGCGGGAGCAAACTCGGTAGCGCCGGCGGCCGGCCTAGCATGGAGGCCATTTGGGGCAAGGAGAGACGAGTATCTGCCTTGCTGCGTGCGGGGGGCTCACCTTCCGACAGCTGTTGGGGGTTGTAGCTTCTACAAGCTAGTTAAACTTTATAATTTTAAAGTCTATCAATCTCCTTTCACGTATAATCTAATGTTTTCTTACACTTAATTTAACAATCTATTAATCCTACATCAACATTTCATATAGTCTAATCCAACATTTCATGGGTCCAGCTTGACTCCTGAATCCCTGATGCATGCTTTAACATTTTATTATAACTGATTCGGCAATTATTGATTCCTGACTCAACAGACTAGTTTAATATTTTGGTGTGTGTATTTTTTGGGCGGTCAGTAATAAAGTGGAACTGACGAATGTGAGGGCCCTTAATTTGTATTGCGGCGGCTGTGTGTATGTGGTCCAATTTGTTGTGGCGGTGGAGGGTGGTTAACGTAGTATACTTGCATAGGTTGGCGTGTTGAGATGGTTTGGTTTGGCATTTTTGTGTGATGAGTGGTGTTGTGGTGCAACGTATGACGGTCATCGCTACATAGAGCGTCGTGTTGAGGTGGTGCATCAGGACAAAGGGTGGTGGCATATAACATGTCAATGCGGTCGGAGGAATATAGAACTGACGATGATGTTGATGTGCAATGTTACGGTGACTTAACTTTGTGCTGCGTGGTACAATGTTATGGCAACACGATGCTAGCGGATGGTGGTCAACATGTATAGGACAACATGTTGAGGTCATTTGATTTGGTGTTATGTGAAGCGAGGGTGTCACGGTGCTGACAGCTGGTGATCGACACTATGACTTACTGAGGTGGCTTTTGTGTTCAGCGTGCTTGGAGTTGAGGTGTTGCGGTGGCGATGGATTCTCGATCGGTCTTTGCATAGGATGGCGTCTCTTGAGATGGCTTGGTTTAGTGTTGTGCGGTGTGGGACATGTAATGGTGATAGTTTGTGGCCAATCCTGCATGGGATGCCGTGTCGAGGTGGTATAATGTAATGTCATGGAGCGAGGGTGCGTATGATAGTTTTGGTGTTTGTAATAAATAACATAATAAGGTGGTTTGATTTAGCATTTTATTATGCGGTATGGTGATATTGTGGTGATAACCATAGAATTACCGATAAAGAATTAAACGCCACCTCACCATAGCTTTCTAACATAGACTAAGACATCTTTGTCAACGCTAAATGATGTCATGTCCGCCGATTTCAAAGAGTCTGTCTAGCCAACAAATGGTTGTTTTAGTCCCTCCTAACAACTGAATTTTTATGCACTTACAACGGCTCTTATAGCTTATTTATACCGCTTTATTACTATATTTATAATAATTTCTCCGGTGTAATTTATTGGACAATATGATGTAATTTAGAATAGCATAAATATATGCCATTTTTTCAAAAAAAATAAATAAATCATTTGTATGGATTCCGGACGATAGAGAAATATATGTTAAATTATTCGTAGAATTAAAAAAAATACTTCCGTTGCAACCAGATTCTCACGGTGATCGACGACGAGGACGACCGGTGCTGCCCGGCGTTCGCGGGGGACGACTACACCGAGAGCCAGGACCTGCCCGCGGACGTCCTGGCGCTCGTGCTCCGCCGCCTTGACGGTGCGTCGCTGGCCGCGCTCGGCTGTTCGTGCGCCGCCTTCCGCGACTCGCCGCTGACCCGACCGCCTGGCGCGCGCTCTGCCTCGCGCTCTGGCCCTCGCTCCGCGACGTGCCCCCGTGCTGCGACGTCGACGCGAAGGCCCACTATCACCGGCTGCCGTAGGGTTCCCCATGGCCGGACGCCAGCTACCTCCTAGGGCCCGACGCTCAAAAATTCGGTCGACAGAGGCTCATGAATCAACCGGTTGACGTACAGCACTTCTCAATTTGAAACGATGATACCATTTATTAAAGTAGCAGCATTTTCGCGAGAGTTTTACAGAAAATCAATCTATCGGATTTCGGCTCCGTTAGCTTGAGCTTATAAGTTAGATGAGCTTATAAGTCAGAATCAGTCTTACTTTTTTAGTCATGCAACAGTATTTTTCTCTCATAACAAATCAATCCTATAAATAAACCGTAGCAACGATAAGTCCTGCCGAAGCTGATCAATTTACAGATGTT
>CAJGYO010000001.1:23594029-23785015 GCA_904845875.1 Miscanthus lutarioriparius
GTGCAAGATAATACAAATCAAGCTAGTACAAGTGGCTCTCATGACAATGAACAAGATCAAGTGGATAGTACATCATCCCAACCAAATGATCAAGTAAGTGCAAGCAATTAAGTTTTAATCCTCCAACCAACCAATGTTGCAAGAGATCATCCATTAGACACTATCATTGGTGATATTTCAAGAGGTGTACAAACAAGATCAATATTAGCATCATTTTATGAAAACTTCTCATTTGTATCATCCATTAAACCAAAGAAGATAGATAAAGCTTTGAAGGATGTTGATTGGGTGAATGCTATGCATGAAGAATTGAATAACTTCACAAGAAATCAAGTTTGAGAATTAGTAGAGAGACCAAAGGGACACAATGTGATTGGAACCAAATGGGTCTTTAGAAACAAGCAAGATCAAGATGGGATAATAGTAAGGAACAAAGCAAGATTGGTAGCACAAGGCTACACACAAGTTGAAGGTCTTGACTTTGGAGAAACATAAGCCCCGGTTGCTAGATTGGAAGCAATTAGAATCTTGCTAGCCTATGCTTGTGCCCATAACATCAAGCTATATCAAATGGATGTTAAGAGTGCATTTCTCAATGGCTACATTAATGAAGAAGTATATGTTGAGCAACCTCTCGGTTTTGAAGATGACAAGAAGCCCGACCATGTGTACAAGTTGAAGAAGGTATTGTATGGCTTGAAGCAAACACCTAGAGCATGGTATGAGAGATTGAGAGACTTCCTACTCTCTAAAGGGTTTACAATGGGCAAGGTTGACACCACTCTTTTCATCAAAAAGATTGGAAAAGATCTATTTGTATTACAAATCTATGTTGATGATATCATATTTGGATCAACCAATCAAGACTTTTGTGATGAATTTGGAAAGATGATGGCTAATGAGTTTGAGATGTCCATGATTGGAGAGTTGAGTTACTTCCTTGGTCTTCAAATCAAGCAATTGAAGAATGATACTTTTGTGAGTCAAGGCAAGTATATCAAGGACATGATCAAGAAGTTTGGCATGAGTGATAGCAAAGTCATTAGCACACCAATGGGAACCAATGGCAACTTGGATAGTGATGCAAGTGGAAATATGGTAGATCAAAAGTTGTATCGGTCTATGATTGGAAGCCTACTCTATGTGACCGCATCAAGGCCGGATGTCATGTTTAGTGTATGCATGTGTGCAAGATTTCAAGCCTCGCCAAGAGAAAGTCATTTGAAGGCTGCAAAGAGGATATTGAGGTACTTGAAGCATACACCAAATGTTGGTTTGTGGTATCCCAAAGGAGCTAGGTTTGAGCTAGTTGGTTATTCCGACTCGGATTATGCGGGATGCAAGGTTAAAAGGAAGAGCACCTCAGGCACATGTCAATTGTTGGGAAGATCACTTATTTCATGGTCATCAAAGAAGCAAAATAGTGTTGCATTATCAACCGCCGAAGCTGAATACATATCCACCGGTAGTTGTTGTGCACAAATACTTTGGATGAAGGCCACTTTGAGTGACTTTGGAATCAAGTTCAAGAAAGTGCCATTGCTATGTGACAATGAGAGTGCAATCAAGTTAACCAACAATTCGGTTCAACATGCAAGAACAAAGCACATTGATGTCTGCCACCATTTCATAAGAGATCACCAATAAAAAGGGGACATTTGCATTGAGAGTATAGGCATAGAAGATCAACTTGCCGATATATTCACCAAGCCATTGGATGAGAAAAGGTTTTGCAATCTTAGGAATGAGTTGAACATATTGGATTTCTCAAATATGTGTTGATGCACCCCCACTTATATGACATGCCTCTCCTTTGAGCAATCCAAGGTAAAAGTTGATTGGCATGGCATACATCCTTGCTAAGGACATGTTTAGTGCATCTAGTCATCTCTCCATTTTATTAGGCTCATTCATGAAAATCAAATGAATTTGATGTTTATATGGTATAACTATTGCTTCTATGCTTGACTTGATCTAGTGATAGCATATGACATGTTTGTGGGCTTGTAAACCTAGTGTTTAATCTAGAAAATGAGCTCTAAGTATTTAACTCAACATGGTACAAGATAACCCTTATTTGGAGGTGTGAAGAAGCTTGTCCTTGGATCAAACCGAGTTAAATATCTTTGGCAAATATTCTAGTTTGAAACAAATTTGGGAATACAATCCTCACCCCATTGATTGACATTGATAATCTCAACCTATCTACCTTTTAAACCTTTATGGTCATTGATGATAAAGGGGGAGAGAAACAAAGATATAAGTGATAGGGGAAATAACAAATAAATTAGTACATGGGAGAGAAACAAAAGATATTAGTGTACTAAGATGGTGATGGTGAGAAGACAACAAAGGGGGAGAACTTGACATAGGGGGAGAGATATGATAGAGGAATGGAATCAATTAATATTTTGAGCACACAAGTAGGGGGAGCAAGCTCATGAACTTGTATGGTGCATTTGAATGTGCATTTCATATGTTTGCTTGCATGGCACAAGTTTTAAATTTTAAATATCCATGCTTGTGTGATGAATGCTAGTTGTAGGTTTGAATGATGAATTGAAAAACTAGCATGCATAGGACATCTGATGATTTCATTTCCAAAGTGTTGTTTCCAAGTGGTATCAAGCTAACCATGGTGCTAAGGATGGTATAATGGTGCACTCTGATTGGTATCACGCTTCAAAGGTCCATCTTTTATATCTTAGCATCACTTGGTAGACATTGTCTCCTATATTTCCTATCTAAGCATATGTGCAAGCTAAAATCCAAACTCTTAGCACATATGTAGGGGGAGCAATTGCTACCATTTAGGGTTCATGAAACTTGTCTATATCCTTTTTACACATGGTAAATATGCTTGGACAAGCAACATGGATTCAATTGAATTTTAATTCATATCTTTATACAAGGGTTGTCATCAATTACCAAAAAGGGGAAGATTGAAAGCTCTAGTTTGATTTTGGTGAATTGATGAAACCCTAAGTGCTAACCTAGTTTATCAAGTGATCATGATATAGGTAGCACACTCCAAGTGGTGAAGCAAATGAAGATCATAACATGATGATGGTGATGCCATGGTGATGATCAAGTGCTCTGACTTGGAAAGAAGAAAGAGAAAAACAAAAGGCTCAAGGCAAAGGTATAAATTGTAGGAGCCATTTTGTTTTGGTGATCAAGACACTTAGTGAGTGTGATCACATTTAGGATCGATAGCCGTACTATTAAGAGGGGTCAAACTTATATCGGAATGCGGTTATCAAAGTGCCACTAGATGCTTTAACTCATTGCATATGCATTTAGGATCTAGTGGAGTGCTAACACCCTTGAAAATGTTTGTGAAAACATGCTAACACATGTGCACAAGGTGATACACTTGGTGGTTGGCACATTTGAGCAAGGGTGAAGAAGATAGAGTTAAAAAGGACTTAGTCGCGCTGGTTACAGAGTGACCGGACGCGTCCGGTATGGTGACCGGACACGTCCGGTATTTGGCGATGAACTCAGCGACCGGACGTGTCCGGTCGCCATACCAGACACGTTTGGTGTGAATCAGAAAAACGGTGTTCGACTGTTCAGTTGATCGGACGCTAGCAGCGTCCGGTCTAGAGTGACCGGACGCGTTCGGTCGAGCGTGGGTGCTTACTGTAAATGACCGGACGCTGAGGCTCAGCATCCAGTCAGTTTCTAACAGACGCATCCAGTTGGCCCTGGTGGCTTACTGGACTCGACCGGACTCAGCGGCTCAGCGTCCGGTTATTTATGTTTCAGTGTCCGGTGTGAGAGTCTGGTCGTCAGCCAGTGTGGTACAACGGTTACTTGGGTTTGAACAAGACACGTGGCGGCCTGGGAGCGACCGGACACGTCCGGTAGGCTGACCGGACGCATCCGGTACTCACGGTCAGGGCGTCTGGTGCTGCGTCCGGTGTGTCTGACCAGAGCGTCCGGTCGATGCGCAGTCAGCCCAATAATTGAGCCAACGGCTCTATTTCGTTGGGGCTTCTATTTAAGCCCCATGGCCGGCTGAAGCTCACTCTCTTGGCCATTTTCATTGACATAGCAACCTTGTGAGCTTAGCCAAAGCCCTCCCACTCATTTCCATCATAGATTAAACATCTTTGTGAGATTGAGAGAGAATCCAAGTGCATTGCTTGAGTGTTTGCATCTAGAGGCACTTGGTGTTCGTGTTTCGCTGCGGATTTCGCTTGTTACTCTTAGTGGTTGCCGCCACCTAGACGTCTTGGAGCAGCGAGGATCGTCGAGCGGAGGGTGATGATTGTCTCCGGCTCTGATCGTGGTGATTGTGAGGGGTTCTTGACCTTTCCCCGGTGGAGCGCTAAAAGGTACTCTAGTGGATTGCTCCTGGCTTGTGTGATTCTCATCTTGTGTTGGTTGTGCGACACTCTATTGAGGGTTTGGTGTGTGATGCCAATTAGTGCGTGAACCTCCAAGTGAGTGAATCACCACAACGAGGACTAGCTTGCCGGCAAGCAAGTGAACCTCGGTAAAAAATCATTGTGTTCATCATTGACTCCGAGGTGATTGGTCTTCATTGTTATCCACACTTGTGATTGATTGGTTCATACATCTACACGGCGGTATAACCTTCTTGCCTACTCTTTACATTACCGCAAACTAGTTATCAAGCTCTTTAGTGTAACTAGTCGTGAGAACTTGTTAGTTTGGTTAGTGTGGTTCTTTAGTTAGCCTTTGAGATCATACTAACTTAGTGTAGTGATATAGCTATTGTGTGGATATACTCCCATCTAAACTAGATTTGTGGTAGGTGGCTTGCATTTTGGTAGGCTAGCGCAAAACTCGCTTCACCTCATAATTGTCTAATCCTTTTGTTAAGTGTTGTTGTAGAAATTTTATTAGGCTATTTACCCCCCCTCTAGCCATTAGGACCTTTCAGTCCATTGTAGCAGCAGCTGGAGAGCATATTCGCCCTTACCTATCTTTTCTACCAGGGCTGACAGACTTACTCGGACGGACAGGCTTATATGTTCCATCTTGGGTCCATGAGTTCTATGATACACTTTGGATTGACCCATAGCACAGATTCATTCACTTTGTTTTCAGAGGCAGAGATTACAAACTGATGAGCTTTAGGGTCAGAGAGATACTCAGGCTTCAGGAGCAGCCCATCTGGCTACATGAGGTTTGCTATGGACAGACAGCGCCTCCCAGATGCCCTCACGACAGTCTTGTGCCCCCTACAGATCTAGTCCACCATTGCTTCACAGAGCCTTTCGGCAAGGGGTCGAGCAGGACACCTAGTGATCTCACTCCTACTGCTAGAGTGCTTGATGATATTATGAGGAGGACCCTACTTCCGAGGATGGGGTATCGCGAGGGCTTGACTCGCATACAGTTATGACTACTGAACTCTCTGATGCAACAGACTATGTTTGACATTTGGGATTTCCTTCTATCAGAGATGGAGGATACTATTGCAGAGGGGTTCAGGGGTCACAGGCAGCTACCATATGCTCACTGAATTACATTCCTAATCCATAGGATAGTTACTGTGAGGCCACCTAAGATGCTGGTAGAGTACAGTGGTGCTACTACAGAGTTCCCTGCATACAATATGACTCAGATGATCCACCATAGTGTAGTGAGGACACCCAGCCAGCCATGCCATTATCTAGAGGTGCTAGAGACTGTAGCCTAGCAGGATGAGACCATCAGGGGTATTGTAGCTATAGAGGAGGAGGAGCTTGATGCTCAGCAGGAGGGGATGGTCGAGAGTGACCCCAACGATAGCTCAGATGATGACTACCGGGATATCCCTCAGATGCCTCCACGACGACATGACCATGAGGTCGGTAGCTCCAGTTTAGCTCCACCTGCACCGCAGACAGACCCGCTCTATTTGCTATCCTTGAGCGGACAAAGCAGGATCAGGCTCGCCAGGCTCAGGAGACCGCTGCTACATTTGCACAGTTTCAGACTAGGCAGGATGAGTTCCAGCGACAGCAGCAGGTGATCCAGCAGCAGCAACAGGCCATGCATCAGCAGTAGCTTCTCATGCAGCAGCAGCTACTTGGATTTATGCAGCATGTAGTCACTGCTATTGGGGCTCCATCGCCACAGCGTTCACCCCAGATAGCCCAACCTGCCACCACTTCTACGACTCTAGCTTTAAAGCCCAGTGGGCTTCAGAGTCAGGGACAGCCACCAGCGCAGTTTCCTTTAGTCACAAAGTAGGTGTCCCAGTGGTTTGCTCGCCAGTGCCAGCCCCGTAGTTCACACCTTTTCAGACAGGCTTCACACTGGCTTAGACTTTCTCGTTGCTAGTTCTAGAGACTGCAGTTTCTAGGAGCATTGGTGCTTCTTTCAGTGAGTTGATAGGACAGCCTACTCCACCATATCTACATGTCCTAGGTCCTTCCACAGTTGCACCTATTACCGGGACTACAGAGACGCTCCCTTCGTCAGTTGCATCATCAGAGCCGCCTGCTACAGTCATATCTACAGAGTCTCAGGCCGCACCAGTTCTAGATCCGACCCAGACCGCTTCAGCGTCGCTTCCAGCCACAGAGGGTCAAATAGTTTAGAGCTCAGGATCAGATGATGATGGCACATAGTTCCAACTCGCTCCTCGCACCTCAGCGCCCGACTCATCTGCTGCAGCCCCACCGGCCGACCCTTAGGTTTTGATGTTTGACGCCAAAGGGGGAGAGGGGTCGAGTATGTTAGACTTAGGGGGAGTGATTCATTTAGGGGGACCTTACTTATTAGCTTATCTATTACATTTGGAGTTTTATGTGTGATACATTATGCATTCATGTTTACATTAAACTACATAAGTGTGATCGTAATCGTGATATTTATGTGATATGTGACATGTGTGCTCTCTACTTTGAATTATTTATATGTCATATCACTTGTGTTATGCTCATTTGCTTTGCTTCCGCATTTTACTCCGATGCAAATGAGCTTTATTACTTGTACTTATGCTTATTTCATATCTTTGGAGTACATTATGTTGGCTTGGGTCATATAAGCTTGTCTAACTCTTTTGTTCTTATTGCTAAAAGCTTATATGAACCAAGCATGTTAAAAACCTCAACTCTTTCACATACTCGAGGTGATATTGTCATCAATCACCAAAAAGGGGGAGATTAAAAGCATCTAGGCCCCTAGTTGGGTTTCGGTGATTAATAACAATACGTGATTACTATGACTAACGTGTGTTTTATAGAGGCAATTAAGTTAGGTCATGGTAATGGAAATCAATTGGGCAATCATGGTGGTCATGCCCCTACGATAGAAATCGTTTCGATTTTCAAAGGATGGACGACAAGGCTAAGGATGGACTAGTTCTAAGTATCAATTGGTGTTGAAGAGACACTTAGAGTAGTTTAGGACTTTGTTTTTCCTTTGGCCGTACTATTAAGGGGGTATGGACGGGTAGCTTGACCTAGGTGAGTCTAGTGGGTTAGGTGTGGTGCACACTTGCTAAATCTAGCACTAGGTAGCCCCTAAAAAGCCCTTAGATCAATGGGAGCAAACTTCATTCACATATGATTGAGAGTTGGAAGTGAATGGATGGTCGAATACTGACCGGATGCTGGTTTCGGAGTGACCGAACACTGGCGCAGAGTCCGGTCAGTTCATTTGATCAAGGTGATTTTGTCTGGTGCAACCGAACGCTGAGAGGTGAGCGACCGGATGCTGGGTGCTAGCGTCCGATCGACTCCAGTAAGGTTTCAGAGAGGGAAAATCGTGACCAGACGCGTCCGGTGAGTGCTGACCGGAAGTTGTCCAGCGTTCGATCACAACTTAAACACTAGAGGTCGGGGAGAACTGATCGGAGCGTCCGGTCACCCCGCAGAGGCACATAACGGTTCATTTTTCAACCGGGTGTATAAATACTTCCTCCATTCGTGTGAGAGGGTACTTTTGCTAATTCCAATAGCTGAGAAAACACCTTTGAGAGTGCCAAGAAGAGCAAGGTCCTAGTGAGGTGATTGAGATTTGAGAATCCCAAAGAGAACCCTCATTAGTGAGATCAAGAGTAGCAAAGTGTGCATCCACCCTTCTCATTAGGCTTGTCGTGATCAAGTGAGAGTTCGTACTTGTTACTCTTGGTGATCGCCATCACCTAGATGGCTTGGTGGTGATTGGGAGTTTGGTGATCATCCGGCGGAGCTTGTGGATGACCCAACTCAAGTTGTGAGCGGTTGTGAGTGATTCACCGTGACGGAGTGTCGAAGAATCAACCCATAGAGAGCACTTGATCCTTATGCGGATCAAGGGGGAGCTACACCCTTGCGCGGGTGCTCCAACGAGGACTAGTGGGGAGTGGCAACTCTCCGATACCTCGGCAAAACATTGTCGTGTTCCTCCTTCTCTCTTTACTTTGAGCAATTCAATTCTTGTCATTTACATTCATAGAATTGCCATGCTAGAGTAGGATTGGAACATATGTTGCCAAACTTTTGTGCGATAGATCAATAGAAACACTTTCTAGGCACAAGGGGTTAATTGGGCTAACCGTATGACTTAATTATTGTAAAGAAATTTAGAATTAGCCCAATTCACCCCCTGTCTTGGGCATCTTGATCCTTTCAAGGAGCAAGGTCACACAAACCTATGCCACTAGTATTTTGCACACCGGGGAGCTCCTACATAATTCTAGTAAGCAAAAGCACAAAGCTCCTAAGCTCACTAGCAATGCTTAATAACAAGGCAACCAATGCCAAATTAGAGCGCGCAAATACTTAGCTACACAAACTAAGCATTGTGACTAACAAGGTTATACAAACCAAATTAGCCATGCAAGGGAGCTACTTTTATGCTATATAAGCAAGAAGGTAACTAGTGAGCTACACAAGCTAACTAATTACAAGAGCAACCACACAAGCACAATGTATATGAAAGTAAGTACAAGCTTGTGTAAGGGGATTGCAAACCAACGGGAAGAACAATGTTGACACTATGATTTTGTCCCGAGGTTCACGTGCTTGCCAACACGCTATGTCTCCGTTGTGTCGACCGCTCACTTGGTGGTTCGGTGGCTAATTGGCATCACCCGCCAAGCTCGCACGTCGTGCACCGCAAGAACCTACCCCGAAAGTGAGGGTAGCTCAATGACACGCTCAACTAGAGTTGCTTTTCGTGGCTCCCACGGGGCGAGCACAATGCCTCTCACAAAGCTCTTATCCGGAGCACCGCACAAGCTTCTTGTGGGCTTCGATGGAGACCACCACCAAGCCATCTAGGAGGTGGCAACCTCCAAGAGTAATAAGCACCACTGGCTTGCAACTCAATCACCTAGTGCCACTCGATGCAACCTCACGATGCAATCGCACTAGAATCGCTCACTCACTCGATCAGATGAACACTATCAAGCTCAAGTGAGTTAGAGGGCTCCCAAACACTACCACATAAGCCACCAAGGCTCTAGTGTGCTCAGCAAGCAGCCTAAGGCTGGCCAATGCTTGGTTTTATAGCCCCCAAGAAAATAGAGTCGTTGTACCCCTTTACTAGGCACAGCTCGAGGTGACTGGACGTGTAGGCCCAAGTGACCGAATGCGCCGGTCCCTCCGTCCAGTCGTTGTACCGCCTCCATGTGGTACTAGCCGTTTGAAATAGCTGTTGCCGCTAATGGCCACCTCGCGTGCACGCCTTCATCCACCGATCGGACGCGCTGCTTAGCTTCATCGGACTCACCATACTTTAGTGTTCGGTCAACAACAGAGAGCTACTAGAGCCTCCAAAACACGACCGGACACGTCAGCTGAGTCATGATCAGACGCGACACCTGAGTCCTGTCCTTCACCACCCACCGCGTGTTAGAGCTACGCCCGTGCCATTGCGTCAGCGTACGTCAGAGATGACCGGACGCAGTTCCTACGCGTTAGGTCACTCTTCACGCCAACGTCCGGTCATCAGACCGAGATCACGCGCTCTCTGCTGCCACTTGATCGGACGCACTGGTCCTACCGAGGCCAGCGTCCGGTCACTCATAGTGACACCTTCTCGCCTCCATTTCTTCACCGAGTTGATCCACATCAACTCCAACCTCTTCTCCTTTGCAAATGTGCCAACACCACCAAGTGTACACCACAATGTGTATGTGTGTTAGCTTTCACAAACATTTTTAAGGAGTTAGCCACTCAACTTGCCACGCCACTCGATCCTTGCAACGATGCAAAGTTAGATCACTCGAGTGGCACTAGATGACTGTCGATGTGGGACCCACAGGATACCCCGCAAGGGAGAGAGAAGATCTAGTTCAACTAGGATTCTTCCCATGTAATCTTAGTAGTAGAACTATTAAGTAATCCTACTAGGAAATCTCATTGTAAACCGACTAGGACTCTGGCCTCCTGACTATATAAAGGAGGGCAGGGCTCCTGAGAGAGGAGGATGACAATTGTACAACATAACACTTCATAATCAATCCAACGCAAAGGCTAACGCCGACTGGACGTAGGGTCGTTACTCGATCTACGATCGAGGGCCTGAACCAGGATAAATCGACTGTCTCTTGCGTTTACCATCGAGTTCAGCATACGCCGAAGCCCGAACATACTGCCCCGGGTACCCCCGTGGCAGGCTATCGGTGGTGAAACATCGACAGCTGGCGCGCCAGGTAGGGGACCTCGGCGCTTTGCGTTCGAGAGCTCGGTGGACCTTAAGATCAAGACATGCCGTGACTTTCGTCGGCTCCCGTCGACAACTCGCCGTAGCTCTAGTCGATCTTGTCAACAACTCGCCGTGTCCACACTCATCATCACCATCGTTCGAAGAAGAAAGTCGACCGGTCCTACTCCGATCAACACCAGATGTAGGGTTCTTGGCCTCAACGACCACAGATAGATGTGGCACCCGCACGGGAACCTGTCAAGGAATGCAAGCACTGTAAGGCTACGAACAGCAAGCTTGCAACACGCAGAAACAAGGATTTCCTACAAAAGTCAACCAAGTCACCGTACAAACCAAAAGGGATTAGCAAGTGTCAATTATGGAAATAGTTTTTGAGCCGCACTCGGATACGACCACCAAGAGTCCAAGACCATATACAACTATGTATACGTATACGTTTCAAATTGCTTTGAAGCCACGAGCAAGAGAAGGAAGGAAGCATGCAAGCAAGAAAGCACCACACGGCAAGCAAGTATTCTACCAAAGGAATTACATCACACATCACCATCCATACGACATGCACATATACAACTCATCTTCACGGATTCAAGTCCAACCCGTAAACAAGTCCTACTCCTACTCGAACAAGCAATGAAGTTCGTACAAGTCCGAGCCAATTCTATCCAAGACAAGTACCGAATCGATGCGTAACAGAGGAATATCAAAGTTACGACGTCGTACTAAAAGAACTCAACTACATCAAGCGTGGAAGTAGTCCAAGCACAAGCGAAGCGATCCGTCCGATGACTCGATCCGTAAACAAATTGTATCTTGCTACAACTTCAGATACGGATACATCACGGACATGCAAGAAACTAACAAACGGCCGACAAGCAAAGCCAAAAGGTGTTTGTGCATTGATTTATACATATGACATGCTCATACGAGAGAAGGTCAAGAAATACAAGCTACATGGTCAATAAAGAGAAGACCACCTACAAGAAACCGACAAGTCACGAGCAAGCAACCAAATTCGGGAACCCAACAACACGTCCGAAGTTGTTTTGAGTACTCGACATGACGATCACTCGTGCGGTTAAACTCATCAAGAAACAACTTTCGGACGAGCTGTCCGACGACTTCATCATGTCGTTTCGACTACATCAAGCAAGTTGTCGACCCATGAGGGTAGCTAAAAGCTAACACCGAAACAAAAAGCAAAATGGTGAAAACATGCCCGAGCATCCCGGTGAGAGCAAAATAGTTGAAAAGATGCTTGAGCTCCGCCAATGAGGGTAGCTAAAAGCTAACACCAAACAAAAAGCAAAATGGTGAAAACATGCACCGAGCATCCCGGCCGAGAGCAAAATAGTGAAAAGACGCTTGAGCCCACCGATGAGGGGTAGCTAAAAGCTAACACCAAACAAAAAAGCAAAATGGTGAAAACATGCTCGAGCATCCTACCGAGAGCAAAATAGTCAAAAAAGACGCTTGAGCTCGCCGATGAGGGTAGCTAAAAGCTAACACCCGAAACAAAAAGCAAAATGGCTGAAAACATGCCTGAGCATCCCGGCCAAGAGCAAAATAGCTGAAAAGACGCTTGAGCCCGCCGATGAGGGTAGCTAAAAGCTAACACCTAAAACTAGTCGACCAAAATTAAGCTTAAAAAGACCCTCCAGCTCTTCATTCCGAAAAGCAAGAGGCTCGGGGGCTACATCCAGATAGGAATACTTTTTCCTCAGAAAAGCACAAGCGCCACTCAAGAAAGCACTCAGATACCGAAGTTTGTCAAGGCAACATTCTATGCCGAGTGGTTTTACATAGCGCAGGTGAAAGGTTGTCAACACAAAGATCTACATCTAACAAGTCATAGCGCGGACAAAGCACTCGATGGATCACAAAAGAGGAAGAAAAGAGAAGTACTCGACAAATCGAGGGATTTCATCAGGATAACGCACAGAGTTGTTTACAGGGCAGAGTACAACCACGACATGCACATATGACGTCCGGGAAGCAATAGCGAGCAAAAGATTAAGATATATGCATATATACACTGAATACACATGCACATACGGATATGCATGTATGCAAATGAGGAAGCCATCAATTTACTGGACACATAAATCATGATGGGACACGAACGATCCAACAAGGTGCAAGCACACGTCAAGTCATATGCAGGGCGTCATCACATCTACAACTCCAAAATATCAAAGCCAAATCAGAACCAAGCCACGAGCAGCAAGCCGTCCGAGACCAAAGATAGCAACCTGTCCGTTCGAATGTCCGACTACTTCGAACACACGAGATGTCCAACCGTGCATCAAGACAGATAACAAGCAAGCCAAGACTGACTACTCAACCGAGAAGTCCGAGTACTCGGATATGATTTAAGCAAGAAGAACACGTGATCTACATAACAACTCGGATACGGAAGCCAAGCCAAAAAGAGGAAGGCACACAAGAAAACCCAAAGCTGCAGGCTAGACAAAAGTAGAAACAACCTGGTTTGATCAAAAAAGAACGCCGATGAGGTACGGCAAGAACCAAGACAAGCTCAGAAAGAACCCGGATTGATCAAAAAAGAACCCCGACAAGGTACGGCAAGTACCAAGACAAATCCAGAAAGAACCCGGATCGATCATAAAACAACCCCGAAGAGGTGCTGCAAGTACCAAGACAAATTCAAGAAGAACCCGGATTGATCAGAAAACAACCCGGATAAGGTACATACAAGTTCAGAAAGAACCTGGACGAAGTGCAAACAACCTGGAAGAGGTACATCAAGAACCAGAGAAGTCTAGAAAATGACCTGGATGAATAAAAACAACTCGGAAGAGCATCACGACTTAGTCAAATCAGAAAACAACGCGGATAAGGTACATACAAGTTCAGAAAGAACCTGGACGAAGTGCAAACAACCTGGAAGAGGTACATCAAGAACCAGAGAAGTCTAGAAACGACCTGGATGAATAAAAACAACTCGGAAGAGCATCACGGCTTAGTCAAACACTAAGCTCGGGGACTCGGCATTCGCTTCAACTACGCTCGGGGGCTCGAATTCAAGGATGAAAGACCAAGAATACAAGTACTCAAGACTACAACAAAGACAACACATCAAGACCCTTCATCCGATTTCTATTCTAAAGAAAAGTACTCGGAGAAGGCTCAAGAAACTCATGGGATACATAACCCCAAAAATTTTTTTGAAGACAAGAATCTAGACCCTCCAACTTTTGCAAGCAAAAAAGCAAGAGGCTCAGGGCTACACTCGAGTGAGTGTAATTTTTCTGAAAAATTGCACCCATAGAAAAAGAACTTGGAGCAACCAAGAAGACTAAAGGGACCCTCGGCTTCTTGTCCCAACAAGCAAGAGGTCCCAACACTCATCAAGAGGCTCCAAAAGTGCACATCACCAAAGGGGCTACACTCCTTGAGTGCACTTTTTCACTTCAAAAGAACCTGCGGTTACAACAATCAATGAAGACCAAAAGAAAGAAGAAAGACCATCTCAAGGTTTCACTTCAAGAAGAACCTCGAGCGGATTTACAACAACTCAATGAAGACCAAGAAGAACAAGAAGGCTTGAAGCTCATCCATGAGATGCTCGGGGGCTTGTCGTCTGGGACCCATGGGGTTTCCCACGGAGCGCCGAGAACAAGAAGACCTAGTACCCTGTGACGGGTTCCCTGGTAAAACATCCTACTAGAACTAGTTGGGGTGGATATAATCCTACTAGCTATCTCTACTTATGTCTGTCAGCTTCGATCTAGGGACCCCGCCTCCTTTATATAGTAAAGAGAGGCGGAGTCCTAGATGTTACAAAGTAGAGATCCTAGTAGGATTACGTGTAACTAGTTCTAGTAGGATTACATGTAGGGAATCCTAGTTGGACTAGGTCTTCTTCTCTTTTCTCCGTGGGAAACCCTATGGGTCCCACATCGACAAGCCCTCGAGCATCTCATGGATGAGCTTGAAACCTTTCTTGTTCTTCTTGGCCTTCGTTGAGTTGTTGTAAATCTGCTCTGTGTTCTTCTCCAAGTGAAACCTTGAGATGGTCTTCTTTTGGTCGGTTCGTCATGACTGATGTGCATTTTTTTCTCTAAAAAAGTGCACTCAGTGAGTGTAGCCCCCGAGCCTCTTGCTTGTTGGGACAAGAAGCCAGAGGGTCCATTTAGTCTTCTTGGTCGCTCCGAGTTCTTTTTCTGTGGGTGCAATTTTTTGTAAAAATTGCACTCACTGAGTGTAGCCCCCGAGCCTCTTTCTTTTGCTTGCAAAAGTTGGAGGGTCCAGATTCTTGTCTTCAAAAATTTATGGGGTTATGTATCCCGCGGCCCCCGAGCCTTCTCCGAGTACTTTTCTTTAGAATAGAAATCGGATGAAGGGTCTTGATGTGTTGTCGTCGTTGTAGTCTTGAGTACTTGTATTCTTGGTCTTTCGTCCTTGAATCCGAGCCTCCGGGCGTACTTGAAGCAAATGGCGAGCCCAAGGCCGACGAGGGTCGCGGCGAATCTTTGTTTTGAGGTCCACCGAGCTCTCGAACGCAAAGCGCCGAGAACCCCTACCTGGCGCACCAGCTGTCGATGTTTTACCACTGATAGCCCGTCACGGGGTTACCCGGGATGGTGATTCGTTCAGAGGGGTATCGGCGTTTTACAGGAACTCGATGGTAAACGCAGGGAGATAATGATTTATACTGGTTCGGCACGCCGAAAAGTCTTAGTTCATATTCATGATCAATAAAGATGATATTCATCCACAACATGTCTTGTCATGACTTCCAACGAGTTGTTTTCCCGAAACAAAAAGCAAAATGGCTGAAAACATGCCTGAGCATCCCGGCCGAGAGCAAAATAGCTGAAAACACGCTTGAGCCCGCCGATGAGGGTAGCTAAAAGCTAACACCAAACAAAAAGCAAAATGGTGAAAACATGCTCGAGCATCCCGACCGAGAGCAAAATAGTGAAAAGACGCTTGAGCTCGCCGATGAGGGTAGCTAAAAGCTAACACCAAACAAAAAGCAAAATGGCTGAAAACATGCCTGAGCATCCCGGCCGAGAGCAAAATAGCTGAAAAGACGCTTGAGCCCGCCGATGAGGGTAGCTAAAAGCTAACACCCGAAACAAAAAGCAAAATGGCTGAAAACATGCCTGAGCATCCCGGCCGAGAGCAAAATAGCTGAAAAGACGCTTGAGTCCGTCGATGAGGGTAGCTAAAAGCTAACACCCAAAACTAGTCAATCAAAATTGAACTTCAAAAGACCCTCCAGCTCTTCGTTCCGAAAAGCAAGAGGCTCGGGGGCTACATCCAGATAGGAATACTTTTTCCTCAGAAAAGTACAAGCGCCACTCAAAAAAGCATTCGGATGCCGAAGTTCGTCAAGGCGACATTCTATGCCGAGTCGTTTTTACATAGCGCGGATGAAAGGTTGTCAACACAAAGATTTACATCTAACAAGTCACAGCGTGGACAAAGCACTCGACGGATCACAAAAGAGGAAGAAAAGAAAAGTACTCGACAAATCGAGGGGTCTCGTCAGGATAACACACAGAGTTGTTTTGCGGAGCAGAAACGAAAATGGGACAAAGTACTCAGCAAGTCAAGTAACTTCGACCACTCCCAGGCAAAGAATACATCAACAAAAACAAAGAATCTTCATTTAAAGAGGAGTGTAATATTACAAGAAGCTGGTCAATCGGATCAGGCATTGTCATCAGGAAGGGAAATGTCAATATTTAGACTGTCTACAACCCTACTGGCTAAACCTTCGACCTCAGGCTCCATCCTCTCAACGGCGTCAAGGTATTCTTGGCTTTCAGCTTCCTCTGCTATCTTGGACAGAGGCGCCTCTGGAGCAAGGACCCGGACCTGGGCTAGCACATTCTTGGTACATACTTGGGCACACTTCTTCGCGAACTCTTGGAAACGAGTCGGAATCCGGGGAATGAACTGCGCCCAAGATTGCCCATCATCCGCTGGAGTCCGGAGAACATCGGCTACTGAACGAAAAGATTTCCACAAAACGTTCCAATTTTCAGTAGCCGTCGCCAGCTTCCCGGACAAGCCTTCAATAGTTTTTTGGGCTTGCACAAGATCTCTGTCAGCTCCGCGCCTAATCAGCTTAGCAAGGGCGAGTTCTTCCTCAGCATGAGTAATTACCTCCTCAGCCTTATTATGACTAGAGCGGACAAGAGCCTTCATTTCATCGATACTCTCCGAGAGCTTCTGCTTCTCAACTCGGAGAACTAGACAAGAACAACCCGTCAAACCAAGAAGAAAGAAAGAAGAAAGAAAGGGCTACCTCACAAGGAACAAAAGAACCCGGTTATTTAAGAAAGAACTCGGTAATCTCATGAACGACAGGGATCACAACAGAAAAGTAAAAGACAACTCAGAAGACAAGATTCGTTACATTACAAGCGACTTCAAAAATAGAAGATTACAAATCTTACAAGACCCAACGAACTCGGCACCACGAAAAGCAAAGTAGCAAAGAGGAACACGGACACGGCTAGGCTCTGGAACGACTACGTGTCCCAAATTGCTACTCGGAAGGACAAACCGCCATCAGCTACACTGTTTTCTTCAAAGGACGGACGCAGTGCACCCAAGGCGGAAATCGGCAGCACGGCAAGACAACATGGAGCAGAGAAGGCCGGCGGGCATCTGTCTACCCAAGACTGATGTGATGCTGGATATGGTGTTGATCTGCACCGAACAGTCTCAAGACAGGCGACGAGGATCAACCCAGAACTGCCAGGTGAAGAAACGAAGCCCACATCACAAGACTTCCTCCAACTACCACCACGTACATCCTGGCACAATGCTGTCGCGGGATTAGCCTACCTCTAATCCCTATCACAAGACTTCCTCCAGCTACGACAAGACACACAGGAACTACAAAATATGCCCGGGGGCTGCTCTACTTCACAAACTACCATGTTCATGACCACGAAGGTTTCAATAGAATATCCAATAGATGAAAACAAGCACTCCGGGACAGTATTTATAGACCAAAGGAGCGGCGCACATGGACTAGGAGTACCAACGAAATAAGCCTAACAAAGGACACAGTGAAAAGACAGGACTCAATAATGGATGACTCAGGCGAGAGGAAACAGTACTCGAAGACGGGCATATTCGGAAGAATATACCAGCACAGTACAACCCGTGAACAAAAGGCGTTTACACTCAACCACCACCATACAACTACATCTGACAATAGCAGACTATCAAAGAATACGCCAAGACCTCGCATCCGAGTTCGTCCTGAACGAAACAACACGGATATACGCTCGGGGGCTCGGCCAGCATCATAGCTTAATCAACACTAAGCTAGGGAGCTCGGCCTTCATTTCAACTACTCCCGGAGGCTCGGAACCAAAGACAAAGGACCAAGAATACAAGAAACTCAAGACTACAACGATGACGACACATCAAGACTCTTCATCCGACTTCTTTTCTAAAGAGAAGAACTCGAAGAAAGCACGGGGCTGCGGGATACATAGCCCCAGAATTTTTTGAAGACAAGAATTCACCCAAAAAGAACCCAGACATAAGCTCGAAGGCTGCATGCCGCGAAACTACTCGGATGATGACATAATCCAAGTCTCGGGGACTACTTCAGAACACAAATTTTCAAACAACATAAAGGATCAAGACCCTCCAACTTTTTGTTCCAAATAGCAAGAGGCTCGGGGGCTACACTCAGTGAGTGCCCTTTTTCTTCGAAAAAGCGCACGTCACCAAAAGACTTCCTCAACGCAGACCACTTCAAGACATTACGACAAAAAGAACCCGGAACGAGCCATATTCGAGTTCTTTTTGATAAAACTTCAACGAACAATCAGAGCAACTTCAAGACAAGATCCTCCAGCTCCTTGTTCCAAATAGCAAGAGGCTCGGGGGCTACAACCAGATGGATGTACTTTTTCTTCACAAAGCACTCACCACTCGAAGATCCCAAGAAGCGCTACAAGGTTTCACTCCAGAAAGCACTCGGATAACATTTTGTTCCTACCCAACAAGACTTGAAGGAGCAAAGCGAGACTTTCAGAGCTCAACCATGAAGTGCTCGGGGGCTTGTCGATGCGGGACCCACAGGATACCCCGCAAGGGAGAGAGAAGATCTAGTTCAACTAGGATTCTTCCCATGTAATCTTAGTAGTAGAACTATTAAGTAATCCTACTAGGAAATCTCATTGTAAACCGACTAGGACTCTGGCCTCCTGACTATATAAAGGAGGGCAGGGCTCCTGAGAGAGGAGGATGATAATTGTACAACATAACACTTCATAATCAATCCAACACAAAGACTAACGCCGACTGGACGTAGGGTCGTTACTCGATCTACGATCGAGGGCCTGAACCAGGATAAATCGACTGTCTCTTGCGTTTACCATCGAGTTCAGCATACGCCGAAGCCCGAACATACTGCCCCGGGTACCCCCGTGGCAGGCTATCGGTGGTGAAACATCGACAATGACCGATATGCAAACAAGTTTGCCTCTCTTGATAGTACAGCCATCTATCCTAAACCCGGTCATCAACTTCTCTACACACCTATGACCGGTGAAATGAAATGCCCTAGGTTATACCTTTGCCTTGCGCATTCCATTCCATCTCCTCCAATGCCGATGCAACACATGCACAAACACGATCAACAATGATATGATCCACTTTATATCATCACGTGATCATATTGGATCATTGATCTTGACTTCACTTGCTCTTCACCGTTGCCTCGGTCCATCGGCGTCAAGTCATCACTCAACTTGCCCTTCACACTTGCAACTGGTCCGTCGAGCCAAGTCATGTCTTGATCTTCTCCATCTTGATCACATGACTCAATGTCATGTCTCATGTGCAATGAGCTCTTTCATCATCACATGTGTGAGCTTTGCAACATCTCCGAGCCATTTCCACCTCCATGGCATATGTTGCTCACACACATGTATCTGTGGACTAATCACCTGTGTATCTCATATAAACACAATTAGTCCACCTAGGGTTGTCACTCAATTATCAAAACCAAACAAGGACCTTTCACATGCCCTCGATCGCAGCCCAGGTTCCAGCCACCGTTGCAGTAGTTGTGACCTGGGACATAATCTCTCGTGACAGCGATGAAAGGAGGTAGTTAAGCACCTGCTGGTCCTTGGTGAACCAGGTGGCGTACTCTGGGTTGGGGATCACCTCCGTCGGCTTGTCGGTGGACTTGGGGATCTCCTTGGCTGGAGGCACGAAGGTGGGGCTGATCGCGCCATCTGTGCACCGTTGATCGTGGAGAGGACCTGTGCCTTCCACATCTCGAAGTTGTTGCGCCCGAGCTTCTCTATCGGTGGATAGCCGACTGAGTGAGCAGCAGGCGGCGCGGAGGAAGATGCCATCGCGTAGACGGGCACAGAATCGAGTAGCTCTGAATACCATGAGAAAATTAGGGTAACATGATGCCTTCTCAAGCTCACGACTTTGTGTTATATAGGCTGGGAACAACCCCTGTGTGGCGTTACAATCTTGGATTACAAGCAAAGAAATGAACAACAAATTACATCCTTGATCTACTTTCTATACAAGTCACTAGATATGCTAACAACCTTCATCACCGTAACAACCAAATACAACAGATAACACTGAAGCCTGAACCACATCATTTAACAATTACATTTTCTTCGACGAAGAATAACCTGGTGAAAAAGTATATAAAATAAATATATGGTTTAGTAAATATTAAAACATTTCTTAAGTTTGGTAATTCAAAAACTTCAAACCACGTGCAAAATAACGAGTGCATGCCATGCCATGCCACTCGGATTGGCTAGCCGAGCTAAATCGGGGTCACAGCTTGCCCACATTAGATCCTATGTTGGCACTTGGTAGCGGGAGCCAAATTTTTATGGGCCGGTCACATATTGGGTTAGAATCAAACGTCAGTCAAGTTTTTTGGGCAGCCAAATTTGTTTTGACCAACTTTAGCATCAAACCAAACATACTCAAACCAAACAAACCTAAGAAGATGTAAATACCATTTCATTGGCTTCTCAATTTCTGATGTTCCAATCACTTATAAGTTGGAGGCTTATTTGTGATTATGAGGCAAAGCAAGGACATGAGTTCAGGAGAAGGCAACTGACATAGAAACTTGTCACAGGAGGCTCACACCATAGCAAAGCATGCCAATACAAAAGTGTTTCATCGACAAACATTAACAAGTGTTGTTTACTGGGGTTCCAGGAGAAATAGTTTGACTGAGGCCACCTTATTGTTCATCACAAACTCTAGTGATATTCGCCAAGCAATTATCCACCGGCCTATTGTGAGGAAGGTACTGTATCTTGCAGTTGGGATTTGTCCTCGTGAGCCTGTGGAGACCAGAATAAAAGAGTTAATTTAATTATCTGGATATTTTTTTAAAAAAAGAATATCGATCTTTCCTTAAACCTCTATTGGCAGGAAAAAGATTTGCTATCCTCTGAACAAAATTGGGATTCCATTTACTATCCCAGTGCTATTTTCTTTACTGGTCCAAGCTATCCATAGTAAGAGCATTTCCAAGAATTTCCAAAACCCACTGCCAATCTTGATTTTTTTTGGCAAGATTAAAAAAACTGCTCTCCAACCACTTCCAACCTCACCTCTCAATCTTTCCTCACTTGGGAAAATAGACTTGATTGTGCTGAAATGTAGGCATGACTATTGATGGGCCAATGATGTGTGGGAAAGAATAAAAAGTAGGATATGGTTCTCAATGCAAATATACAAGAGAGAAAGAAAATATTAAAATAGTTTGGGTGATTTAGAAAATAGTCTAGGACCCCTGATGCAAAATTGTCTTCTATATGTTAGGAGTAAGATTTCAGAAATTATTGGAGAAACTCAACAAATATGCTCTCAATATTTCTTTAGCCACTTGGAAAACTCATTGATTTACCAATTGTTTTTTTTGAAACTATCGGAGATGCTCTAAGATATGTTTTTTTTCTTTGTGTACAAATTAACAGGTTTCGTTAGACGACATGATTTCCAATTGTAGAAAATAGATTAAGATTTTATCGGACTATATTGCATAGGGTAGGAGAAGCTAATATTAAATTAACTATACAGATACAAAATTTCGAAATTTTTGGTATATTTTCAAACATACAAAAAAACACATCCTCTGTCACCTCAAAAACTTGAACTTAAATCTCAAATTGTACATGAAGAAACAAGAAAAAAAAGATAATTCTAATTATAGTTTGAGGCCCTGTTCGCTTCTCTTATAATCCGTCTTTTTCAGCTTGTTTTTTCAGCCGAAACAGTATTTTTCTCTCACAACAAATCAGTCGGAACAGTATTTTGGCTTATTTTTTTAGCAAAGCGAACGGGCCTGAGTCTTTTTTTTTCTCGAAACGCAGAGCTGCGTTTCTTTGCACTAAGAAGAAGAAGAAGAGAAATTATGGTTTGAGTCTAAAGAACGTACTTGTAACCAAGGAGGAAATGGTGTAGGAAGACGGAGATCTCCAGCTTTGCAAGATCGTTCCCAGGGCAGAGTCTGGTACCAAGTCCAAAAGGAAGGAATGTGCCGGCTCTCGGTGCATAACCCTGAAAACAGTTCATTGGAAACTGTACATTTAGCATGCCATTTGATGCTTCTAGGATTATCCAGAGCGGCAAAACCTCAGCAAATTGAATTCATTTCTACGTACCTCCCATCTTGATGGGTTGAACTTTTTGGAGTCAGGATAAACTTCAGGGTCCATGTGTACACTTCTGTACCACAACTGAACCTTCCAACCCTTCGGTATCAGATAACCTATGGCATGCGTGGCTTGTTCAGATGCTGATTGAGTTTATGCAATTCAGGAAGAAGTTATCACTGGAGAAAGAGGGAGATGGTTTCTGGATCAATTAAGCACACCATTCACAAAGACGTCTTTAGTCGCTTCACGGAACGAGACGAACGAGATGTTCACCAGGCGCAGCGTCTCATCAACGACCTTTAGAAAGAAAAAGAGAGGTTTATTTGTTGCAATGTTATACATATGATTATCTTAATTTTTTAATATGTTGAGCTTTTGAGAAGTCGTGCCTGTGAGAGGTACTTCATCTTCCTAAAATCCCTCAGGCTTAGCCCCTTCTGGGACGATGGAATGCTTCGCATGATCTCCTCTTGCTCGGCCTGATGAAATGTAGCAATAATAAGGAATGATATATTGAAATATTCATGGCAAAACAGTCATGATGATCTGGATATTCAAAAGTTTTACTGTGCCATCATTTTTTGACAAAAAAAGTGATTACGAGCTTAGCGGAAAAGAAAACGTAGCTAGCTCTACGTGTAGCAATTAACTAATTAACCGTGAGTTCATATATAATCTGTATGTAAGGTATACCTTTGCCTTTGCAAATATCTCTGGGTTTTCCTGCAGAAACACCGTAGCCCACATGGAGATGTGGCCGGACGACTCATGACCCGCGTTCAGGTACGTGACGAGGATGCCGATGATCTCCTCGTCATCCAGCCTCCTCCCGTGCTCGTCCTCCACCTCAATCAGGCGGTCCATCATGTCCATGCTTGACCTGGGGTGCCGTTTCGCCGCCCTCCTCTTGTTCAGGACACCTTGCAACACCGACACCAGCTTCTTGCGAGCCTGAAATTGTCCAGCTAGGTGTGTTAATTGAAGTCCATCCATTTTGCGTGCAAGACCGATCGGGCATGCATGCATGAGCGTATGACCTTGAAAGCCTTGTGGAAGGCAAAGCCGGGAAGGTTAATGGCCATGGCTCTGATCCCGTAGTTGAAGTCGGTGTAGGTCCTCTCCAGCGCCAGCATCGTGGCGTCATCGGCTGCGGTCAAGAATATCTGCACGATGATCTTGAACGTCATTCGCCGCAGCTCCGTCAGGAACTCGATCTCGCCGGCGTCAGACCATCCACGCAGCGTGGACACGACAGTGCGGTCGATGAAGCCCAGGTACGTGCTGAGCGCGTCGAAGCCGTTGATGGGCGCGGCCGTGAGCTTCCGCAGCCTCCGGTGCTCCTCGTAGGGTGAGGTGAGGAAGGACTTTGGGCCGATGAGCGCCACAGTGGCCTTGGGCCACCCTACCACGAAGCTGTCGTCGTCCATCAGCACCCGTTTGCACGCGTCCGGGGTGACCACCAGGATCGTCGGTTTGCTGTACATGAAGGTCCTGTACACGCCGGTGCACCCAAACCTGCATGCCGCAACACCAAAGTGATGGTCTACTTGCTTGTCCATATCAGAACACGTGCATAATCTCACGAGCGCTAAAGGTCAGTTTGACAGGGTTTCGACTTGTGCCTAAATGAATATACGTGGCTCTGGCTCCTCTAATGGAGAGTCTCTTAACCTCTCCCTTTTTCGGCGCATCCAAATTATTTTCAAGGACTTGCCATGATAAGGGGAGAAAGGGAAGGGAAGCACGCTTAAAAGAGAATAATACATCGGGAGTTGTATGATGCGTTCCGAAAGGATAAATTGCTTCTTAAAAAGAGTTTATTATTGATTCTCTCTCAATTGGTTAGATCATAGGGGCGATGATTCACTTCATAGGCGAGGTCTCTGATTCAAGTCCAGATGGCCCATGGTAGAGCTAAAGTTGCTTATGAAAAAGCAGATAAGTTGATACATTAGAATAAGAGCCTATGTTTAGTTCTGGATGAGACCAAAACCAAGTTTACTAACCCAAACACAAGGTATAGTTTTTATTTCCCTTGTATATAGCTTTAACTGCAAGTCAATTTTTACATGATGGTACATCTTTTGTAAATCCTCTATGAATTCACAATATATAGAGCTTTAACGTTTTTTTTTTTGAGACGTTATCATAGCTGATTGATAACACGATAACACCACCTAGAGGCAAGGTAATTAACCGAAGATGTTATCGGGAGAAGGCGGCAGCTAACCGTCGGATGAAGGAGCCGATGAAGGAGTCCGGTTTGCCGGACTTGAAGGCCCAGAGGAATGCCCACATTGCGCCGACGACGGGCCACCCCATGTCCCCCGGAGGCAGCTGTGCCCGCCTGCTGGCACCGAGCGAAGCCTCCCAGGCCCACCGGTGAGCCCTACGCACGAGAGCGTCGATGACCACGATGACCACGGCGGCTACCACTGCCCACAAGCCCGGTACTGACATGCTGTCACCCATTCCGCCGTAAGCGCAGAGCAAACGATGCCGGAAACGCAGAGCAAGAGGTGGAAGAGATAGGGTAGTGACTAGTGAATGTAGTCCTCCTGGTGGTGACGATTGTGTTGTGTTTGTTGCCTGGGAAACAGCGGTTAGCTTTGTATTGTAGTAGGAGAGTATATATAACGACGAGCGTTGTGACTCAGTAGCGCCGTGCAATGTTAGCGCTTCTGAAGAAGGTGCAAAGCGACATCTGTGTAGTAAGAAATTAAATACGTGTCTCTTGGGAGGCATCCGAGAAATTAAAATACGTACGAAAGAGAACGGCCAAACGGTCGCATGTTGCACTCGCATGGCATCTGAGTTTTGGCATCTCACCAATGAAGTCATGAACATGACATCACTGCCACCTCTTGGAGTTTTTTAAGTGTTGGATGCTGCCTTCCCTTCATGTTTATCCCGCGGGAGAGCCCGAAGCAAACCGAACACATGGCATGGCATCCACTATCCACCGTCCAAAAAGGTCATTAATCCACGACTGGTTCGTCTTAACACATGATGATTTCACGTGTACGTACGCACGGTGAATTCACGGTAAGTGTCCATGGCTACACTAGGAACCACCTTCACTTAATGTTTTTCTTCCTCATATATGCCAAACGCTCGCATGTTGCACTCGCATGGCATTTGAGTTTTGGCATCTCACCATGAAGTCATGAACATGACACGACTGCCATCTCTTGGAGTTTTTAAGTGTTGGATGCTGCGTTCCCTTCACGTTTATCCCGTGGGAGCCCGAAGCAAACCGAACAACTGGCATCCACTCATCGATGGCCAAACGGGCTAGGCCCGCTAGGTCGGCATAGGCACGGCACTAGAAAGTACGGCCCGAGCATGGCCTGGCCCGACCTATCGTGTCTGGCACGGCCCGGTGGTAGTGCCGTGCCTAGGCCGTAGGCTCGGGCCGCAGTGCTGTCCTGGACATAGCACGGAAAATGGGCCGGCACGATGCGGCCCGGTCATTTTCTAGCATTGGATTATCCCGAATGCACCATAGTCGTTGGATCACAATGAGCAACGTATATAAGAGCCAAATCCTAACTTTCTATCTGTTCTCACTCCAGTCACTCCTCCTGCCTCCTTCCTTTCTTCTCGTCTTCCCGTCTCTAGAGCCAACGGCAGCGGCGGCTTAGGGCAAAGGGCGCGCGGTAGCGCAGGCGCGAGCGAGGGGCTGAGGCCGCGCGGCGGTGGCGGCATAGGCGTGGGAGTGGGGGTGCGTCCCCGCGGCGGCGGCGCTCGGCCATGGGCGCCTATCCGTGCAGTGGTAGCTCTTGGCCAGGGGCGCGTCCGCGCCGGATCTGCAGCTGCGACGCGACAACGGCGAGCCTAGGTGCGGGATCTGCAACGGTTGTACGGAGGAGGCACGACGACGACGGAGACCGGGCGTGGTGACGGAGGTGACTGGCGCGGCATCGAGCCAGGGCCGACATGGGCACTGTGGGCTGTCGTGCCCCGTGGCACGGCACGGCACGATTCAAGGGCCACAGTGCCGTGCTTAGGCCGCGACCTGGACACGGTGGCACGCCTCGGCACGGCTCGACAGCGCCACCGTGCCTGATTGTGTCGTGCCATATCGTGCCGTGCCAAACCGTGCTAGGGCCAGGCCACTGTCGGGCCGCCCGTTTGGCCATGTCTCACCCACCATCCAAAAAGGTCAATAATCCACGACTGGTTCGTCTTAACACGTGATGATTTCACGTGAACGCATAGTGAATTCACGATAAGTGTCCATGGCTATGCTAGGACCGCCTTCACTTAATATAAACAGAAACGACAACTTACTATTCTCTCTGGTCCTCACAAAAAGGCTAAAGTGCTCCTTGTACGATGTCTACCCCTTCTCTTGTAAGCCAAAATGCAAATATTACGTGCACATAAGGTTGGTCTATCCTTGAAATGCACCTATGACATTTGGGCCCTACTCACTAGAATCGATTACTTTCCTCAATGCCCACTTAAGAGGAGGATTTTCCAGCATGTAATGACTCTATTTTTTTCCACTAACCGTACACAAAAGTGATGTCACAGTAGTGTTTTTGGGAGGTCCATGTCTAAGAATTGCAAGTGACAAATGCTGCTAACTTTATTAACAACCAACATAAACTACTGTCGTTCATTGCCGGTAGGTTATGTATGTGTTAGCCACCAGTAAATAGCCATATTTTTAGCGATAGGTTGTGTTAGAGCATAGCAGTGCTATATAAAATAGGACTCTATTCTTTTTCATGGAAACCCCAAACTATTTCTAAATCACCATACTTTCTTTCTCTCTTACGCTTTCTCACCTAGAACCTGCTCTTCTTTCTTTTTCTTTCCCATCCTTATTCTTCACCTAGGAACGGAGAGAGCACCACACGCGCGGGGGTGGGACGACTGATTCAACCAACAGCCAAGCACGGGGCGATGAGCTTTTCTAGTCACGACGCTCACATGCGGCCCTTACATCCAAGGCAGAGGCAGGTCATGGGAGTCTTGCACTTAATCCATTTTGTTGAGAGTCTTGCACTTATTCTGGCCCTATATTTACACAGCCAAGAAAGGCTCCGGTGATCATGCATGACTACGGAGCGCCTATCGCCCTGGCCCGGCACTCTAAAATGCATGTTGGGTTGGGCAGTATCATAATGGGCTTCAACAAGGTGGTTTAATCGTTCTTTGAGCAAAAAGATAATGGCCGACCACATGTAGCGGTGATTTCACGGACCTAAATAGGGCGGTTATCACCATGGCTCTACCGAAGGTGAAGGCAAAGGAGGTACTACTTGAAGGAGGGGCACGACTAGAGGAGGATTTGGCAGGAGGCATCGAGCTAGGAGGAGGTGACGCCTAGGAGGAGGCGTTAGACAGGGAGGAACCGGGAGAGGATGAGTGTGGGGGGTACGACCCCGGATACCCACGGTAGACCACATGGGCTACGCCCCCAGGGGCGGCCCATCCCACAAGACGAAAGCCTTACGAGGCACGACGCTGCTCGGCGCCTCCCGCAAGACACAAGATACTACGAGATCTGTTAGGATACGTATGATTCCATGATTCCTGTACTCTGTTATTACTTTCCGGTTATCTCCTAGATCTAACCGACTTGTAACCCTGCCTCCCGGACTATATAAGGCGAGTAGGGACCCCCTCCAAACACACGCAATATCATACGATAGCCAATACAATCCAACAGACCACAGGAGTAGGGTATTACGTTATATTGACGGCCTGAACATGTCTAACTCGTGTGTCTCTGTTACCTTCTTGTTCTTGATTACACGCCTCTCTGCTGATCAATCTATCTTCGTGGGATACCCCTCAGAGGACCGCCGACGATATTATGTCGACAGTTGGCGCGCTAGGTAGGGGTGTGCGTGCTGTTTCTATATCAAACAAGATGGTACGTTCCGCAAGCTCTTCGTCCCTCCCACACCCCGCCCAGATCTTCACGGTCGAATCGATCTCGTGGATCATCAACGCTGACGGAGTCGGGGAGCTCATCGAGCCGGTGCAGATCAATGCTGCGCCGATCACCCCAACAGTTGTGACTGCAGATCCGATCTCGGAACCGCTTCTGAGGTCGCCTTCATCGACAACTCGCCGCTCGCTTCCTCGCTACCAGAGGAGGCAAATCAACAACGATCTGATCGCATCCATCGATCAGGTTGGTCAGAAGCTCGCCAATTGCCTCTCCATCGTAGAATCGGCTCTAGACACTCTAGTTCAGCGCCGACCACCCTCCAATCTAGATCTGTCGAAGGCTGCTCGGGAAACTTCAGGGGTTGTGGCTCTACCCTTCGGGCTCACCAACGTCGCCACCACCTACCAAGATGCCCTAAGGGGCAAGTTCACCGACCAGGTTGGACATGTCCAACCTCCCGCCGACCAGATCACCGACCAGCCTCCGCCGGTCGTCAACATGCTGCACATCGGCCGATGCCCCGGAGCATCCCTCTAAACCATCCTGGAGGAGAATCCAGACTCCGAGTCTCAGGGCTCTACGAAGACCATCTCCGAGACCACCACCGAGCAACTTCCTCTCCCTCCTTTCTGTGGGGCGTAATCTTCAACATCAGCGTCGACAGCCCCCCGCGGGAAGGGGAAACCGAGGAGGATCGCGCCGCCCGTGTCAACAGGAACATCAACCGTGCTCAGTGCCGAGCAAACGAGGCTGCCCTTGCGATGGGCGAAGCTCAGCTTGACTCGCAAGGAAGGCCATGCCAACTCCACCGCAACCTCGATGATGAATTCATCCGTGTTGATGGCCACAATGTCTACAATTCCCCAAGCGCCAACCTAGCCGTGGCCGCCAATGAGCTCGCTAGGCTCCCGCAGACACCGGAGGTCGCCAAGGTCGCCGCCATGCTCAAAGCGGTGCATTGCCAGGTCAACGAGATCCGCCAGGATCAGAGGCCTTCATATTCCACAAGCACAATTCGCCGATCAGCCGCGCCAAGATCCGATCGCCGCCCAAGTCGCTTCATCGACCAGCACCGCGATGATAGGCAACCTCTCCAGGGGAAAGCAAGAGGCAACCGCATCGAACACCTTCGCTAACACGACCAGGAGGTTGACTAGGACGTCCGAGTGCACCTCACTAATCTTCGAGACGCACGACGATGTATCGATGAGCGCCGCTTCGGTCGCCATGAAGAAGAAGTATGCCACCACCAAGAGTACGGTAACCCGGACTCAGCTCTCGAGCCGCTCAACGCCGGCAACGCTGCAGATCATGGCGCCGATAACCCCGAAGGGCCCCCAGCATTAACGAGGGCACTCCAAACACTTACGAGGGAAGGATGAACCCAACACAGTGGCTACAGGCTTATGCCACAACTGTCCGTGCCACCAGAGGAGATACCAGTGTCATGTCGAACTATCTTCCCATCATGCTAACGCCAACCGCCATGAACTGGTTCACAAGCCTCGCCCTAGATTCCATCGGATCCTGAGAAGAGCTGAAAAAGGTCTTCACCGACAACTACGTGGCTACGTGCACTCGGTCAGACACCAAGCATGATCTGAACTGCATCTATCAGAAGCCGTTCGAGCTCCTTCGTAGCTACATCAGACGCTTTTCCGAGATGAGGAATTGTATTCCTAACATCACGGAAGCTGAGGTCATCACCGCCTTCGTTCGAGGACTCCATCACCGCGATCTTCACTCAAAGTTCAACCGCAAGTCGCCAACAGGGATTGGCAAGATGATTATGACCGCTAACTAGTACGCCGACACCGAGGAAGTCGAGGTGCGCTTCAACAAGGATGCGGGTACTCATCGCCTAACTCACCGCAGCGACGATCGCCCCGATGATCGACACCATAGCGACCGCTACTACGACGACCGTAGTCATCATCGCGATAGTGGTCATGATCAGCCAGAAGGATCCAAGTCTGGTCAATATCGCCATCGTCGGCCAGACCACATCGTCGCCACCGTTGATGAACCTCGTGTCAAGCGCAACTATGACGAGCAATACAAGAAGATCCTCAACGGCCCGTGCCCTCTCCACAAGAACGTCAAGCATAAGATGAAGGACTGCCTCGGCTTGGCTAAGGAATTCCAGGCCAAAAAACCAGACAACGACAACAACGACGGCACCGGAGGCCACCGACCACCCGGGGGCAATAACAATGCCTTCTAGGATCATGACAAGGTGGTCGCCACCATCTTTGGGGGCCTCGCCTCCACCGAGAGCAGAAGAGAACAAAAGCTCACCGCTCGCCGGGTGCTCGCCGTCAATGCGGAAGATGCCGCCGCCAACCCTAGCTATTGCCCTTGGTCCGAGGTCCCCATCACCTTCAGCAGGGCCGACCAGTGGGCGGACATCCCCTATACAGGGCGTTTCCCCCTCGTCCTTGATGCTACCATCCAGAAAGTGCTTTTCAGAAAAGTGCTCATCGACGGTGGTAGCGCTCTGAACCTCCTCTTTGCCGGAGCCCTAAAGGAGCTGGGCCTCAGGATAACAGATCTCACACCCTCTGACTCCTCCTTCTAGGGTGTGGTACCTGGCAGAGCATCCAAACCGCTTGGAGAGATCACCCTACCAGTATAGTTCGGCACGGCAAGCAACTACTGCGTTGAGCACATCAACTTCTACGTCACCGACTTCAACACCGCCTACCATGCCATACTTGGTCGGCCAGCTCTGGCCATGTTCATGGCTATACCGAACTATGCTTATCTGGTACTAAAGATGCCTTCACATACAGGAGTCCTGGCCCTGCGGGCCAACCTCTCCATCGCCTACGCTTACGAGACAGAGAGTCTCACCCTCGCCAAAGCCACCGACCTCTCCATCTAGATGGCCAGTGTGTTCACCGATGCCAAGACAGTACCCGCCAATGACCTGGAGATCCCATCGCTGGAGCCTCCTCGTGCCTCCGCCAAGTCTAAAGAAACCAAGGAAGTTGGCCTCAGCCTCGACGACCCCTCCAAGATAGTGAAGATTGGGGCTCACCTTGACCCCAAATAGGAAAGCGCGCTCGTCTCCTTCCTACATGCCAACGCCGATGTGTTTGCTTGGAAACCTGTAGACATGCCAGGGGTACCATGGGAGAAGATCGAGCACTCCTCGAATGTCTCGCCGACCGCTAAACCGATCAAGCAAAAATTTCGACGATTTGCGTCAGACAAGAAGGAGGCTATTAGGGTAGAAATAAAACGGCTCCTAGCTGTCGGATTCATAAAAGAAGTGTATCATCCTGAGTGGTTAGCAAACCCTATTCTCGTTCAAAAAAAGAATAAAGAATGGGGAATGTGTGTTGATTAGACTGATCTTAACAAACACTGCCCTAAGGACCCCTTCGGTCTGCCTCGGATAGACAAGGTCATAGACTCCACCGCCGGCTGTGAACTGCTCTCCTTCCTCGACTGTTACTCTGGCTATCACCAGATCTCCCTCAAGGAAGAAGACCAGATCAAGACGTCATTCATCACACCTTTCGGTGCGTACTACTACACCACCATGTCCTTCAAACTCAAGAACACCAGGGGGACATACCAAAGGGCCATCCAGATGTGCCTCGATCAATAGATAGGCTGCAACATCGAAGCTTACATCGATGATGTGGTCGTCAAGTCCAAGACCGCCGATAATCTCATCGCCGACCTCGAAGAAATGTTCGCCAACCTAAAAAGGTACCGATGGAAGCTCAACCCTTCAAAGTGTATCTTTGGGGTTCCATCTAGAATACTCCTAGGCGACATCGTTAGTGCCCGTGGCATCGAACCCAATCCCGACAAGGTCTCCGCTATCACCAACATGAAACGTCCGACCTGCGTAAAGGACATACAGAAGCTTATAGGTTGCGTGGCTGCTCTCAAACGCTTCATATCGTGCCTCGGCAAAAAGGGTTTACCGTTCTTCAAACTCCTCAAGGCTTCCGAGCATTTTTCCTGGTCAGAGGAAGCATATACAGCTTTCGAGCAGCTCAAGTTGTTTTAACGAAGCCTCCGATCATGACGGCGCCTCGACCAGACGAAACTCTACTGATCTACATCGCCACCACTTCACGCGTCGTCAGCATAGCTATCGTCGTCGAACATGAGGAGGCCGGGCACGCCTATAAGGTGCAGCGTCTGGTGTACTTCATCAACGAGGTCCTTAACGAGCCCAAAACTCATTACCCTCAAGTTCAGAAACTGCTATACGCTATTCTGATCACGTCACGCAAGCTCCGCCATTACTTCGAGTATTACAAGATCGCCATGGTCACCGAGTTCCCTTTGGGGGACATTCTCCGCAACAAAGAGGCCAATGGCCGCATCATTAAGTGGGTTGTTGAGCTCGGCACTTACTCTATCAAATTCAGAAGTAGGCCTACCATCAAGTCACAGGCGCTCGCTAATTTTGTCACTAAGTGGACCGAGATCCAAGAGCCCATCCCCGCTACGTGCCCCGAGCACTGGGTGATGTACTTCGACGGCGCCCTCAACATCAACGGTGCTGGTGCTGGCATTCTGTTCATTACGCCGACCAAGGATAGGCTCCGATACATTCTCCGAATACATTTTCTAGCATCCAACAACACCGCCGAATACGAAGTGTGTCTCCACAGACTCCTTATAGCCGTTGAGCTCGGCGTCAAATGCCTCATGGTATACGGGGACTCCATGCTGGTCATCAACTAGCTCAACAAAGACTGGTCCTCCTCCAGTGAGAAGATGGATGTATATTGCGCTAAAATCAGGAAGCTTGAAGGAAAGTTCTACGGTATCGAGTACCACCATGTCGTACGAGATCAAAATCAGCTCGCCGACCACCTATCCAAGATAGGCTCCTCTCACGCCGTAATTCCACCGAGGTTCTTCATTCAAGACCTCTTTACGTTGTCTATCAAGGAAGAGAAGGAAATGCAAGAAATTCCCCCCGCCGAGCAGCTGGTCCTTATAGTACCTTCGTCGGTCGCTGATTGGAGGGAATAGTTCATCAAGTACCTCAACGGCGCCGAAGTACCCACCGATAAGACTGAAACCGAACGCCTAATCCATCGAAGTAAGCAGTACGTGCTGGTGGACAGCAACTTGATGAGGAAAAGTGCCAAGGAAGGGATAATGCAGAAATGCATCACCCAAGAAGAGGGAGTGAAACTACTTCTCGAAATTCACTCTAGTTCCTACGGCAACCACGTGGGCTCGAGAAACCTGGTCAGCAAAGCTTTCCGAGCTAGTTTTTACTGGCCCACGGCCATCGCCGACGCTGAAGACCTCATCCGACGTTGTGAAGGATGCCAATTTTTCGCCAAGCAAATACACGTGTCGGCACAAGAACTGTAGACCATCCCAGCTTCCTGGCCCTTCGCATGCTGGGGACTGGATATGATCGGGCCCTTCAAGCCAGTGCCATGTGGTTTTTGGTACGTGTACATCGCTATTGACAAGTTCTCCAAGTGGATCAAATACAAACTACTTGTTTCAGCCACTGCAAAGAAAGCAGTTGAGCTCTTCGAAGATATCATCCACAGATTCGGTCTCCCAAACAGCATTATTACCGATCTCGGAACTACATTTACTCATCATCATTTTTGGGACTTCTGCGAAGACCGATGCATCTCCGTCAAATACGTCTTCGTTGCCCATTCTAGAGCCAACGACCAGGTCGAACGGGTGAATGGCATGATCCTTGACGCCCTAAAAAAGAGGCTATATCAGAATGAAGAAAAGCATCCGGACAGATGGCTCAAAGAGCTACCAGCTGTGGTCTAGGGACTACGGACTCAAGCTAGTCGCAGCACCGGTGTGTCTCCATATTTCTTGGTCTATGGCTCCGAAGCCATACTACCAATGAACATTGCCTTCCGAGCACCTAGGGTGGAACATTATGATAAAGAGCAAGCCGCAGCTGTTCGGACAGAGGACGCCAACAGGGCCGAGGAAGAATGCATAATCACCTCCGTCCGCACAGCCAAATACCTAGAAGGCTTGCGGAGATACTATAACCGCAACATCAAAGGTCGTTCATTTGCTATCGGCGACCTCGTTCTCCGTAGAAAGCAAAAAACCGAAGGGATGCACAAGCTTTCCTCCCCCTAGGAAGGGCCTTACATCATCAAAGAGGTTACCCGACCAGGGTTTTATCAGCTATGTGACTTGGATAGAATCAATATCCCCAATTCATGACACATCAAACACCTTATACGTTTCTATCCTTGAAACACTCCAGATATGTATTCTCCACTCCATGATGAATAAAGTTTTGGTCGCCATAATTTGTCTCTATTATTTCTCCATTACGATTTAATCTCCACTTATGGTCACCGAGCTCTAAGCTACTCCTTAACGAACTCCAATATGTGATCGCCATAAACACTCCGCCGCGTTTCTCCATATCTCTGAAGTGTTTCGCCAATCATCGAGGAGCACACGTTTTGTTCTATGCTCTATGGAGGAGACATCTCTCCCTACACATGTTATGGGCTCCACGCTCTGCGTTATGGGTGGTCGACTATGGTTCTTTGATCATGCTTGTTCCTCCTACACGTGCACGGGCTCCGCGCTCGACGTTATGGACTATAGGCTAGCCAAGGCCAAGAGAACAGTAAAGAACTAACTGCTCGGACGCTACTTATACTACGTATATCTCCAAGTTAATTCGCCAACCGCCGAGCAGCACACGTTCCGCTCTGTTCTCTATGGAGAAGACCCAGTCTCTGATCTCTCCCTACACGTGCTACGGGCTCCGCACTCTACGTTATGGGTGGTCGATTGTGGTTCCTTGGTCACGCCTATTCCTTCTACACGTGCATGGGCTCCGCGCTCAACGTTATGGACTATGGGCTAGCTAAGGCCAAAGATTTCAGTAACAAACTAATTGCTCGGACGCTACTTATACTACGTATAATTGCGTTAGGGTTAATACTACAACTATTTCTTCACCGCAATACTAGCAAACTGCATAAACATGCACATGTCAACATTTATACATATACATAAATGTCTATCTGCGCCCTTGCGCGTTTTAACTACTCTATTTAGTTATTACAACATGTTCTCCGAGCAGATCATCGGGCTTCGCCATCGCCGTCCATCTCGCCAAACAGGTCGATGTCACCGGCCAGCTTCTTCGCCGCGTCTTCCACCTCATCTTCTAGCTGCTGGTGCTCCGTCGCGCCCGCTCCTCCGGTGAATCCGTCCCCTATCGCTTGAAGGTCAATGGTAGGGTAATGGGACCAGACCATCGCCAGGGCGTGTGTAATGGCGGTGATGATGGTGTCGTGGTTGAAACTCTTGAAGTTCTCCCACGCCGCCTTGCACCTTTCGATGATGGTGTCCAGACGTAGTGGCCTACCATCAGGCTGAGGAGCCGCCTCCAGGTCGACACAGTCGAGCACCGGTTTGACTCTGGCGACTACGGCGTCGAACTTGTTCCTCTAGGTCCTGGCCTCCTCCTCCAGCACATCAAACTGTGCCTTAACCCTCCAATGATAGTCTGCAGGCATCACAAGGATCCATCAAGCCAAGAAATTACTCCAACAGTAACTCCGACCATGAAGTATTCACCTTTTAGCTCCTCGGCCAGCTTCTCCGCTCGCCCTGACTCCTTCGTCTTCTCCTCTCAGAATTGCTCGACGGCTTGGCACAGCTGGCCGAGCTCCGCATCTTGCTCTACAATCACAACAGTCGTCAGCAAAAGTATGGCTGTTCAACAATGCAAAGCACATTAGCCAGTACGCCATACCTATTTTCTACTCGGATACGTTCCTGAGCTGCTCGGACTTCCACTCTAGTTGCTCAGAAGCACTCGATAGCCACTCAGAGATAGTTGCCAGCTCTCGGACTTGCCTTGCAGCTGCTCGGACATGGTCGCCAGCTGCTCGGATAGGACGCCCTTCTAGTATTCTAGGTCCCGCGCGTTGGACTCAGCAAGGTATCGTTCGTGTTGGGCCCTCTGGATGTTCTTCTCCATAAGCTTCATCGCCTCTTTGAGTTTTTCATTCTCCTCGGTGAGGGGCTCCATCCTCTTGATCAGCTGGCGAGGTTGTTCGACAGTCCGAGTTATCCCCTGCAAAAGCGCCAAGATTATGAAGAAGAACAATCTCCAACGTCAAAGACAAGTTTTCCTGGCATAGTACTGACCTTGATTTGTTTCATCACTCCAGCAAGGGCGGACTCTAGTCTCCTAAGCTCCCTGGTGGTGTCCTCTTCCTCAACAACCACCACCTCGTTGTCGTGTTTACGGAGGATCTAGATAGCTTGGGGTCAAGATTCCTCACGTTCGATCTCTTCCACCTCGTCCTCCTCCGCCGCAACTGCAGGCACCACCGGGGGGCTCCGTGGCTGGACAGCATGTCCGACCACGCCCTTTGATGCCTCAGGGAGTGTTGTCTACTCCTCGAGCACTGCAAGTTTCTCCGCTCTAGCCTCTGGCGTGGCGTTGGTGACTCCAGCCTTCGCTCCCAAAGACTCGGCGATTTCCACCGTTGCCCCAGGCATCGCCGCTGACTCATCCACCATCGGCTCTAATTGTTCACCGCCGCCAAGTCCGCCAGCAGCGGCGCTTGACTCCTCCGCAGGCCGCCGAGCTCCTGGGGACTCCGGGATGGGGTCTACCAACATTGCCTCCGCCCTGAGACCTGCCTTTGGTTGCTCATTAGTCTGGACGGGCGGGGTCGGATCCTCCGTACGCCTCGCTCTGCATCAGATCAGTTCGTCAATCGCCAAAAGTGATAAGGATACAACAACAAAATAACTCCAAGGCAAGGATACTTATGTGTTGGCTTGCCGGTATACCTTTCTGAACCAGTGTTGCCTTCCAGAGCCCCTAGGCGTGGGCCTAGGGTCGACTCCCGTACCTTGCGGTGGGGGTCTCGTGGCCTCCGTTGTCGTCCTCGCCTCCTCCTGTCGCTCCGGGACTCCCGTCGCCCGCTGCTCGAGGACTCCCGCCACCTGCTGCTTGGGGACTCCCTCCTTTCCCTTTGATTCCTCCGTGCGTGTGTTGCATGGAAGCGCTTCAGTGCTTGGTGGAGGAGCCACTGGCACTTCGTCATCATCTGACCACTCAGACATCGCCGCACTCTGTGTCCGAGTGGTCGGGTCGCCGCCAAGCGAGATGCCTCTCGGCTTGCGGGGGATAGCACTCGTTGTCTTCCTCTTCTTCCAGGCCGGCTCATCTACCGCTGCCCTCTTCCCCCGGACTTTCTCCAACACTGGGGGGTACTCTTCGCCCAACCAGCGTCTACGCCTTTGGACTCCGATGAGGCATTGGCCGCATCTTCCTCAGGTCGACTTGGTGGTCGGGCGTCTACTGCCTGCGGCCAATCACCCCTCGGCACGCCCGAGAAGTACGCCGCTCTTTCCTTCGAATGGATCTTTGCATAAGTGAATCAGTTCACTGCTCGGCAACAATTTTGGATAAAAAACATCATGAACAAAACAATTGGGATGTTTACCTGAGGAGGCGGATTGGTACAGTTGAAGGGACTGGTCTGCCCTGACAAATGGAGCAAATAGCTCTGTGGCTCACTCTAGCACATCGTCCCTCAACAGCATCTCCTCCCTCTCTCGGGTGCCATCAGTGTCCCCCTTGAAGTCATAGCCCGTGTGGGCCCTCTCCTTGCAGGGCTAGACGCGGCGCACTATGAAGCTCGCCGCAACCAGTCCACCATTGGTCTTCACGCCTTTTATCAAGCCAAGGAGCTCCTTCACTTGCTCCATATCAGCACTACTCGGTTTCTCCGACCAGCTCCTCTGGCTCTCTAGGACGTGGTCGACATCACAACGGATGGCATGCTGGCTCTACTTCAAGTAGAACCATCTGATGTTCCACCCCTTCAGCGACGTGTTAAGCGGTATAGTGAGGTACTCGCCAGCCATCTCATCGTGAAGTTGTAGATAAACGTCACTAACCACCATGGAACCGTCGCCGCCCTTCTTCTTCAACCAGAATAGGTGTCTGAAGAGGTTGAAGTATGGAAGAATCCCTAGATACACCTCACAGAAGTGGATAAAGATCGAGATGTGCAACATGGTGTTCAGGTGGATATTGCACAGACTAATCACCCAGAACTCCAACAGATCCCTCAGGAAAGGATGAATAGGAAATCCCAACCCGTGCTAGATATAATCCCCAAACACCACTACTTCATCAGTATGATGCATTGGGAAGGGCTCACCACTAGCCGGCCACCATCTGGCGGTGACGCGGTTAGGAAGAATGCCCGCCTCCACCATCCTGTTGATCTCTGCCTCACCCATTCTCGATGGCACCCATTCCTCATCACGACTGGCTACGGCGGCCGTCTTCTTTGGCTTCACAGCTCCCTTCTTCGGTGCCATCTCTCAAATCTAGTTAGGGATTGGCGGCGGAAGCATGTGTGGATGTGAATCGGGAAGTGCGAGGGCTGAGGATGAAGCTGAAATGGCAAAATGGCAAAGGTGGGAGCGCGGGGTGCGACGCGCAGTTATAAAGCACTCCCCCTACCTTTCGCATTCCAGGGTTTTTGGGAAACCGCTCCCATGATTTGCGCCTCTTCGAATTCTCCGCAACAGAGTGGTGGGCCGTTACCTGGGCTTTCGCGCAACCACGGCCCGTATCGCCCATTTATCTCCGCAATTTGTTACTGCTCACCGAATAGTCGCCGACTTCTCCGCCAACTGTTATGGCTCAGTAATTACTACTATACAGCCGTCACTCTGGCATTTTCTCCACGATTTGTTTTCTCCAAGATTTCCTCTTGTGGCTCAGAGACTGTGTCAGCATTATGTCTCGGTTCCCCACCGCATTGGGGATTTTCTTCTGTTGACTGCTGTTTCTGACCCTGGCACCATGTGACCATGTCACCTACTGTTAGGCTCGGGGACTAAGTGGGCACACTTCACCTTGCGGTGAATGTGCTTTTTCTTATTTCGAGGCTACGCCCGGGGACTGGCTGCCTATTCGGCTGGTCTTCTACTTTTCTTCTGCTTTGGACCCTGGCACCACATGACAACATCACCTACTGCCATGCTCAGGGACTAAGTGAGCACACTTCACCTCACGGTGAGTGTGTTTTCTTTAATCTGGAAGACTCCGCGCCTCTTGAAGCTGAAGAAGATTATTTCCCTTTCTCGTGGTCGGACTCTAAGTGGGCACATGAAAGGTCATAATGGCTAGAGGGGGTGAATAGCCTATTAAAAATTTCTACAACAACACTTAACAAACCGGTTAGACAATTATGAGGCGAAGCAAGTGTTGCGCTAGCCTACTAAAATTGCAAGCCACCTACCACAATTCTAGTTTATATAGTTTTTATCCACAGAATAGCAATGTCATTACACTAAGTTAGTGTGCTCTCAAAGGCTAACTAAAGAGCCACACTAACCAAACTAACAAGCTCTCACAACTAGCTACACTAAAGAGCTTGACAACTAGTTTGTGGTAATGTAAAGAGAGTGATTAATTTGTTTATACCGCTGTGTCGAGGAAGGAGCCAATCAATCACAAGAATGAATACCAATGAAGACCAATCACCTCGGAATCAAATGATGAACACTATAATTTTTTACCGAGGTTCACTTGCTTACCAGTAAGCTACTCTTCATTGTGGCGATTCACTCACTTGGAGGTTCACGTGCTAATTGGCATCACATGCCAAACCCTCAATAGGGTGTTGCACAACCAACACAAGATGAGGATCACACAAGCCACGAGCAATTCACTAGAGTACCTTTTGGCTCTCCACCGGGGAAAGGTCAAGAACCCCTCACAATCACCACGATCGGAGCCGGATACAATCACCAACCTCCGCTCGACGATCCTCGCTGCTCCAAGCCATCTAGGTGGTGGCAACCACCAAGAGTGACAAGCGAATCCCACAGCGAAACATGAACAACAAGTGCCTCTAGATGCAAACACTCAAGCAATGCACTTGGATTCTCTCCTAATCTCACAAAGATGATGAATCAATGATAGAGATGAGTGGGAGGGCTTTGGCTAAGCACACAAGGTTGCTATATCAATGCAAATGGCTAAGAGAGTGAGCTAGAGCCAACCATGGGGCTTAAATAGAAGCCCCCACAAAATAGAGTCGTTGGGCTCCTCACTACACAGAACACGGGCCGACCGGACTCACCGGTCAGATTGACCGGACGCGGGACCTCAGCGTCCGATCATGCGATGCACGCCACGTGTCCCCTCTCTTCAAATACTGAGCGCCCGATCCCAACGGTTAAGTGATGACAGGACGCGCTGCTGTGAAGTGACCGAACGCTGGACCTCAGCATCCGGTCATTTCCAGTAAGCATCTAGACGTGTCTGGTCATGCTCGACCAGACTCACCCAGCGTCCGGTCACTCGGCGTCTCCTCTATGCACTGCCACATCAGCAGGACTGGACGCAACCCCCCAGCGTCCGGTCAGTAAGTGACCCAGCATCCGGTTAGAGACCGATGCCAGCGTCTTTGCTGCTTCTACTAACCGGACACGTTGGTCCTACCGAGACAAGCGTCCAGTCACTTATAGTGACCTCCGTCTTTTCTGTATAGGGCGCTGGTGGCACCGTCAGACTGTCCGCACTCTATGGGCGGATACTCCGCCGGTGAAGTTCCTAACCCTTGCTCAAATGTGCCAACCACCAAGTGTATCACCTTGTGCACATGTGTTAGCATATTTTCACAAATGTTTTCAAGGGTGTTAGCACTCTACTAGATCCTACATGCATATGCAATGAGTTAGAGCATCTAGTGGCACTTTGATAACCGCATTTCGATATGAGTTTCACCCCTCTTGATAGTACGGCTATCGATCCTAAATGTGATCACACTCACTAAGTGTCTCGATCACCAAAACAAAATAGCTCCTACCATTTATACCTTTGCCTTGAGCCTTTTGTTTTTCACTTTCTTCTTTTCAAGTCCAAGCACTTGATCATCACCATGGCATCGTCATCATCATGTCATGATCTTCATTTGCTTCACCACTTGGAATGTGCCACCTATCTTATGATCACTTGATAAACTAGGTTAGCACTTAGGGTTTCATCAATTCACCAAAACCAAACTAGAGCTTTCAGCACACTTGGTCCACTGTGAAGAAATTTTTGTTTCTGAACTTGAGCTCCTTACACCGTTATGGCAAGCCATACTTGGGGTTACACTGCTCGGTGATGGTTCACACTGCTCGGCGACGGTTCACGCTGCTCGGTGATGGTTCACGCTGCTCGGCGACTGCTCACAACTGCTCAGCAACTCATCACGGTGGTTGGACCATGAGTTTGACTGCTTGGCTTTGTTCATACCTGCTCGGACAAGCTCAAGATGGCGTTGCACAACGGGTACAAGGCGCTTGGGGACTAGCTATGGGGGTAAGACCCTAGATACCCATGGTAGACCCAGGGTCCCTCGGGGACCGGCTTCGACGCCCAGGCTCGGCCCAGGAGAACAGCCTATAGCTCATGGGCCGGCCCAAAAAGTCTAAAAAAATGGGCCGGAGGGACAGACCAGTCGCCGACCGGAAGGTCCACCAAAAGGACAAACGTCCACTCGACAACTTCTTCGGCCCACCTCTCTGACCGGATCGCTCGCCTCGGGCGCCTGCCGCCTCCGGGCAGACTCTCCGATCGGAAGGCCAGGCCCAAAATGTTGCTTCCTACTTCGACCCCGCGTCTCTGATCGGAGACTAGTAGGAAGCCTGCTTACCGCTCTTTTCCGACTGATACGGCCAGTACCGACTGGCGCCATCCGACCAGGGATTCCCACTCGGAAGGCACTAGGGGCGAACGGAGAAAGCAGCGCACAAAGTCAAAACACGATGCCAGGACCATACCCTATACACCTGCGGGAACAGTGCTCCACAACCGACCTGACACAAACAGTATGGGAGGTATCGACATTTGTGACTACAGTATTGTAGGCGCCAACATTTATGTCTACAGTATTATAGGCGCCGTTGGGGCTCCCGTACGGCAAAAAGGCCCCCCACATGCCTCTGGGCATCGATAGTGGGCACCAGGATTCACCATGCCTGGTACACATGGTGGGGCTCCTCATATGCTAACAGCATTTCGCAGGTACTGACGTCCACCCTTCCTAAAGAAGCCAAACACAACCCCCCATGTGCACCTGACATTCTACAATGACATCAACAGTGTTATGCGTGCCAACCATCATCACTACCCTCATTCGGCGTGGGCAACAAGACTTAGAAACATATGTACTCTCTCCCTCTCACCTGTAAAGCCACCCCCTTTATCTATAAAAGGGGATGCGCTCCCTCCAACAAAGGAGATCGATTTTCCAGAGGTCCACTTCTTCAAGCCCAAGCTCACTAGATCGATAGCTTAGAAACCCCTCAAGCACACGCTTGAACACCTAGCTCATAGCGGAGTTCTGGTCGCCCTTGGCCCTTCCGGTCGGACCCGATCGGGCCTCTCGTACACCCCTCCTTTCTCCTTCTCGTTTGTAACCCCACTACAGACTTCGAGCACCTAGGCTCAGGAATAAAGTCACCAACAGACCCACACTGGACGTAGGGCACGTTGCCCGAACCAGTCTAAATCCTGTGTCATTGAGTGCTAGGCCACCTCCGATCACGATGTACAGCAAAACTACAAATATTCACTAGTTGGTCACTTTCTGTACCGACAGTTGGCGCCGTCCGTGGGGAAGACATTGTACGTTCAACACTTTTTGGTCATCGAATGGCCTATTTTTCCGCCACCCCCACCGTGGGGGGCTCGGGCGACGTGACTCGCCTCGGCTCACTGGAGTATCCCGCACTCTCGCCTGCGGGCATGTGGGTTCCACTCATATTTGAGCCATTCCAGGCCTTCCTCTTCGGAAGCCTGGACTTCGTCGCCGACCGGCTCGGCGTACTCCACCTCCACGAGGAGACTCATGACCCAGCACCCGTCGGAGAGACGTTCTCCGTCGACTCCGGGACACGTGACCTCAACGGCGCGGCATCTGCGCTTCATTCCGAGCAAACTCCCTACTCAAACACCACTGTAAGTAATATGCGTACCTTTATCCACCCTTTATTTACTACCTCCCACCAATCGTCCGGAGGGACCGCACCACCCACGCCACGAACACCATACGTTCGGTTCCCCTATGGCCTAGCGTCCTCCATGGATGATTATGCTTGGGGGCTCTGAAGAACGCTGGCGCCATCCCCCCTCATGTCCAAATTCATAGGAATGGCAGGCTCCGCTTCTACCACCTCCCACGAACTCCCAGATAACAAGGGCGAGAGTGATGGTTCTAGCATCAGTGATGTGGCATCCTGCCACCATCCATCCCGGGAATGTGCCATGGCGGATCGGCCAGCACAACCGCCAATGGTTGCCTAGTCCGCGCAAACTCACACCCCTCCAGACACGTGTGCGGAGCCCCTCGCGTCTGCGCAAGCGCATGCCGAGGAACTACGATAACGACGATAGAACCCGCCACCTGCGCTGGCACGATCACCGCGGCACGTTGCGCACCATGCGCATGGCCCGACGGGCGGCACCCAGGGACGCGCTCGATAGGTCCAGCATGACATTTTGAATGAGGGAAACAACGTCCTGCAATTCACCCGAGCTGGCTAGAACATCGCTGCCACAGCAATGCTCCTGCGCGGTGTTCCCGAGCCCGTCGACCCCTAGGAACGAGCCGTCTAACGGAACCTCTGGGTTCTAGTAGAGGTCGCCGTCGTCCAGCAGGCGGAAAGCTCCGTATTGAGACTTTGACCCGTGCCCTCTCTCCCCACCGGGGGGACGGGGTCGCGCCATCCGGATCGCTCCGTGCGCTCGCCGCCATAGCCATCAGGCTTAGCTCGGGGTGCGGTAGCCGCGCCGCGGTCCGACCGGGCGCCTGCTCCACACTGACCACCGACCTATGAGTGGCCTGACCAGCACTAGGACGCCCGTAGCGTCATCAGCGACCAGCATCACGCCCGACGCGGCAACAACGACCGCCACACGCCGGCGGGCGACACAGATCCCGGCCAAACCATTGAGGGAAGCGGTGAAACACGCCCTCAGGTGCGGTCGCCGGCCGGACGACCAGAGCCCCAGCCCTGAGGGTCCGGGGCCACGGGCCTTCAGCCGACGCATCCGGAGGGCACCATTCCCACAGCGTTTCCAACCTCCCTCCAACATCACCAAATACACCGGGGAGACAAACCCAAGCATTTGGCTCGAAGACTTCCAGCTCGCCTATCGAGCCACAGGAGTGGACGATGACTATTTCATCATCCAATACCTTCCCATTTACGTGGGGGAACATGTTCGGGCATGGCTTGAATTCCTTCCACACGACAGCATCCGCGACTGGGTGGACCTCAAGAGGGTCTTTGTCGGGAATTTCTAGGGGACGTACGTCCACCCGGGGAACTCCTGGGACCTCAAGAGCTATCAGCAGGAGCCCAGCGAGTCCCTGCGGGATTACATCCGCAGGTTCTCTCAACGATGCAACTCCGATGTCGTTGACGCGGACGTCATCAGCGCATTCCTTTTCGGGACTAACTGCGAGTCCCTGATCCACAAGCTTGGCTGCCTAAAACCCCGCACCACCCGCGATCTGCTCGACGTTGCCACCAACCACGCCTCCAGCGAGGAGGCAGTCAGAGTGGTCTTCAACGGAGGCCGGGACCAAGGCAAGCCCAAATGTGCGGATCCAGATGAAGGCCCCTCCACTCAGAGGGGCAAGAAGAACAAGAAGGATCGGCGCCGGTCAGACAATGCCGCGCTGGTCACCACGGCTGATCGCACACCCAGGCAGCCCCAACAGGGACTGCCTAACCACTTCAACAAACTCATGGATGGTCCGTGCCCCAACCACGCCTACCCTATCAAACACCTCTACAAGGAGTGCGAGCTCCTTAAACGCTTCCTCCGACAGGCCGGCGGGTCAAAGGAGGGAGACGGCAAGGACCCGGCAACCAAGAGAGGAGGCACAGCAGGCATGGATGGAGATGGTTTCCCTGAGCCCGAGGAGTGCATCATGATCTTCAGAGGATCTGACGCCATTTGGACTAAACGCCAGCATAAGGTACGCTACAGGGAGGCGTGCGCCGCCGAGTCAGCCGTCCCCTCCTTCCTCAGCTGGTCGGCATCCCCGATCACCTTTGATCAGAGGGACCATCCCTCCTGCGTCGCGAGACCAGGATGCTACCCGCTCGTCGTCGACCCCATCGTCCTCAAGAAGCGCCTCACTAAGGTGCTGATGGACAGATGGAGCGGCCTCAACATCCTGTACATCGACACCTTCGATGCCATGCGCATCCCCCGGTCGGAGCTCCACCCGGCGGGCTCCCCCTTCCACGGGGTGATCCTGGGAGCACAGGCATACCCGCTCGGATAGATCGATCTGCCCGTCACGTTCGGCAGCCAGGCCAACTTCTCCTCGGAGGTCCTCACCTTCGAGGTGGTGGACTTTCTAGGGTCCTACCATGCCATCTTGGGACGGCCATGCTACGCAAGGTTCATGGCCATTCCCAACTACACCTACCTCAAGCTGAAGATGCCAGGGCCGAACGGCGTCATCACCATAAGTAGCGCCTTCGCGTGCGACCGCGAGCACTATGAGCTCGCCACCGCGGTCGTCAACTCATCCGAGCTCCCTGGCTCGGGGAGTCATCAACCCCAGCAGTCCTAGACTGCAGCAAACCGGCCTCCTCGACGGCCTTCTACCCGCTCAAGGAAACCAAGGTGATGGGTGTCGACCCTGCTGATCCAGCCAAAATGGTACGAATCGGGACCCAGCTCTCGGCCAAATAGGAATGCGAGCTCGTCGACTTTCTATGCGACAATCGCGATGTCTTTGCATAGCAGCCCTTTGACATGCCGAGGATACCGCGGGAAGTCGCCGAGCATGCACTATGCCTTATCCCGGGCTCAAAGCCCACCAAGCAACGCCTGCGTCGTTTCGACGACGAGAGACGCAGGGCCATAGGCGAAGAGATCGCCAAGCTCCTGACAGCTGGATTCATCAGGGAGGTTTTCCACTCCGACTGGCTCGCTAATCCCGTCCTCGTCAGAAAAAAGACGGGGAAGTGGAGAATGTGCGTCGATTATACTGGACTTAATAAAGCGTGCCCAAAGAATCACTTTCCTTTACCACGCATAGACCAGATAATTGACTCCACCTCGGGTTGCGAGATCCTATCCTTTCTAGATGCCTACTCCGGCTATCACCAGATCATAATGAAAGATTCCGATCAGCTCGTGACCTCGTTTATCACCCCATATGGTTCGTACTGCTACGTGACCATGCCTTTTGGTCTGAAGAACGCTGGCGCCACCTACCAAAGATGCATGCAGCAATGCTTCGCCGACCAAATCGACCCGCCTAATCAACCTGATTAGGCTGAACGGCCGAAACCAACAATCGCCGTCTATGTTGATGACATAGTGGTCAAAACAGCTCGAGCTTGCGACGTGATCGCAGACTTGGCCGCAATGTTCACGAACCTCCAAAGGTTCAACATCAAGCTGAATCCCGAAAAATGCATTTTCGGGGTTCCAAAGGGGAAGCTGCTTGGATACATCGTATCCGAGCGCGGCATCGAGGCCAACCCCGAAAAGATCACAGCCATCTCCAACATGGGCCCCATACGCAACATAAAGGGCGTACAAAGGCTCACAGGCTGCCTGGCGGCCCTTAGTCGCTTCATCTCCTGGCTCGGCGAACGGGGGATGCCACTCTATAGGCTCCTCAAAAAGATGGATGCCTTCGTCTGGACTGAGGAAGCCTAGCAGGCTCTCGAAAGCCTCAAAACATCCCTGACGTCAGCCCCAATCCTCGTCGCTCCTGAACGGGGAGAACCCCTCCTCCTCTACGTCGTGGCAAGTAACCATGTGGTGAGTGCCGCCCTGGTCGTCGAAAGGGAGGAACCAGGACACCAGCTCAAGGTACAGTGACCCATATACTTCGTCGAAGAAGTACTTACCGACCCCAAGGTCCGGTCCCCCTAGGTGCAGCAACTCCTATACGTCGTGCTAATGGCCACTAGGAAGCTCCTACACTACTTCACCGACCATGAGGTCACGGTCGTCACTTCATACCCACTCGGAGACATCATCCGCAATCGCGATGCCACGGGACGAATCTCTAAGTGGGCCCTTGAACTCATGGGCCATGACATCAGGTATACCCCCCGCACCGCAATTAAGTCCCAGGCTCTCGCGGACTTTGTCGCCGAGTGGACGGAGGTCCAGCTACCGACCCCGGACATCTCCCACGAGTACTGGACAATGTACCTCGACGGGTCCATAATGGCCCCAGCCTCGGGGGCTAGAGTGGTTCTTATCTCCCCAGACAGGAGTAGGCTCTGCTACACCATCCACCTCCACTTCTCGGCTTCAAACAATGCCACGGAATACGAGGCGCTTATCAACGGACTATGCATCGCCATCGAGCTCGGGGCTACGCGACTCTACGTCTGCGGCGACTCGAAACTAGTCGTTGATCAGGTCATGAAGGAGTCCTCCTGCAAAAGCCCCCTCATGACAGCATACTGCCAAGAGGTGCGCAAGCTCAAGGACAAATTCCAGGGAATCAAACTGCATCACATCCCTCGAAGGGACAACGACGCCGCTGATTTCCTCGCAAAACTAGCCACCAGGCGGGATCCATCCCTGAGCGGGGTCTTCATCAACGACGTCCACGAGCTGTCCGCCCACATCTCGGAAGGTCTAGACCAGTCACGCCCCAACGGCCAGTCGGCGCTCGGAGGCTCCGACCCCGATGCCCGGTCGGCGCTCGGGGGCTCTGACCCCAACGCCAAGCCGGCGCTCGGGGGCTCCGATCCCGGTACCTCTATGACGACGTCACCCGCGGATGTCGCCATATTTGTGGTCAATCAAACTGACTGGCGAGCACCACTGCTCGCCTACCTCCTCGAGGAGGTTCTCCCACCTGAAAGAACTGAAGCCCAACGAATCGCTCGACGCGCCAAGACCTTCGTCGTGCTCGATAGCGAACTCTACAAATGGAGTCCGTCAGGAGTGCTCATGAAGTGCGTCCCCGCCAGTCGAGGAAAGCAGATCCTCCTCAAGGTCCATGCCGGGATCTGCGGGCATCATGCGGCCCCAAGGTCTCTGGTCGGAAAAACCTTTCATCAAGGTTTTTACTGGCCCACCACGCTACGAGACGCAGAGGAGGTCATCCATAGATGCGAAGGATGCCAGTTCTATGCTCGGCAAACCCATTTACCAGCACAAGAACTCCAAACCATCCCAATCACCTGGCCATTCGTGGTCTGGGGCCTCGACATGGTAGGACCTCTCAAAAAGGCCCAGGCGGTTTCACTCGCCTACTCGTAGCAGTCGACAAGTTTACCAAATGGATAGAGGCCAAGCCCATCACCAATCTCTGCTTGGAAGAGGCGGTCAAATTCTTCCTCGACAGCATCTACCGATTCGGTGTTCCTAACTATATCATCACTGACCACGGGACTAACTTCACCGGGAAGAAGTTCCTAGACTTCAGCGATGGGTACGGCATCAGAATCGACTAGGCTTCAGTCGAACATCCACGAACTAATGGTCAGGTCGAACGCGCCAAAGGCATGGTCCTCCAGGGACTCAAGTCACGCATCTTCGACCGGCTCAACAAATATGTCGGGCGATGGGTTGCAGAGGTCCTAGCAATCCTTTGGAGCCTAAGAACAACCCCAAACCGATCCACGGGATTCACACCTTTTTTCCTGGCTTATGGAGCAGAAGGTGTGTTGCCCTCCGACCTCGACCACGGCGCACCAAGGGTAAAAGCTTTCGACCACGACCGAGCCGTGGAAGCACAACAAGATGCAGTCGACCTGCTCGAAGAGGCCCATGAGACAACCGTCGTCCGCTCCGCTCGCTACCAACAAACCCTCCGTAGGTACCACGAAAGGAAGATCAGAGGAAGGATACTCGAAGTCGGTGATCTCGTGCACCGAAGGAGCCAATCGATAAAGGAAAAACACAAGCTCTCTCTGCCCTAGGAAGGACCCTACACGGTAACCAAAGTAATCCGACCAGGCACCTACCAACTGAAGGACAACAATGACAATGCTCTCAACAACACTTGGAACATTGAATAGCTACGTCGTTTCTTCCCTTAGATTTGGTCTAAACACTTTCGCTTAAAACACATGCTCCTGTAAGAGCGCCCCCGCCCGAACACTTTCGACCCGGGTCGCTCGGGGGCTCCATAAGTATACAAATATTGAGTATCACCTCTCTTTTTCTTTACTATCACATGGTATACAACTTTTTCTCCCCGAACGGAAACACATTTCATTTCTTTGATTTCCATACGTAACCTTGTCCTTACTCCCAAACCGAACGCACCCCATCTTTCCCTATGGATACGAACAACCGAGCCTCGCGGGCCACGCCCCGGGCTCCCAAAACCGCACCCTACGAGACAAATAGGCAGGTACGAGAAAGAAAGGGGTAAAAACAAAGGTCATGTTAGGACAAAAACAAGGAAACAGATATGGCATTTTCATCACAGAGGTTGTACGGGTGTATTCATTGATACAAAGAAACCATTTACACGAGGACTTACCCACAAAACTTAACTATTACATTTTCTATTACAAATACTACTGCGGCCACTCGGCGACTTCGCCTGAAACGCTAGAAAACCGCTCGGTCCCGCCCCTTCAAAACTTCAGAAAAACGCAACGGGTACCTCAAGGGTGTCGCGCCTATGGATGCTCAGCAGAAGAACATGGAGCTCCAGGCCTTCTCATGCAGCCGAGACACCTCCTGGTTAGGGGCGCCGCTCCCAAGGTATGGTCGCCATGGCCAAAAGAAATCTCATCAAACTTTATGAACTGGCCGACTTGAGCAGTTGTAGGCACGGAACTCTCCACCGACGCAATCATGAGTAACCTCCCCTCCGACAAGGCTCGTCTGGTAAAGATCCACTAGAGAGAATCTACACACGGCTCCATCCTGAAGAAGGCCTCACAGACCAGCATCACCTCTAGTTCGACATCACGCTCCGGGTTCACAGAAGGATCTGTAAGTCCTCCCCCTCGCTCACTCTCTCTCTCACTTAGGAACCGCCACGGCATTCAGGCACCCTCGGTGAGTAGGAGAAAAGAAGAGGGACAATAGTTGGAGAACAGGCAAAGGACAGCGACGGAGAACCCTCTCCCTCCCCCTATTTAAAGGAAAAAGGTAAGCGAGCACGAAACTCTCTGCCTACCCCCATACGAATGGGAAACGATGGGACGCGCACTGACCAACGGAGTAACGCCGGGTCAAACGGAATGCCACCGGGCAGGGCGAAGCGTGGCTGGGGTATGCCCCACCACTATCGCATGACAGGGCGCGAAAACCAAAGCGCCACCGCACGTGGGCGGCTTCCCGCCTCCCCTAGGCCAGGCAAAACCTAAAATGAAATCTCCGCCGGAAGACCGACCGGCCCCCTGAGTCGATTGAGTCGCTCAGTATCCACACCAGAACACAAGTAGGAAGCTAAGGGATGCCCCATATGGGCCATGCCGACTCCATCCCGAGCGACGAGCATGGGTCCTGGTCTGACGTCTCTGACTAAAGCTCTCCGAGCTCCGTCACTCCAGTCACCAAGGTAAACACTATCAAAACCCCCTCTGTTTCTTTAAAACATTCATACATCCATACACGCATTCATTCCATACGCCTGAACCCCCTGGATGGTTAGGGCATGAACCGCCCAGGGGCTCGGTAACTAAAGCATCACACGTGCAGCGAAATGCATCAGAACGCTCCATGTTGCGTCACGAAGCGGGGTTGCCTCGTTCGATATGGGCAACCAATAGAGCCAGGGGAGAAAATCGTAGATGAGCACCGTGCGGCCCTCGTCCGGTCCGGTAGACTGGGTCATCTCAACCTTCTCGTTCGATCCTGAACCTCTCGCTAGGCCCATAGAATCTCCATCGAAGGGGAGGCCATTAGGCCACCCGGGTCGGTCTCTAGAACGACCTAGGCATCAGTCAGGTTGCAAGTAAAGGAGTAGTGGAATGTCACAAGAGGCTATGCCGACCCCACCATGAACGACGGACCCGGATTCCACTCGATCACACCCGATAGCGAACTCATCGAGCTAGTCTTTGAGCCCGAGCGATCGGGACAGACGACGAAACTCAGCCCCTCCGGTCGTGAGGAACCGAGGATGGGGTAACGCACAATACTCATATCGACCCCCACGAAGGCCCGATAGGGCTCGGGGGCTCAAGAAAAATGCCAAAGGACGGCGACCTCAAACTCGCTAGATCCACGACTCTGACTCGCCCGATCCCACGGCGCGCACCGACGCCAGGGTCCGCGAGCATCGCCTCGTCCGATCTTTAACCAACTAACTACGCTTCGGCTTCAGACGGCTTCACTGCCCTCCAAAAAAACCTTGGGACCGTGACCCCGAATTCGCGTCGACAGGATCTTTAGACATCTGGCTACAGCTCTTGGGACCGCGACCTTGAATTCACGTCGACAGGATCTTTGACATCCAGCTACGGCTCCTGGGACCGCGACTCCTAAACTCACGTAACGGCTTCAGACGGCTTCACTGCGCTCCAACAAGACCTAGGACCGCGACTCCTAAACTCGCATAATGACTTCACTCAGGGTCCACGAGCTTCAGCTTGTCCGATTCCTGAACTAACTAAACTAACTCCCGCGATCCACGACACACACCGATGCCTAGGTCTGTTCATGGTCCTACCTCGCTCGATCCCACGGCGCGCATCGACGCCTAAGATCAGTAAGCTCTGACACGACCGAGCCATCACCATCCGGGGCACGCACTGATGCCAGCGGTTTCTCTGAACTAAACCTTCTCACCCGATCAACGGCACGCACCGATGCCGAGATCAGAAAGATTTGCCTCAAACCCTGCACCTAAAAAACGCCTTGGCTACGCAATGACACCTTGATTAAACAAAACATCTCAAAACTAAACATACACACACACCCGCTAAGATAACACCCCCCAGCCGGTTCTACCCGAACAGCCTGGGGGCTCGGGGGCTACACCCACGGGTGCGCTCGCGCGCACCCGGCAGTAAGACAAAAATCCCCCGGATGATTCAGCTCAAATCGCTCGGGGCTCGGGGGCTCCTGTTGGGGTCATAAACCCGGGGTCCCTCGGGGACCAGCTTCGATGCCCGGGCTCGGCCTAGGAGAACAACCTGTAGCTCATGGGCCGGTCCAAAAAGTCTAAAAAACAACGGGCCGGAGGGACAGACCGGTCACCGACCGGAAGGTCCACCGAAAGGACAAACGCCCTCTTACCGCTCTTCTCCGACTGGCACGGCCTGTAACACCCCAGGTGTTTATCACCAGTTAAGCAATGGGTTTAAACTCAAACATGACATGTCGAGTGGTAATGTAGGTGTCAAGATCAAATCTACATGATGGAGCTCCAACTTAAACTTGGGCCACGCACATTTGCTTACATATGGACCCTTGTTAAGATTATGCAAGAGTAATGTTAAATATGCTTATTCCATGTACATTACATCTCCATGCATCCATCTAGACCTGTGGAAAAGTTTCATGAAGTTTGGAATCAAAAAGTCACATGAAATGATAAGTCATATCTTTGCATGAATTGCTTTATCAAGTGGATGGAAACCTATGAAGTCAACCAAACCTTGGTACCTTGCTCAAACAACTCTACTTGCACTCATGAACAAAAGTTATGAAGGGTTCATGTTGAGCAAGTGGCCTGAAAATGCTCCAATAGATCAAAAATGGCAATTTAAGCGTTATCATGATGCTACTTTGACTTGGTTTGAATTGTACTCTAGAAACTTTGCATGGAAGTGCACCCTTAATCAAACTTGTAGTACTTGACTATATCAACAACTTTTATATTTGGGTCAATGTCTAATTCGGTGCATAGCATGCTCAAAAATAGTCCACAAGTAGCAAAAGTATTACTGTTTTTGAGTGAAATTTTTTCTAAGTCTGAGATCGCGTTACAGTTTCAAGTGCTGCACTTTGGGTTGATATTACTCTCAAACCATTAAGATTTAGACCAAAACCCCTAAATAAAAGTTGGAGCTGGTATATCGATCTATAACTTTTATTAGTAGAGTTTTCTCTAATTCGCGTTGGTTTGGGAGTTGGAGGGAGTCAAAATTTGTGTTTCAGTCGTAATTTTGCGGTAGTATTAGTTCCTTCAGTTTTTGGAACGTCTGAAGCTCGTCATGGCCGACCAGCCACAGCACTTCGCTGCCGCGTGGCATCCAGTGCTCGTGCCCGTTCGCCAACTCACCCAAGCTCGTGATGTGATGATGCCGAACTGCCCAGATGCCCCTCACTTGCCTCCCCACTCCCTCTCCATTCTCCTCCTCCGCTCAGCTGCCAGCGCCATGGCGGGCGCGCCCATGGTTGCCACGGCAAGGCCCTGCCCCATCCACCCTCGTAGCTCATCACCTCCAACCATCTGAGCACCCAGTTCCATGCCCCTCCAGCGCCTCCTCACGCCGTCCCCTAACCAGCAAAGCCATAAAGCATTGCCGCCGAGACCGTGCCCGTCAGCCGCCGCATCCTGCCGCTGCCGAGCAGCTGCTGGCTGCAGCCGGCCAAGGCCAGAGCCAGGCGTGGCCATGGCTAGCCATGGCTAGAGACAGCCATCCCCTTCCTCGTCACTTCCGACCGTCAGCTGCCCGGAGCCCGACCTCCCCGGCGCCTCTTCTCTGCTCTGCTCCATTCCTGTGAGGTAGAGAGAGAGAGAGAAGGACTGCACGCATGAATTAGAATAAGTTGGAGGGCCTAAGTGAGAATCCATGACTCATCTGAACAGTACCTAAAAGGATCCATTTGTTCATGTTTAATTTGTGTTTTCCGCAGGGACCCCGATGCAAGATTTCAACTCCTTTTCTCTGGTTTTTATAGATTTGAATGCTCCACTTTGAAAATTCGTAGTAATTTGTAGAAAATCGTAAAATAGTAAATGAGGACTTTTTGGAATCCTTGTGAAATTGTATGTGCACAAGATCTATAATATTACATGTTTTAGTTTAAAGGTTTAGCTGTAAAAATAGATTTAGGCAGTTAGGTTCTTAATGCTAGTCATGTCTTGTCTTTTTGATAACTGCAGTTATTTTACTCAAATAAATGTGAACTTTTTATGGAGTGCTCATAAGGTTATTGTTGTTGTCTGGTAAAAATTTCAGAACTGTAGGATTTATATTTTAAGAGTTATAAAAATAACAAATGTACTATATTGCTTTGCTCCAACTCTGAATAGTCCTGCATGCTTGAATTCATTGGCTTAGTTAAGTTATGAATCATGACTTGATGATAATACATGAGTTGTAGTACTTTTAGTAAGATTTTCAAAAAGCTAAATATCATGATTTTTAGTTAAGTAGATCTTGAGTTATACTTGCTTAAATATCAGTGGCTGTTTCTGCCCAAACTCTGATAGGGTTACCTTGTTGGTATTGTGGGGCCTTCTTAATAGTAGAATTAGCTTTAGGTGTTTACAACAAAGTTGTTTAGAATTTGATAAGCTTTCTAAAAAGTCTAGAACCACATTTATTGGACATGTATAACTCCATTTATAGCTGTTTAAAGTGGCATGTCAGTTTATGTCTATGTTTTGAACAGAGATGCAATTATTGAATTAATTGACCCTCCTAACTGTAGAATCATCTTAATATGAGAATAATAAAGTTGTAGGTAACTTCCTAGGCTTTTCAAAAAGTTATGGTTCATGTTTGTTGGAGGTCTATAACTCCAGTTGTGCTTCTCTGAAGTTCTTATCAGTTTTCTGTACCACTGTTGTTGGGTTGCAATTGCAGTTTTGCTTGTGCAATTATATTCGTGGTGTAAATGATGTTTACTATGGTTGTAGTGAATACAAAAGTTGTAGAAAATTTCATGATCTTGCTTGTGTTCAAATTGTGAGGTCATAGGCCAGATAGTGTAGGAGTTACATGACTTTTAAGTATTTGGTCAGGTTTTAATTGTATTCTGAGCAGATCTGAAAGATGCTAGTGTTTGATCTAGTTATGATTTGAATGAGCTTTTGGTGATAATAACAAAGTTGTAGAAAATTCCATAAGCTTTCCAAAATGTCTTCTTGTAAGTCATTTGGATTTGTGTAACTCCAGTTATAGTTAAATCTTGTAGCTGCTGTTTGCATGTCCAGAAATTGACAGATTCCAATTATAGTTGTTTGCTTGTATATTGCTAAGTGTGGCTCATACCTTTGATGATGGTTGAGTTAGAGTACCTGAGATCTTTGGAAATTTGTGTCATGCTTGGGTTGTCATCTTCTTTGCTATCGTGGGATGATAAGTTGTGCGATATTTAAAGTAGGCAATGCGAAGTGCTTGTGCATGATTAATGTAACCTTGTGCTTGTCTTACTGCATGCGATGCATTGTCTATTGCACTTCCATGTATTCATACACTTGCATATTGCATCTCATCTAGGTATGCTAGATGCACCACGTGAAGGATGCGATGTTGGAGCCAAACCCGAAGACATCGTTTGATGGATCTATCCCAAAGATGGAAGGACTAAGCAAGTGCTAGGACCTGAGATGTCACCAGGACAGTGCAACCTAACTGAACTGACTTATGTCGGATCCCAGGCAAGCCCCGGAGCATATTAAGCCTCCTAATTTTTGAAATGTAGTTACAGTATTATTGTTACATATATATATATATATATATATTGTTGCATTAAGTTTAGGTGTTGGATGCAAACACTTGCTGCATTGGTTATCCAATCCTTGTTCAGATATTGATACCCTGAATCCTATGTAGCTCAGGCTCGTGTAGTGCTTAGCCCTACTTAAACACGGTAGAAGTCAGGTGATTTCCTGTCACCTGCGAGAGATAGGAAGATACATATGGCACGGTTGGCTATATTTGCTATCATGGAAAAGAACCAGTCTTAATTTGAAATGAAGACCCGGACGGAGGCTTGCTTGTTTTGCGTGACTCCGTCTCAGGTCGATTAAGGACTGAATCTTGGAGCCTTTCCTGTTCATGTTGAATGCATGCCTCTCTTAGTTGGCTATGTCTCAAGACCGACCCATGGCCGAGTAGCTCACCTCGGCCGGGAGTCGATAAGTATAAAGTGCGCCTCGAGAAGGGAGCCGAGGCGTGAGTCCAAGGCAGGGGTGATTTAAAAGTCCTAATCGTCCTGGCAGAAGGGTAATCCCTGAGAGTGCTGGCGCTGATCGAACCCGCGAATTTAGTTCCTGAGTTGTTCCAAAGGTGACCCACGGCTACCCTTGCTAAGTATGCCAGGGTGAGAGTTAGGAATACCCCCTCAGCTGAGTTGTAATTCGATTCGAGTCGCCGTCTCTCCCGGTTAGTGAGAACTTGACGGGCTTATCTCCAAAGTAGATACACTAAATAACATAATGGTTCAGAAATGATGATATGATGATGACAGCCTTATTATACCTGCTATGGTTAAATATTGTTTGCTCCTAATAAGTGAGTGCTCTAGTACAGATGCTAATCTAGTGGGCAGGTAAATGATGATAAACTCGATGCTAAGTTTAAATTGGTCACTATCTTCATAAGCTCTTTTATGCAACTGTGTCAAGCTAGCCCACCTCATAAGCCTTGCATGACCCTTGGGGTCCTTTATTTCTGGTTTTGACGGGTAAGTCTAGCTGAGTACCTTCTCGTACTCAGGGTTTATCCCACCATGTTGCAGGTGAAGTTCTCGGCCAATGAAGATGGTGGCTAACCGCCGATGGCTCGGTGATTCTATAGTTACTTCTCATCTATATACTTTTGTCGGATGATGTCACTTATGCTAGCAATGTATTTGGAACATATATTGATGTAATCTTTTGAAAGCTATGTTGTTTTCACTAATTGATTTTGAAACTCAAACTTGTACTTTAATTGTGAACCCATTTGTAATATTATTTCCGCTGCAACCCTGGGTATGTGATGTGTATTTGCTTAATCACGCGATCTTGGTTGTGATGTTGATTTACCGAGGTCTTTTAGGACACTCGGCGGACTACCGGGTTTATATGAGTGAAAGTATGTGTGTGTCAACGTGTTAGCGGGGACAGCCGTACTTGATCTTGTATAAATTGGGCGGTTCTGTTACACGGCCAGTACCGACTGGAGCCATCCGACCGGGGATTCCCGCTCGGAAGGGACCAGGTGCGAACGGAGAAAGTAGCGCACAAAGTCAAACACACGGTACCAGGACCATACCCTGTACGCCTGCGGGAACAGTGCTCCACAACCGACCTAACATAAACAGTATGGGAGGTACCGACATTTGTGACTACAGTATTGTAGGCGCCGACATTTATGTCTACAGTATTGTAGGCGCCGTTGGGGCTCCCGTACGGCAAAAAGCCCCCCCCCCCACATGCCTCTTGGCATCGATAGTGGGCACCAGGATTTAGCCTGGTACACATGGTGGGGCTCCTCATATACTGATAGCATTTCATAGGTACCGACGTCCACCCTTCCTAAAGAAGCCAAACGCAACCCCCCATGTGCACCTGACATTCTACAGCGACATCAACAGTGTTATGCGTGCTAACCATCATCACTACCCTCATTCGGCGTGGGCAACAAGACTTAGAAACATCCGTACTCTCTCCCTCTCACCTGTAAAGCCACCCCCTTTATCTATAAAAGGGGATGCGCTCCCTCCAACAAAGGAGATCGATTTTCTAGAGGTCCACTTCTTCAAGCTCAGGCTCACTAGATCGATAGCTCAGAAACCCCTCAAGCACACGCTTGAACACCTAGCTCATAGCGGAGTTCCGGTCGCCCTCGGCCCTTCCGGTCGGACCCGACCGGGCCTCTCATACACCCCTCATTTCTCCTTCTTGTTTGTAACCCCACTACAGACTTCGAGCACCTGGGCTCAGGAATAAAGTCACCAACAAACCCACGCTGTACGTAGGGCACGTTGCCCGAACCAGTCTAAATCCTGTGTCATTGAGTGCTAGGCCACCTCCGATCACGACATACAGCAAAACTATAAATATTCACTAGTTGGTCACTTTCTGTACCGACAGGTTATCTCCTAGATCTAACCGACTTATAACCCTGCCTCCCGGACTATATAAGGCGGGTAGGGACCCCCTCCAAACACACGTAATATCATACGATAGTCAATACAATCCAACAGACCACATGAGTAGGGTATTACGTCATATTGACGGCCTGAATCTGTCTAACTCGTGTGTCTCTGTTGCCTTCTTGTTCTTGATTACACGCCTCTCTGCCGATCAATCTACCTTCGCGGGATACCCCTCGGAGGACTGCCGACGATATTCTGTCGACAAGGAGGAGCCGAACGGGAAGGAGGCGGTGCTGGGCAAGGAGGGGGAGAGGCGTCAGGCGGGGAGGCGGTGGCACATGCATGCTAAGGGCTGGGGCGGGGATGTGGAGTCAGCATGGTAGGTTGTAAACTAATAGAACAAGAAAGTAGAGGCGCCATACTTGACCCATGGAATAGGTAGGGGTGGAGAGAATTTGGGTAGTCAGCAATGGAGGGCCAAGTAGTTAGCCTATTGGAGGCATTTTTTTGCTTACTCAAATATGGAGCATGAGGTTTGTTTTTGTAACCTACTGGAGATGCTATTAAGACGTCCGCCATTATTTCTAGTTGTCGTTATCTTATGCGACCGTCAGTAGAGATCCAATTCAAAATGACGCGTATGTAAAATTGATAACTTTTTTTATATGAAGTCAGACGAAGACAAATTTTATATTAAAATTTTAGAGCTCAATCAGATTTACAACTTTGTAGTTGTTTTTTATTTATATGAAATCATTTAGGGGCACAACTATCTGTTAGAATTTCTCAAATTTATTTTAAAATGATAGCTTCATGAACAATTTATAGAGACATATGCTGAAGTTAACCATATCTGGAAAAGATTTCTACGAGTGGTTCGTTTAAGAAAATCACCAATAAAATACTGATGGTTCAAAAGGAATGGCTGCCATGTTATTATTAGCAATAATTGTGTAGTGGGATGGTAAGGATGGGTCGTGTGAGGGTGTGTAGTGTGTGGGAGAGGGATGGGGTTCTGGGTTTGAATCCTAGAGAACACATTGAATGTGCAACTAGCAGCTCTTTAGTGGATTTTGTTGAATCGTATAACAACATGATTAAAGATCTAACAAGTTTGTTAAGCGTTAAGCTGAGTTTGATTGTATTATATGAATTTGAGAATGCATTATTGAATAAATCATTATGGCCCAAAGCTCAAATGATTAGCAAACAAGTACCACATTCTATATGTGATTGATATCGTGAAGAATGGCAAGCCAAAGTACGTGAAAAGGATAAAGGGACACGTACTTATGTATATATGCGTTTTCACTGTGTCAGCATATATTTATCGTATGGAGCATACAAGGAGCAAGTCAGCCCAGCTCGCCTTCAGCTCAGCCCAGCAGCCGCATCGAAGCCCAACTTGAAGCCTCCTTCTATTATTTAGCCTCCTCTTGGCCCATTTTTGGATCCGCCCCTGATATCATTGATTCAAGTAAAGACAAGTCAATTCATGTATTGCGATGGATAATCTTTGAAGTATGACTTGGGGATGATTAATGATTGATCTGGGAGTTCACCTTGAATCAATTGACAAGTATAAGTTGGAAATATCAAAACAGACATTGTTGACAGATATCAAATTCCCCTCTTATGAAACTTGATCATGTGTTGTGAAACGAGAAGTCAAAATGCGTATTGTTGAAAAGAAAATCTCATTCTATAGTTCAAGTAGAATACAACAATGTGTAAAATATATGGCATATGTATCTCCACCCTTTCAAGTTATAAGTTGCTCTGGTTTTTTAGTATAGAATACAAGCTACGAAAACCATAATATATTATGTACCTACAAAAGTCTGAACGACTTATGCCATGTTCGTTTGGTCGCGGCTTGTCGTAAACGATCGTAAATTTCCAGTCGGAACAGTATTTTTCTCTCACACGAAACAGCCAGCAGTACTTCTTCACGAACCAGCAACGATACGAACCAGCCAACCGAACAGGCTGTTATAATTTGAAATAGATGGAGTAGCTTATAGGAAAGTCGTAAGAGGGTGTTTTTCATTACCTAAATGGCTAAAGTTTGATTGTATAGAAAGGCTCTTAAGTTGCTCTATGTACACATGACTCGCAGTTACATACCATGATATTCACACACGATACAATCACAGCTCCAAAATCTGTAGCTGCTACTCGTCGTCCCAGTCATGAGACTCCAGCCGCCGCCGCTCATCGTCGTACCAGCATATGCAGCTGAGGTCGATGAGGACATCAACGATAGCAGCATCCGTCTTCTGCCGGTCGGCGAAGTGCAGCGTCTGCACCATCAGCGCGCGCGGCTGCATGCTGAACCGCTGCGCCCGCTCCATACTCCGCTCGTCGTTCCACCGCACAGTGTCGTGCGCCAACGGGCTCAACCACCGCAGCAGACGCTCCACCGCATCCCTCGATTCCGCCGCAGCCAGCTCGTCCACCGGTTGCCCTTTATTCCAGCTCTCTCTCAGCTTCGCGTTCATGGCCTCGCGGATGCTGACGGGTAGCATCTTGTACAGCGCGTCTCTCTTCGACAGGTCGATCATCCCTTCCTGCACTTCCTCGCTGTCACCTGCCGCCGGCGGCCTCAGCGCCGCGAGCAACGTCTCGGCAGCCAAGATCACGTTCGCGTATCGCAGCTCCATGCTCGAGCCGCTGACCGTGCTCACTGATGGCTTGATCGATTCCAAAAGTGGAGAGGTGGCGTCTTTCTGGCCGAAGATGGGAGCCGAGTGCCGGAGCGCCGCGGGCGTCGCCGACCGGTGTAACGGGCCGGACGAATGATGACCGAGCGCCCACGCGCGTCCTACCGTCCAAGGTGGAAGGCCTGGAACGGACGCGCCAAAGGCAAGGGAGATGCGTGCGAGCACGGCGAGGACCGACTTGGCCATGAGCCTCGCCGCCTTGCCGGCGGCGACGTTCCAGAGTGATCCCTCCATGAGCCGTCGCACCTTCTGCCGCTGTGCCCTGAGCTTGCTCATCAGCTTCTCTCCGGGTTCGGCCGCTGACCTCTTGCCCGTCCCCGACGACTGCGCCGGGATGGGCCCGCTGTGCTGCTTCCACTGCTCCATCCGCCGCTCCGACGCCTCCAGCTCGCTGAGCGCGTCCATCTCCGCGTACAGCTTCGCCGCCACGACCACATGCCGCTCCATCTCCTTGAACCGCTTCGTAGCGCCCCTGGAGAACCCGACCGTGGCGTCCAGCTGCGCGAGTCGGCCCCGCTTCGCGTCGGCGTAGATCCGGTCGAAGTCCCGCAGGAGCGGCGCGTCGCCGGCGCCGGCGCAGCACCGCGCACCGAAGCGCGCCACGCTGTCGGCGGCGCGGTCGAGGTCCGCCAGGAGCTCGCCGCACGCGAGACGGAGCAGGAGAGCCTGGTCCGTGGACGTTAGCCGCGCGACGCCCTCGGCGCGCAAGACGTCGGCGCGGAGCCTCCTGACCTCGACGTCGGACACCGTCCGGTGGAGCGACACGAGCCGCGACATGGTGGCTGCTGCCTCGAAGGCCAGGATGCCAAGCCCGTCGACGTCGTCCCTGGGGCCGACGCCGAGCCTCGAGCGCAGGTCGGCGAGCCATGTCCTGGCCGGCATGGCCGAGAAGCAGTCCCTTGTACGTAGTAGGAAACTAAAGAAACTAGTAACAAACAAGCAACTCTTTGTATGTATGCGGTTAACCTCAGAAACAACAACATCGGCAGCTCATGTTTAATACCAGTTCGATAAGAAGATGGCGTGAGATGATACGTATGAGATGAGTCAGGAATTCTTACGTGGGCACAACGGCACAACGCGTTTGTAACAGCAAAGAGTTAAGCAAGCAAGCAACGCAGGATAAGGAGAAAGGCAGACGAGACGACGTGCAGTCGGCACTTGGCAGTGCGAGTGGGCGGCTGCCTGGGTCTAGAGGGAGAGGCGAAGTCGCCCCACGCTTTGGCCGAATCAGTAGCAGGCGAGCAGCCATGTACGCGCCGGCAGCGGGGCGCTGGCCGGTTCTTCAGCCGCATGCAGGCGCGCGGGGGAGAGCACTACAGCACAGCCCCTACAACTACAACTCAACAATTCCTTCTCGATTAATTAAAGAAGTGATGGAGCTGACCCGGCCGGAGACTGACTTAGATCCGCGGTCCAAGTCTTCGCCGACAGCGACACTTCTTTCCCCCGCCCGCGAGTCTTTTCCTCGTCTCGCTGGAACATGTCCGATCCACGTCCGGGACACGTCGCTGGGCCGCTGGGGATGGCGCATGGCGCCGCGGAGCGCGTTCGACCTTGTCGCCTCACTCCCGGTCACGACTTATGGCCGTCGCTTTCTCACTTAAGTGCACTTTGGAAAGAGAGGGCGTCTACACAGATCGATTTCACCCACTGGAAGACTGAACCAAAGAAAGACTCTTGCGTCTTTGTCCTCCAGCACCGGCCTGTTGTGCTGAAGCTACTCGTGCAATCCGATTCAAGCGAAGCCTGCCCAGGAGCCGTCCGTCAACTGAACCAAATCACGTCGTCATCGCTAGCTGCCCAGCCCAGTGCGGCGTCGTTGTTGACGGAAGGAACCAAAAGAGGCTCCACCAAAAGCTGTCACATATTCACATGCATGGAAACCACCCGAGCATCGTCACTTGCAAAAGGAAGGAACAGGAGCTGCCCCTTTTTTGACCACACCACAATGTAAGTGTGCCTAGTCTCCATCCTGGCACGGGAATGCTTTGCTTCTCCAAGTCATCGTCAATTTGGTTTGCGTCCTTGGATACCATATGTTCTAACCGAGCTGCGGCGCGTGGGCAGGCCAGCGCCCGGAGGAAGGGGTGGTAGACGGCGGCGGGCAGCAGGTGCAAGACGGCACGGCAACGGCAGTGGAGCAGCGGCCGAGAGGGCAAGAGGACGAGCGGGTTCGCAGCTTAATGGGAAAGGACCCGTTATGACCCAGATCGAATGGTTCAGCTCGCGTCCTCGTTAAATCCAACGGTTAGCAGGCAAATGGGTGACGTGGCCCTATCGGGCGCCCACGGTTTGGTGCAGGATTCTTCGGGTAAAAAAAAATGTACATATGCAAGTAACTGCATGACAAATATATTTCTTTCTTGGAGCCTGAAACTTGAATGAAATTTACTTGTTCAAATGCAAATATCAGGACTAACAGAATATTTACATATTAGTGATTTATCCATGGTAACTTTTGTTTTCAGAACGTTTACATAGAGTGGACATAGAACAATGTATAGTGCATCAGGACTAACCACGGGAATATTCTAAGGAGGTAGGAGGGGAATATTCTAAGGAGGTAGTGAATCAGGGCATACGAAACATCAGGGATGCAGTTAGCTACATTCATCAAAGCTCACAAGTCCTTATAGAACATTCCCTCGTTCCTGCTTCCAAAAAATTAAGGCATCTAAGATCAGTTAGTGACGTAAAGGTCATGAGCTTGCTAATTTTCTTGTTAGTGGCATTGACCTCCTTCGTGTGTTGCTGCAACGAGAAAAGCCCCTAGGAACCCCAGACCAGATGGGTTTGGGTACCTAGAAGGCCAGAAGTCTTTAGTTCCTAGGCAATATGTAGTTTGATTTTTTAGTGTACTAACTGGTGAGCAATTTTAGGAACAATAGAAGAGTATTTCGATGGAGCAATGCGGCCAAATAAAAAAAAGTGAAAATTCCATTAAAGCATACCTTTGCTACAATTATTGTATATTAATATTAAACTACATAAAGCTCCTAGAATCGGCGCATTCTCAGCACCCTTGGTTACTGTTCACTGCCACGTGTTCTGTTCCGAAAGCTCGTGCGTGTCAAGGCCTCCTTTTGGTGTCCTGTCGTTGCCTGGCCCGTTTATGTGGTTGGGTCCGGCGCATCGCCTCCTCCACGATATCTTCCTCGCTCCCTCCGTCACCTGCTCGCCTCTTCCTCGCTCCCTCCGTCGCCTCGCCCTGGATCCACGCCCACGCCGCTTGGGCGACACGCTCTCTCTGCCGAGCAGAGAGCGTCGATGGGCCCTGTCCATTGGACGCAAAATCCATCTTTTTCCCCACCGCTTCTCGCCTCTACTCCTCCGTCGGACCCGCGCAGCAGACGACGACAATGAGGTGCGCCGCCTACCGCCGCCATCATGACGAAAGCAGACCACACTAGGGTGCCGCCATCGGGCGACGGCGGCGGCCGCGTCACCGAGATGTCGTGCCCAGCTTCCCCATCGGTTCTCCTCTCCGCCGGTCGCGGTGGTTCAGTTCCGACCATACGATCCGAAGTCTGCGGTGGTGTCCGTCTAAATCTTAGCCGTCGTCATACTCAAAGTCGGCTCCCCACATCGTCTCTCTCCTCGGCTTCGTGAGGTTGCAGCTTCCGGTGATTCGGCAAGATTGCTTTTTTCTTCAGTGGCATCCGCATGAGATGAAAAGGTCGGCGAGGGACCTCTTATGCTTCACCACACTGAATCCCCAGTCTAAAATCCAAATCCCCTTGTTTGTTTACTTTCCGTTGTGCTGCGTTCGCGACGTCGTGACATTTCTCCATTCCCCTCTCTCTAATTCATGCCTACATATGTATATGAGTAATCGTTTGCCATATATGTTTTTTTTTGACGCAAAGTTTGCCATATATATTGCAGGATATAGATCTTCTTCCCATCTTTCGGCTGGTTGTTCTAATCTTAGTTTTTTAACTCCTTTTCAGCTTTACTGGCTAATCAAGAGTTCCGGACCTTCTACTCAACCATGAAGATCCAATGTTTTTGTTTCTGTCACACCCAATTTTAAGGATAAAATTGAATGCACAAAACTCGTGTGTGCCCAGGAATCAATCACACACACAAGCTGACAAATTACATAAAGTATCATCACGGTGTCTCATACATCAGAGTTATAATAAAACTTAGTCTTATACATCACAGCGGAATAATAAAAAGATGATAAAACTCTCGTGGCCGTCATCACAGGGAAGGTCAACTGGTTGACCACAAGCCTAATAATCCTCCGAGAAATCCTCATACCCGTTGTCATCTGTTACCCATCCGATTTTTATCCAAGTAAAGAAAATAAACAAGTGTAAGTACATTCCGTACTTAGCAAGCTAACATGGGGTTATGAAGCTCAAAAGGTTATACTCTGGTTAACTGCAGTTAGCATTTTTAATAGGTCAAGCTTTTATTCTCAAGTATTATCAAGTTATGCTTAAGCTCCCATTAAATTCCTATAAGAACATATATCGGGGTCAAGTGTACCATATATCATCATTGAACAACTTTAAATTATCATCAACAAGTAACCAGTTATTCTGTGAGTTTTCGGGCGCTTTTAACTGTGTGAGTTTATAATGATTTGTTACCCTCTCGCAGAGGTGGTGCACATTCACCATGAGTCGTGATCCCCATATGCCCGGGTTAATTACTCCCATGTCACTTCCAAGGTGAGCCAGGCAGGGTACACTATGAAGCCATTTTGTTACCCAAGTTAGGGCCGCATAGGTGGTGCACATTAGGAACCCCTTTCCATGGCACATATCCATCGTGATACCTCAGGCAGCCCTATACCCAACGTTAATTACTCCCATGTCACTTCCAGGAAAGATCCTATTATTGAGCTAAAGTCGAGCCATATTGATGAGGGTACACTATGACGCCATGGTCTTCAGTAGGTTTCCCTACCACGTCAAGATTCAGCGGAACACACGGTTTTTGGTCATAACTTCCTCATACGACGTCGAAACGGGCCGTTCTTGGATGCGTTGAGGAACCCTGTCGTTTTGGATCTGGTCCCAGCTCCAGAAGGCGTGGATATTCTGTGTGACCACGGCAAGGTGCTGCGTCACCTATTTATACACATGTATCGTGTCAGGCCTTAAGCCCAAGTTGTGGGCGCCCAACCCCTGGCCGTCCCCAACCCTAGGCAAGTCTTAGACTATAAACACAGCCGCCGTTTGCTACACAATTGGGTTTTGTTTAGAGTAGTTTTCCGCTAACTAGTTAGGAAAGATAGTCCTTTGGAACCGAAGTTCCTATTATTGATGCGTGTTTTACCTTCTCGCTTGTGCTAAAGCTGCGGTGAAAAGCCTTCTTGGCGAGGTCAATCAAGTTGTGCTTGGTTGATAACCTATGAGCGATGGGTAACAATCCCAGGTTGCCTCGAATCGCTGCCCGATTTGAAGCCGGATCGCCAACGTCGAGATCTCCACATATCGAATAAGTACCTCTATGAAAGATCGGGCCTGAGCATCACATGAACAAAGGTCGTCACCCCCAATTTTTTGCACAGATAAGTCCTTATGGAGGGCAGGGAGCAACATGAACAAAGGTCATTTGCACTTTCGCCCTATGGAACAGTTGTTATAAATCATGTTACTCACTTTGTTCCATAGTATCATTCATCAACAGGTATATCAAGTTCGGTTAGAGCACTAGCAATCTACCCATATGCATTTAACCCATAGGAGACAAGGAAGCAGGATAAACAATCACTAGGATGTCCTTACGGGTATCAAGATTAGACACATGCAAATGAGTAATTGATTAAAGTGAATTAGGACATCAAGGAAGGCCCATGTTATACTTGCCTTGGTTCACAAACTCGTCTTTGTTCTCGCTGGTCGTCGAAGAGTTCTTGGTCTCCAACGTTTTCCTCACCGTCTCTAACGCGACCAACATGGCAACATACAACATTCCAAAAGCATTCATGCAAAGCAAACATTCCTATCATTAGAACAGTACACCAACAGTATTGAAATCAAAATAAAATGTTTGTAAAACTAATCTACGTTTTCTACGATCACGTCAACGCGAAGTTCACGAAAAAAACGGAGCTAAAATGCGAAAGTTATGATTAAAACGGGTTTTTCCAGAGCCCCATATTTAATTAATTCTAATCATGAAATTAAAAGTTCCAAACTTGACTATCAGTAGCGTCATCATGTAGCTTATGAAATTACGAAGCTAACGCGATTTGAATGGATCAATTCGGAGTTAAAACGACAATTATATAAGCGAAACAGTTCGAATGACATTTCTGTAAATACCGAAAGCGTACTTTTGACTTAAAGCGGTGAAGTTTACGTTTTTCTAAGCGGGATTGCGCGATTCGGGAAATACGCTAAGGACGGCGGGTTAGGACTTAGAAAATCCAGGGCTCTTTAGCAAATTTACCCCCGAAGGGGTATCTTCTATTTCGGTAGTAGATCACGCGATGGGACGGTTCGGATCGGCTTCGAGGGGGTTGGCGGCGAACAGGACTCCGGCGAGGTTAGCCATGGTCGCGACAAAGAACACGCCGGCGAGCTCGGATAGGGGGCTAGGGTCCGCCAAACGGGAACCGAGGGCACCCGAGAGCTCGGGGAAGAAGGGGTCGTGCAGGTCGAGAAGACGGCCGGAGGAGAAAGTCGGGCGGGCGCCATGGCCGCGGCATGGAGCTCACGCACGACGCGATTGGGCGCTATAAGCCACGTAAACGCGAAATGAAACGCATGGGGAGAGAGAGGGACCACGGCGAGCTCACCACGGGCGAAAATCGAGGCGGAGACGGCTCGGAGGCAGGCTGCCCGCCGCGGAGGTGGACGGCGAAATCCGGCGACCTCGAACGACGGTTCTTTGGGGCCTCCGGCGTGCGTGAGCGGGCGAAAATTGAGCGGGCAGCAGGGCGCGACGAGGGGGGGCTCGGCCGCTTTTTAACGAGGCCGAGGGGCACGAGGGGGCGCCCCACGACGCCAGGAGCGCTGAACGGCGGTTCCGCCTTGACTGGGAGCGGCGGCGGACGCTGGAGGTTGGGGGCGGCGCCGACAGGGGGGCCGGGGCGTCCGGGCGTGGTGGTTGGCGGTAAAAGGTCTTGACGCGAGGCTGCATTGGCTGGGGCAAGCTGGGTTTGGGCATGAGCGCTGTGGTGAATTGCCGCTGGCATGCTAAGTGGGGCGAAGGGAAAGGGGTGGGTTTGGAATTGGGCTGGCGTAGTCTTTGGGCCACGGGGAAAGAAATGGCCATGGGGCCGAATGAGAGGAAGGGGAGGAATGGAAGAAATTTTCCCTTTTTCTTTTTATAAATAAAATTTTCAAACTCATTTTCAAAAGGTTTTTAAAAATCTTTTAGCATTTGAACAAAACCACCCGTCACAGAAATAAATATGCAATAGCATGAATGCATCAACATGTTTCTATTCTTGTATTTTCTTTTAATTTCATAAAAGAAATATTATTTCCTATATTTGAAATGCACATATAATTGCGTAAATAAATCAATTTAGCTATTTAAAAGAGTGCAAATTTTAGGATGTTACAATTCTACCCCCCTTAAGATGAATCTCGTCCTCGAGATTCGGGTGATTGCTTACTCAAACAGCTGGGGATAAGTCTTTCTCAGATCCTCTTCTCTTTCCCAAGTAGCCTCATCCTCTGTATAACGATTCCACTGCACCTTGCACATCTTTACTGTTCGGCTTCTCGTAACTCTTTCGGCAGTTTCCAAAATCTTTATCGGATACTCTTCATAAGTAAGATCTTCCTTGACAACAAGTTCTTCCAAAGGAATTTGTTCTTCTTGTACCCTCAGACACTTTTTCAACTGGGAAACTTGGAACACGTCGTGCACACCGGACAAGCTCTCAGGCAGTTCCAACTGATAAGCTACTTCTCCACGTCTCTCTAGGATCTTAAAAGGTCCTATATACCTTGGGGCTAACTTTCCTTTCATATTGAATCTTCTCACACTTCTTATTGGTGACACTTTCAGGTACACATAATCACCAATCTCGAAAGTCAGCTCTCTTCTGCGGGTATCAGCGTAACTCTTCTATCGAGACTGAGCTACTCTCAAATTGTCTCTAATCATTCTTACTTGCTCTTCCGCGTCTCTAAGGACATCAGGACCAAACACTTGGGTTTCTCCAGTCTGATTCCAGAACAGAGGCGTTCTACACTTACGTCCATACAACGCCTCGAAAGGTGCCATCTTGAGGCTCTTTTGATAACTGTTGTTGTATGAGAACTCTGCGTAAGGCAGACTCTTATCCCAACTATCACCATACTGAAGTGCATAGGCTCTCAACATATCTTCCAAAATCTGGTTGATCCTTTCAGTCTGTCCATCAGTTTGTGGGTGGTAAGTAGAACTGAAATTCAACTTTGTTCCCAAAGATCTATGTACTTTATGCCAGAATTGCGATGTAAATTGGGTGCCTCTATCCGACACAATTTTCTTGGGAACACCATATAAGCACACTATTCGTTCCATGTATAACTCTCGCTAATCTTGCACCATTATAAGTAGTCTTGATCGGTAAAAAGTGAGCGACCTTGGTGAGTCGATCCACTATTACCCATATTGAATCATAACCTCTTTGAGTGTGGGGTAATCCTACAATAAAATCCATTCCAACTTCTTCCCATTTCCATTCAGTGGATCTTCATTGGTTGTAGTAACCTCGCAGGTCTTTGATGCTCAGCTTTCACTCTTTGACAAGTGTCACACAAAGCCACATATTACGCCACATCTCTCTTCAAACCATACCACCAATACTTTTCTTTGAGATCCAAGTACATCTTGGTGGTACCGGGATGTATAGAATAAGCAGACTCATGGGCCTCCTGCAGAATTGCATCTCGGATAGCTTTCACTTCCTAATTACACACATATCCTTTTCCCGAACCAAAGAGTTTCATTCTCATCCATTACGAATCCGGGTGCCTTTCCAAGCACTACATTCTCTCTGCTATCTCTTTAAGTTTTTCATCCTCCAATTGTCCTTTGCGTATCTCCCGCTCTAATGTAGGCTCTATCACCAATTCCATTGCATTAGTGACCAAGCTCAAGTTGAGATACTCCATTTCACACACAACTCTGCTTTGGCATAGATGTTATCTGAATTCCATTGGCATATCTCTTTCTACTAAGTGCATCTGCTACGACGTTTGCCTTTCTCGGGTGATAATGTACTTCCAAATCATAGTCTTTGATCAATTCCAACCAACGACGTTGTCTTAGATTTAGATCTGATTGGGTGAAGATATACTTCAAACTCTTATGATCAAGATAGATATCACTCTTATGTCCAATCGATAATGTCTCCAGATCTTTAAGGCATGAACCACATTTTGCCAATTCCAAGTCATGAGTAGGATAATTCAACTCATGCTTCCTCAATTGTCTAGATGCATATGCCACCACTCTTCCTTCTTGCATAAGCACACATCCGAGACCCAAACGGGATGCATCACAATATATAGAGAAGTTCTTGCTTAAATCGAAGCGAGAATTAATATCTGAGTGTAGTCAATCTCTTCTTTAACTCTTCAAAGTTTGCCCGGCATTTATCCGACCATACATACTTAGCATTCTTTTCCAACAGAGTCTGTCATAGGCTTGGCTAGCTTGGAAAAACCTTCAATAAACCTTCGGTAATATCCACTAATCCCAAAAGCTACGAATCTCACTTACGGCTTGTTGGTGGTTTCCAATTCAGTACATCTTGTACTTTGCACTCGGATCCACCGCTATTCCACCATTGGAGACAACATGACCCGTAAAAGAGACTTCCTTTAACCAAAACTCACACTTGCTCCGCTTAGCGTACAACTTATGTTCTCTAAGCTTTTGCAAGACCATCCTTATGTGTTCCGCATGTTCTTCTTGGTCTTGGAGAATATTAGTATGTCATCTATGAATACTACCACAAATTTATCCGAAACTCCATGAACACCTTATTCATCGATACATGAAGTATGCAGGTGCATTGGTCAATCCAAAAGACATAACGGTGTACTCATATAGTCCATACCGTGTAGTGAATGCTTTGTCTTGGGTATGTCCGAAGTTCAATCTTAAGTCGATGATAACCAGATCGGAGATCAATCTTGGAGAACACATGAGCTCCTCTCAAACCGATCAAACAAATCATCAATCCTAGGCAACGGGTATTTATTCTTGATGGTAACCTCATTAAGTGAGCGGTAATCCACACACATCCGTTGACTACCATCCTTCTTATCCACAAAGATCACAGGTGCCCCCATGGGGAAGAACTGGGGCGTATGAAACCTTTTTTTCTTGCAACTCTTTTAGTTGTTTCTTAAGCTCTTCTAATTCATTAACTCCCATTCTATATGGACGTTTAGCTATTGGTGCAGTTCCGGTAGTAATTCAATAATGAATTCAATGTCTCGGTCGGTGGCATACCGGTAAGTCATCGGGGAAGACATCCGGAATTCCTCCACGACATGATCTTGTTCATTGATTTCACCATCTAGCTGATTCATTGTGGGTCAGAGGGTGAGCTTGCACTACTACTTCTACACAGATTCTATCCCCATTGAGTGATGTCACAACCATGATTTCTCCTAACACTTTGAATCAACGCCCCGATGTTGTTTCATCCAATCCATTCCCGTGATAAGGTCAATTCTCATTGTTCTCAACACAATAGGCTTCACCTTGAAGTCTACCCCTTAAGGAAATGCTAGTTGAGGGGCTCCAATAAGAAGCGGGCATACTACCTCCCGGGGAATTCACTAGTATGGGGTTTTTCATGGCACACAACGGTATGCTATGCATTATAACAAAAGCTTGGGAGATAAAAGAATGCGAAGCACCAGAATCAAAAAGTACGGTAGTAGAAATAGAGTTGACGATTTGAACGTACCCAACATGACCTCAAAGCGTCTCGAGGTGCATCATCGGATGACACATAGTTCACCTTCACTGTGTGTGAGGTGGTGGTGGCGTTGAACTTCGATTGTTGGTCCGGTTCTCGAGGTGCTTGTTGGTTCGCGCTTAGGACACCGATGAGCATAGTGACCTATTTCTCCGCATCGGTAGTGTGCATTGGGATTGTTGGGTGCACCACTCTTCACAGAGCATTGTTGGGCACTCCTGGCGTGTTGCAGGATTGCTAGTCTGCTATGGGGACGCTTTGATTTCCAAAGCGTGGGTGATATTGAGGGCGTTCTTTTGCATGGTTCCACTGAGGATACTGACCACGGTTTCCCTGATGAGTTGGTCCTTGATTCCTCTAATGGAAACCTTGCTGGGGATAAGCACGTGGGTGAGTGTTGCTTCCAGAAGCTTGCCCTTGGAGCCTTCTCTTAGCTTCCATCTCCTTGCGCTTATCATCAATCATGATTGCGCGATTCACCAAAGACTAGAAGTTAGGATAAGTATTAGACATCAGATGGAGCTGCAGTCCATCATAGAGTCCCTTGAGGAAACGGCGTTGCTTATCCTTGTCATCATCCGCCACATCATTAGGAGCGAGCGAGATAGTTGTGCTTGAACTTGTCCCGATATTCCGCCACAGTCATTGATCCTTGCTTGAGAGATCTGAATTCTTCCTGCTTCAGTTCCACTAGTCCATCAGGAATATGGTATGACTGAAAACTGTCCTTAAATTCCTGCCAAGTGATAGCAGGAGCATTGTTGGGATGTCCAAACCGGAATGATTCCCACCAATCTGAAAGCAGCTCCTTGAGTTGCCGGAAGCGCATAACACCTTCTCAAGGTCGTTGCATTGTGCTATGTTCATTGTTTCTCCACAAAGACGCAACCAATCATCTCGCCTCCATAGGGTCTCGAGGCATGGGTGAACACCGGTGGACGACCTTTCATAAACTCTCCATGCTTATCTCTAACCTGGACAGGCGGTGGCCCTCTTGTAGGCTCATTGTCCAAGCGCTGCATCATAGCTTGCATCAGCTGCGCTTGCATTCCTAATATCTGTTCCATGGTCACAGGTGGCGGTGGTGGTGGATTTATGAGAGCATCACGTCCACGTCCACGGCCTCTGCCTCTTCCTCCTCTTGCAGCCATCTGTTTTCCAACAAATGTGCAAAATTTAGAGATTTTTCCAATTATAGAGAGCTTACAAAAGATAAGAAACAATGCTGAGAATTTTCTGGACAAGGTTCAAATTCAGCAGTTCAGTAAAACTGTTATAACTCGAGTTTCAGAGATCCAACAGAGGTGCACCAAGGTTTGTTAGAAATCTTAGGAGACCAGCTACGACTTTCATTTAGACCACTTTTACAGATTCGGACTCACACATAGTCAAAAGTAGAGCTAAACCGAAACTGTTCTGAGTTCCAGACAGCGCAGGAACATCAACTTGTGACAGCTAGATCTCCCAAATATGAACAGATATTGACGTGATTCCAAAGACACTTGAAAGATACAGAGGTCTAGTTATCTCCACAAAAATTTCAGAATTTTTACCATCCCAGATTTCGAGATACCAGAAAAAGAACACAGGCTGCTCCAAAAATCAGCACAGCAGAGATAAGATAAAACGAAACATCTGCATTAAGATTTCATTCTAAATTTAAAGTTCCCATCTAAGGAAGTTGTGGACATGCCCACAGACTTCCAGCAACCAAGCAAAATACCAAATCAACCAAGTTCACAAATCAAGCATCTAATCAACCAAGTTCATAAGACCAACAAGACTAAATAAGGACACGAACTAACAACGTGATAATCTAGATCAAGGCACCTAACACCTATGGAGCGGTGTCAATCATGGTGAAGGAACGGCGCTTCTTCTTGTAGATGGAAGGCTGTCCCAGCTGTGCACGAAGTTCATCCACTTGTTTCTGAAGACGTCTCTGCGCTCTCTGAGATGCACGCAGTTCTCCTTTGACCTCATCATCCACTCCCTGCATAGCGTGGACATGCTGCACCGTTGCCTCCAGTGTTGGGTCATTCTCTAGTGGAGCCAAAACCTGCCAAACACCCTTATGATCATTTCGAGGAAGGAACCTAAAACGATCCTCCCTCATGGCCTCGAAACGACGACCATGGTAGTGGATGTAGGCATTCTGTGCTGCATCCTCCATGCCATCCAAAGCATGGGCTCTCCTGGCAGGGGCACTGTGGACAGTCTCCACCTCATGTCCATTAATGATATCATTCCATGCGGTGACCACCAGCTCTACCTTCCAGAAGGTAGCCTCCAGTGGGTGCTTGTACTCGGCGTAGTGGTAGCTGATGGGGCGTGCAAGTCGGGAAGTAGTCGCCCAAAGACGCTGGTGTGAGGAGAGTGTGGTAGTAGGTGTCTCGAGCTGGCTTGAAGTAGTACTTGCACTTCCACCAATCTCCCGTCCACCACGGAACAAATTGGGATGGTGCAGGTGTAGGGAAGTAGCCGTCGACTCCTCGGTGTAGCTACCACAGGGTGGTAGACAGGCACGGCGACCGGGTGTAGGAGTAGGTGTAGGCGTCGGTGTAGCCATCTCCTCGTCGTCGGAGATGATCACAATCTCCCTCTCCGCGGTGGGGCACGCACGTGGGGTGAACATGGCACGATAGCCCGTGGTGCCGAGGCGAAGCGATCTTGGATTATGAGACATCTATAGATTTAAAGTGAGATAGAAATTAGAATCAACAATTTTAAATAATAGATTAAGGTATGAAAAGCATAAATGTTTTAATAAAATAACAAGGATAAGTCAGTAAGCAAGAAACCAGAGGAACAAAGATGCTAAAACGACCATTTTCTAACTAGACTTGCGTCCTACAGTCAACACGGCTCTGATACCAATTTGTCACACCCAATTTTAAGGATAAAATTGAATGCACAAAACTCGTGTGTGCCCAGAATCAATCACACACACAAAGTCGACAAATTACATAATAAAGTATCATCACGGTGTCTCATACATCGAGTTATAATAAAACTTAGTCTTATACATCACAATGAATAATAAAAAGATGATAAAACTCTCGTGGTCATCATCACGGGGAAGGTCAACTGGTTGACCACAAGCCTAATAATCCTCCGGAAATCCTCATACCCGTTGTCATCGTTACCCATCCCGGATTTTTATCCAAGTAAAGAAAATAAACAAGTGTAAGTACATTCCGTACTTAGCAAGCTAACATGGGGTTATGAAGCTCAAAAGGTTAGACTCAGTTAGCTGCAGTTAGCATTTTTAATAGGTCAAGCTTTTATTCTCAAGTATTATCAAGTTATGCTTAAGCTCCCATTAAATTCCCATAAGAACATATATCGGGGTCAAGTGTACCATATATCATCATTGAACAACTTTAAATTATCATCAACAAGTAAACCGGTTATTCTGTGAGTTTTCCAGCCGCTTTCGTAACCATGAGCACTACTGTTATAATAGATTTGTTACCCTCTGCAGAGGTGGTGCACATTCACGCATGAGTCGTGATCCCCATATGCCCCGGGTTAATTACTCCCATGTCACTTCCAAGGTGAGCGGGCAGGGTACACTATAAAGCCATTTCATAGGTTTCCCTAACAAGTTAGGGCCGCTAGGTTTCCTTGGCAGGCAGATGTAGGAACCCCCCTTTCCTATGGCACATATCCATCGCGGCTATACACATAGGAACAGAGGCAGCCCTATACCCAACGTGGCAAGCCCCATTTGCGCCAAAAAGGTAACCGCTAACTAGTTAGGAAAGATCCTATTATTGAGCTAAAGTCAGAGCCATATGACTCTCCCGGTTGCACTGTCAGTCCCAGCTTTTGCCGACAGATAAGTCCTTATGGAGGGCCGGGAGCAACATGAACAAAGGTCATTTGCACTTTCGCCCTATGGAACAGTTGTTATAAATCATGTTACTCACTTTGTTCCATAGTATCATTCATCAACAGGTATATCAAGTTCAGTTAGAGCACTAGCAATCTACCCATATGCATTTAACCCATAGGAGACAAGGAACAGGATAAACAATCACTAGGATGTCCTTACGGGTATCAAGATTAGACACATGCAAATGAGTAATTGATTAAAGTGAATTAGGACATCAAGGAAGGCCCATGTTATACTTGCCTTGGTTCACAAACTCGTGCTGTTCCTGCTGGTCGTCGAAGAGTTCTTGGTCTCCAACGTTTTCCTCACCGTCTGAACGCGACCAACATGGCAACATACAACATTCCAAAAGCATTCATGCAAAGCAAACATTCTTATCATTAGAACAGTACACCAACAGTATTGAAATCAAAATAAAATGTTTGTAAAACTAATCTACGTTTTCACGATCACGTCAACGCGAAGTTCACTTAAAAACGGAGCTAAAATGCGAAAAGTTATGATTAAAAGCGGGTTTTCCAGTAGCCCCATATTTAATTAATTCTAATCATGAAATTAAAAAGTTCCAAACTTGACTATCAGTAGCGTCATCATGTAGCTTATGAAATTACGAAGCTAACGCGATTTGAATGGATCAATTCGGAGTTAAAACGACAATTATATAAGCGAAACTTGATTCGAATGGCATTTTCAGAATATCGAAAGCGTACTTTTGACTTAAACGGTGAAGTTTACGTTTTTAAACGGGATTTGCGATTCGGGAAATACGCTAAGGACGGCGGGTTAGGACTTAGAAAATCTAGGGCTCTTTAGCAAATTTACCCCGAAGGGTATCTTCTATTTCGGTAGTAGATCACGCGATGGACGGTTCGGATCGGCTGGAGGGGTTGGCCACGGCGGAGCAGGGACTCCATGAGGCTAGCCATGGCGGCGTGACAAAGAACACGCCGGCGAGCTCGGATAGGGGGGGCTAGGGTCCGCCAAACGGGAATCGAGGGCACCCGAGAGCTCGGGGAAGAAGGGGTCGTGCGGGTCGAGAAGACGGCGGAGGAGAAAGCCGGGCATGCGGGCGCCATGGCGTGACAGCATGGAGCTCACTGCGCGACGCGGATTGGGCGCTATAAGCCACGAAACGTGAAATGAAACGCATGGGGAGAGAGAGGGGACCACGGCGAGCTCACCACGGGCGAAAATCGGAGGCGGAGATGGCTCGGAGGCAGGCTGCCCATGTGGAGGTGTGGGCGAAAACCGGCGACCTCGGGCAACGAGTTCTTTGGGGCCTCCGGTGCGTGAGCGGGCGAAAATTGAGGCCAGGCAGCAGGCGCGCACGAGGGGGGCTCCTTTGCCTTTTTAACGAGGCCGAGGGGCACGAGGGGGCGCTCCCACGATGCTGGGGCGGCTGAAACGGCGGTTCCGCTTGACCGGAGAGCGGCGCGGACGCGGAGGTTGGGGGCGGCGCTGACAGGTGGGGCCAGCAGGCGGCAACAAGTGGCATGGTGGTTCTTGAGGTCTTGACGCTGAGGAGGTAGCCTTGGCTGGGCTGAGCTCTTGGCCTGCTAAGTGGGCCGAAAGGGAAAAAGGGTGGGTCAGTATTGGGGCGTAGTCTTTGGGTCATGGGAAAGAAATGGCCATGGGGCCGAATGAGAGGAAGGGGAGGAATGGAAGAAATTTTCCCTTTTTCTTTTTATAAATAAAATTTTCAAACTCATTTTCAAAAGGTTTTTAAAAATCTTTTAGCATTTGAACAAAACCACCCGTCACAGAAATAAATATGCAATAGCATGAATGCATCAACATGTTTCTATTCTTGTATTTTCTTTTAATTTCATAAAAGAAATATTATTTCCTATATTTGAAATGCACATATAATTGCGTAAATAAATCAATTTAGCTATTTAAAAGAGTGCAAATTTTAGGATGTTACAGTTTCCGTAATGTAATTTCCTCTCCGTGCTCAGCATGGTCAGGTTAGAACATTATTACCCGTTTCGATTCACCTTTCTTTCTTCTTTAGTGTGTACATGTCCTCGTGTCCATATCAGTTAAAATAGTTCTTCTCATACAAGGTCATTCAGACGTGTCCATTACAGTTTACATTCCAAAATTGATCTCTAAACATCGTCATCAAAGTAAGTGTATATTGTTGTTTTATCAGACCAAAACTGCTCTGTTTTTTTGGTTCACCTAATATCTGGACTGTATTATGAGGACCTTGCTGCTCGAAATATTCAGAAAAGGAGGAATGTTTAGACTTCGCATAGGCTATAGTATTAATGAGACTGTTTAGATTCAACAACCAGTACTGTTCAGAATTGATTCAGACTTCGTACGTATACACTGAAATATTCAAGCTTCACATATTCATCAACCAGCCGCTACAGTATTTATCTCTCACAAAACCAGCCAGTTTCAGCCAAGTTTCAGACCAGCGAACGGGGCCATTGAAAAAGAAACAACATTTATCATTCATGGTCTAATTTTGCTTCATATAAGATTAAATGTCATTCCTACCTAGCACATTTTACTGTAGTAGCGTAGCATCCTAGGTTTGCATTTTGCAGACCCCTAAACATAATACAGGGACTTTTCTTTCTTTGAAATCAAACAACCAGTTGCAGGTCATGTGTACGTTTGATTCAATTTGGAACATAGATGATACTTCTGCATATAGATAGACTTCGTACAGTTCCAGACATCAGACCAGAATCCATAATACAAGTGACATGGAGAATACCAAATACAAATCTCACTCTTCCTTTATGCTTATAACTGTGGTGATTTGCTTACGGAATGAACATGTACATGCCTTTGTTCTCCAGCGGTTCATGCACAGGAACACAAGTGCACCAGTGGGTTTCCCTTTTTTTGCCTGTGATGTGCTCATATTGAAGGTACTGCACTCATCCCTCTGTACCTGTAACCTTTGCTGCTATGGTATTTCGTTGTCTGATTTCTTCATGAGTTTCAATGTTGTAGGGAAAACATCGTTTCAGGGATACACATTACGCAAATGGTATGCAAATCTAACCTCCTTGAAACTGTTGCTCTGCAGAGCAGGTACATATCAATTTCATTGATTCTTTCCCATATAGACAGTCGTCATTGTGCTTTCGCACTTAGTTATTTGTATCCCATAACACACAGTCGTCATTGTGTCCATAAATAAAGTACTTAAATACAGAACATGAGAAACAATGTAGAGTGTACATGTGAACATCAAAGACCTTGTACCCGGCTAATCTTAGTGGTATATTGCTTCCATTCGCTGCAATAAGATAGTCAAGCCGCAAACATGTGTTTATCTAATACGCTTCTTCAAGATCAACATCTCCTTTCATTCTCTTTCACTAATTGGAAGACGTGTTTGCATCTTGATCATATACAAAATTAGCATTACATTTTTCAGATGCATTAGTCATGGGTTTGTTGGTTTCTGATTGATCATGCTTAACTCCATGGTTGTCTAAAAATTACATGTTCATCACCCAGGCGGTCTACCTCAGCGTCTAGCACAGACGACCAACATCGATGTACTCCAAGCACCGCATCAGAAGCAAACTCTTCCCCACTCTCTTAGGTACTCCAATTTCTTCTCTTCGTTTTCTAATTTCCTCTACCTCCCTGATTTCCCCCAAGATTGAACTGGTTTCCTATTCTAGGATTGTCGGATTTAGAGCGGTCTCTCAGCTTGGCCACTCCGTCCACTTGCCATGCTCAAGTTCGTGAACATAGATCCCTGCTTCCCCCTACCACGTCTATAGCCAACCCCTTACAGATACTCCAAAATCCTTTTCTTAGGCCAACCCCTTACAGATACTCCAAAATCCTTTTCTTAGGATCTTATTTCTTTCTTCTTTGCAAGGTCTTAGTTTGGTTGTTTCAGGCGTGCACAAAAAAGGTTTGGATGTTTTTGGAGGATGTGCCCAAAAAAACAGTGGTAAACAGAGGTGGAAATGAATGTCTTTGTAATTTTCAGTTTTGCATCTTCAGTTAACCTGTTATAACACATTTCCTTCTTTGCCATCTCTTTTGTTTCAATCAACCACCACTTCTTTTCCCTTTTGCAGTTCCCTCTAGCCAGGCCAAACTATACTACATCGATGCATGGTTGATGACTCTTTGACAAGATAGTAAATTTGTTACTCCCTTAAGGCTAAGCGGACTATATATGACCGGAGGAGATTCCTCATTTTTGCAAAAGCTTCAGATGACATGCAGGGTGAGCCGCCATGCTGCAACTAATTGTGACGGGATCAAGCGACCTCAAACACTCTTATATATGCACAAACTAATTCTTTGTGTTGTAATTTTTTGTGGATAGATCGTCGTGTACCTAGGACACGATTGTTATTATAACTAATGTAACGTTTTACTTACTTTCATCTCATTTGTTGGGCACATACAAGAATGATAAACCTTTTTCCGCAAACTGGCTATTGTGTTGCCCTTAGAAAAATTAATTCTTATATTAACTAAAAGGTGCTAACGTTTTCATTTGCGACATGTGTTTTGGTTGGCCTTTTTCTTCATTACGGCCTCTGCTGCATATAACTTGCTGTCTCTTCTGGTCCATCAATATCTCAAGTCTTTCATGGCAATGTGATGTTGAATATAAACAAATCGACGTGGATTGAATACGGGCGCGGCGAAGCGCGCCGATCATCCTAGTGTGTAACAAGCAGCATAACCACACCATCACCAACATGAAAAATCAGCCTATGCCTCTCGTCAGAGATTACCCCAGTAGAAGCACTAAATGCAAAAACAAGTGGCTTTTATTATTTAACTATCAGCTAAGTGCAAAAGGGACAGCAGGCTCCAGTAACTTACCACACCTACACATTTCCCCAAGCAAAACAAGTAAAAACTTATGAGTTCATTCAAGGTGAAACAATTCATCATCAGAATGGCTGCAGTTCATGTATCATAGTTACTCTTATTTACTTATTTTGCGAAGCATAACAAACTTATGCTGAATAGCTATCATAACAAAGTTAAACTGACAGCAAACTTTAGGATTCTGGAAATTTATAACACACAAACCACATGGTTACATGGGTCTGTCTACATGAACTACATTGAATAACATATACCATATAGATAAACTTGGCAAAGTACAATGCATAATGCAGAAAACGAGAGGCAACACTAATAAGTGAAGAATTAAGTTGACACATCCGTTGCTTGCATCATAAATAGTTGTAGAGCATAGTGAATTTACTTGTGTAATTCCTTAAAAACATGATAAATCAATTTATATCATGAGCAAAAAAACGAAACATCAATTTAAGTTGAATACTATAGCAAAAAGAAAACCTTCCATAATAACTTTCCATTCATCACTGAATGCAAAAGAAGGGGACATTGTCCAGTAAGCTGATACAGTGATGTTACCGGACATGCAACAGTGGCAGCAAATAATGCAGAATAGAGCCTTTTTTGCACTTTCAGACTAAAAGATTGAACCAAATAGTCTTATGAGCCTGGACTTACGCTTGCAACAGTTTGAACCATTCACTAATAATCCGAAAGAATGTTCGGCTGATACATAAGCCGGCTCATAAGCCAGCTGAAGCTGTTTTGTTGTGAGAGAAAAATATTGTAGATTCTAGCTGATAAGTTCAAGCGAACAGGGCAGATACAATGAAACATAGAAAGACAAGACCAATCACTAGAAGCAGCAAAAACTTCAGAAAAATGGTAAACTAGAACTGCCGGAAGAATGACAATGACAGTCTCACATTTGCCTCGTTCTCTTATCTGTTCGTGGTGCCCTCTGCCATCGATGAGCAATAGCACAACACGACGTTGATCGTGCGTAGACTAGTACCACCAGAAGACTGTAGAAATCATTGAAGCATTTAATTTAATTTAATTTAGGAAAAAGTCTATTTTGCCCTCCAACTATGGCTGCAATTTTTTTTCTAGCCCTCTAACTCGAAAACCAGACACGCACAGTCTTTTAACTCTCAAAACCAGTTAAAATTGGCCATCACGCCCATTCGACCGCATTTTCTGCCCAGTCAACCCGCCACAACCGTGGTTTCGGCCCGGTCTCCATGTCTGGCGGCCCAAGTAGTCCCGCACTCTCCTCTCACTCTCGTTCCTTCCCCAACCCCGAACCCTAACCCCCGACTGCGACGACGGCGACGGCGACGGCGGAGGGTGCAGGTGCGGGTGCGGCGCAGGTGCGGATCGACAGCATGGCGAGCTCGAGCAGCGCGAGTAGCTGGAGGGGAGGAGGAAGGTCCAACCGTGGTGGCTTTCGGTGGTCCCCCTTCCAGTGTCGCCGAGGCCCTCTTGATTATTGGCCGCCCGTGATTTGCGATGGCGGAGCGAAGGCGACAAAGTGGACATCGCGGACCAATGATAATCCGGGCCACCCGTGATTTGCCGCCTTCGCTCCGCCATCGCAAATCACGGGCGGCCAATAATCAAGAGGGCCTCGGCGACACTGGAAGGGGGACCACCGAAAGCCACCACGGTCGGACCTTCCTCCTCCCCTCCAGCTACTCGCGCTGCTCGAGCTCGCCATGCTGTCGATCCGCACCTGCGCCGCACCCGCACCAGCACCCTCCGCCGTTGCCGTCGCCGTCGCCGCTGTCGGGGGTTAGGGTTCGGGGTTGGGGAGGGAACGAGAGTGAGAGGAGAGTGCGGGACTACTTGGGCCGCCAGACATGGAGACCGGGCCGAAACCGCGGTCGTGGTGGGTTGACTGGACGAAAACTGCGATCGAATGAGTGCGATTGCCAATTTTAACTGGTTTTGAGAGTTAAAAGACTGCGCGCGTCTAGTTTTCGAGTTAGTGGCCTAGAAAAAAAAAACGGCAGCTATAGTTTTGGGGGCAAAAATTGACCTTTTCCTTTAATTTATTTAATATAATATAATACTACAGACCTCGCGGTGTGCTCAAGAGGAAGCCGTGTCCACGTCTCATAAAATTCCCTGCACCGTCAGATCTTCGAGTGAACGGTCCAGATCGGTTGAAGCGGATCGTCCGGAAGCAGCTTCTCTTTACCTTCTCCGGCCTCTCCTCAACTTCTAAACGGCTTCTCTAGCTTCTCGTCATAACCCAGGCAAACAAATATATACGCTGGCTTCTGCTTCACATTCCAGATTCTTCTTCTCTTCCTTTCCTCTCTCTCTCTCCTCTTGGATCTCTCTCTCCCCGACGCGGCCACGGGCACGGCGACGGCGGCTGGCACCAGCAGGCGGCGGCGGCGGCGCCTGCCCGCGCCCTCCCCCTTGCGTCACCGCGTGCCTGCCGTCCCAGCGCCGACGGCTCATCGCGCGAGGTGCTGGCAAGGCGCGCCGTCGCGGCCGGGCCACCGCAGCACGGGCCGCAGCCGCCGCCGTCGCCGTCGCCGGCGACGCGCGGACGGGCGCCGCTGGTGGCCGCCGGCGAGCCTGCGCCCCGGCGCTGCCTCCTCCCGCCGTTTCGCGTCTGCTACTGTTCCCCGCGAAACCCTAGCTGCATCTTCTTCCCACCTCCCTGACCTTTACTGAGCCCAGCGACCTTTCCAGAGGTAGGCGCTCCCTCAGCCTCGCAGGTACTCGGACCTCCTCTAATTTCACTTTCGATTTCTCTGATTTCTCCTCCAATTTAATTGGTTCATACTCTAGGGTTCCTATGTTCATGACAGTTTGGTGTGTGTTTCTTTTGCATGAAGCATGATACGATGCAAACAGGTAACAAATGTCAGGGTACATGCAATCGGTCATTGATATGGAGGTATCAACCGTTTATTTCCACTCTCAGTTCTCAATCATGGAAATGCAAGTTCCTTTCAGTTATCATTCTATCCCATACATTTTCCCACCTTCACAGTATTACCATGGTTGTGCTGGAAACACAGTGTTAGCTTCGTCTTTGTCAATGGCTAAAAAAAATCCCTTTTGGCAATCAGGTACAAAGTTTTGACTCATATTTTGTTGCTCCGATGAAGGCTCCGATGGCCGTTCTTATAAAATAGTTGCGTTTGTTATAATGTAGAAAAAAGTATTTTTAGTTTGTAGCCATCTTCCCATAATTATGGAGTTACAGTCTATTTCCAGCATAGCCACATAACTGAATTATGCCACCTCCTAGATCATCATCGACAAAGTTGATAATGCACTGGGAAGCACAAAATTTAACAACTTGGCTTCACTGACAGTGCTTAATCTTTTAATTGGTTGGCCAATTATAGAAAAATTCATTGCCATCCACAACCCTAACCTGAAATCCTGATCAGACAAGGACTGTATCTGGCATACCTTCACAGAGGTAACCAATTCACAGACCATCTCCTATACTTAGAGGACACCAGCTTTTTTTTACCAAGGTTTCCCCACCAATTTAGATGGGATCGCTCTAAATGTTTACTTTTGTGTCTTTTTTTGTGTATTTATATGGTATTTAGGCAATCTAAACAGCATATTTGAACTATGCATGATAAAGAAAACAGAGGTTACTCAGCTTAGTAATGTTGGGTTCTGCAGTCCAGTGAACACCCATTACTTTCAGGTACTTCTTCCTATTACTACATCTTCCTCTGTCCTTTCCCTCTACACACAGGCATTCCTTTTTGCAAAGTTTCATGCAGCGTCTTATTACACCTGTGTTCTCCTGCAGAAACAACCTTTGTTAGGATTTTACCTTTTTAGAGGATCGTTTATCTTTCTTGTGTTGCCCTTGATCAGATTACAGAGATTACTGAATTCATTGGGTTTAAATTTCCCAGCCGAATCAAGACTCCCTACTTTTAGGTACTTTTGCCAGTCTTCCTCTATGTTTGATGTGCTGCTTGCTCACGCTTTTTTTTTTTTTGCAAGAGTAAGTTGCCTATGTTAAACTTTACCAGACAAGGAAAGGCGTTCCTTTTCTGTCTGTGTCGGTTTGTAGCAATTGGAGCCAGGATAATAAAAAGGCAACACATTCTCCTCAACTCAAGAACAAGGTCATGCTTCCTGCAAAACAGGTGTAGCACTACCTGTAGCACATGCCTATGTGCTGCTCTTTCCTTTTACACCGCTATAAATCTAAACTGCTTTGCAGTCCACATGAGTCTTTTTTATTTGTGTCAACTAAGTTCAAACCCTCTTGTACTGGTTTGATAGTCAAAGTCAGGACTCAGGATTATCTTGTTCTTATGGCATTTGATCTACAGTTTGTCCTGAAACTGGAACATGAATGTTGATCTTATTAGAGGTTGATATTTCCTTTTTCAACTTCCTATATTAGAAAAAAGATCAGTCGCTATTAATTTATGTTTTCACAACACCTGAACAGCCTATGCACTGTTTGCTAGGGACATATTGCAGCATTTGCATTCCTTGCCATGAGATTTGTACAAAATGTTTTCAGGACAACAAGTGCATTTTTGTTTCGTCATGCTAAGATTTTTTTTTCCGCAGCGGTTATTACCTTATATTGAATGTTCCTTTATCTTTTTTCTATGATCAGATCTGAATGATAGTTGGGTCCTTCTGTGGTTACTCATTTTAGTTTGTACTGTATATTCCCTATCAACTGTAACACTTTGAATTTTCAGGTCTAAAATATTATGGCTTCATGGGTTCCAAAAATTGGGCTCACTTCTGACACTGAAGGAGCTCTCAGATGTCCAGCAAGTGAATTAAGCATCCGCACTGACCTCTATGAAATTACACCTAAAAGACAAAACAGATACATGATTCAGTTTTAAACCGGTTTGTATGGCACGGCCCTACTCTATCGGTTGTCATTCTCGGGATCATTTCATTGGAAACACGCAAGTGACTGTCTTTGTGAATCTTGGACTGATTTGGTTGCAGATACATTGATATGGCTGCACCCTTGTGTCCGAAATGTGCTTTGAAGGCTTTCCTCTTGGACCCAGCAATGTGGGGAGGTAAAATCTCGTACACTGTACCAACGATAGCTATTCTCTTGCGACTTGCCATGTCATATTTTCCCTCTTTTGCAAACTTATCTATGCATTATTGCACTAGAGCTGTAATACTCTTCGCTTCTCCTGGTTTGGATAATGCGAATTAGAGAAGGCAATGATGAGAGAAAGTTTGTTTAACTGTAGCTATTAAGAGAGTGCCTACCAGTCTGAAGCAATTTAGAAATGTTAAAAAGCTTGCAAGGATTAGCTTCTGTATATGTAGGCATTGCTTCATCACAGACCACACCACTTGCCACCACCTTACTTAAATATAATGTGTGGCCAGTCTTCTTATGTTTTGTTTCTGAACATATAAATATATATATCATGTGAACAGGAATATGAATGTTTGACAAGGCACGTGAAGCATCAATTTTGAAAAATGAGGTATGCTTCATTATCCATTCACAGGTATGCGACGTTTTTCCTATTTGATTGTGAATGAATATATTCAATATGTACTGATCCTGCGATCCAATATCCTCGAGCTAACGTCATATTTTTTGGCTCTGTAAAATAAATAAGGGTTCATGGTCTGACTCTGAATCCTCACTGCAGAAAGGTCACTGCCATTCCTAGCGCAATATTGTGAATCAGATATTGTCATATTCATATAATTTCCAGCTATTAGTACGCAAATCCTTAATCACTTCCATTTTCCATGTGTAGGTTACAAATCATCAGCCCTATGACAGCAAAGCAGATGTCTATGGCCTTGCTCTTGTACTTTGTCACCTCATGACATCCAAGGTTTTTATTCTATCTCATATGGGATATTTATAGGCTTGCAGCTTATTCCAGCCTTAAAATTGAACAAAATTAGCAGTTATCATTACCTGTGCTTTTGCCTTTAAAAAGGTTGTTTTACAACTTTTCAGATTCCAGATAATACCATGAGCCCCCTCGAAGCAGCTGTTGGTATGAGGGTGTGAGGCAGGTTGGTCCTTACAATTCTGTGCATTGTGATACTACGCACAAGTATGGATGTTTCCTTCTCTGTTGCCTTTCTTCCCTTTCTGGCCCTCTGGTAGGTTTAGATTTCTTTATGGTTGTTCCATTATTATAGTACCACCTGCTATGCAAAATTAAGTTCCGCCTGCACGCTTGATTATGTGTATGTAATATCTGCAATGATTGATATTTTCCCATAAATCTTAGTAACATTCATATATGATACTCTAGATAGTAGACACTCCTATGGGTCAAAGGTGTTGTACCTACTGTTTGCAGACTGACACTAAGAAGGTATCTGCAACTACCTTCGACATTCTTTGAGACAATGCCTTACAGATTGGATGAGATATCTTAGATACCATTATAACAGCCAATTTCTTTGCTTCACATTAAACACAACCTACTCTACTGGCTTGTTTCCCATCTGTCCTGTTCATTGTGGTGCAAACTAATCGTCATCAAACTCGGGCAGCTCTGTACCTAATACTTTCTTTTCTTTCTTACTTGATTTCTGTTTCTTTTATTCTGTTTTTAGCAAAACCATCATGGCAGCACTGTGTTACCTCGGCTTCACCCTTTCCTGTTCCTTTTTTGCTACTTTTCCATTTCTGCAATTGGTCTGTACAAAACAGTTCACTTCTCCTAACAGCAGCCTCTACTATATAGCAGCCATTCATATTAAACTACATAAAGCTCCTAGAATCGGCGCATTCTCAGCACCCTTGGTTACTGTTCAAGGTGCCTGCTGCAATGGGCACCTCTTGTCATTGTTTCAAATTACCGGTTAGTAAATTTTTAGTTTGCACGTTTGACCCGGATGGCTGTGCTCGGAGGACACAAGGATTTATACTGGTTCGGGCGGAACGTCCCTATGTCCAGTCTGCTGCTGCTCGTGTTACCGGCACTTAGTTTGTAGCAGGAGTTACAAACAGGCGAGAGAGGGATAATGTCTCAAGTCTCTGGTGAAAAGAGTGAGTCTGGTTGAGCTGTCTACTGTCGAGTGCCTAAGCCTCTAGCCGCTTAGACGTGTTAGATGTGTGTGCCCCCCCTCCGTGGGGTGCCCTGCTTCCCCTTTTATAGACGAAGGGGAAGATGTAGGTTACATTGGAGAGAGAGAGAGAGAGAGAGAGAGAGAGAGAGAGAGAGAGAGAGAGAGAGAGAGAGAGAGAGAGGCTTTCGCCTCCACGTCCGGCCTACTGTTTCATCATTGGCGCCCGACTGTGGCGTTGTCGGCCGGTCGTGGCGCTCCATCCTGGCCCCAATGGACGACGGTATGAGCTGCTTAACGCCTCATTGGAGGCCGTCTGGGAGTAGGTAGCACACAATGGCACCGCACGCCCGTCTTTGTTGGCGACGTGCATCCTCAAACGTGGCCCGTCGTGGCCGCGGGTCACGTCAAGACCCGCCTGCTCCCCCTCTGGCGTCTGAAGTTTGACCCTGGACTCGTACTTTTAGACCCGTAGTGGTCGGGGACGGTACGAACCTTCGTCGGGCGAGGCGGAGCCGCGCCCTCGGGGTCGGACGTGACGGGGCCCTCGCCCAAGGGGTCGAGCGTGACGTGGCTCTCGCCCGAGGGGTCGGGCAAGACGGAGCCCGCGCCCTTGGGGTCGGGCGACCCGGGTCCCGTATCCTTGAGGTCGGGTGACCCGGATCCTGTATCCTTGAGGTCGGGCGAGACGGAGCCTGTGCCCTCGGGGCCGAGCGAAACCAAGATACGCTCTTGACCATTCGAGGGAGTTAGCGTTCATGGCCATTAGCTTTATTCTTCCAGGTATCCCTGATACTGATACCCGACACCCTCTGTTTCGCTTACCTACACACCGTCATCTTTGTTTCTTCATCATGCGTTCTGATCCCAACCTCCTTCTCCATGTATTTGGATGAGTGGATTCTTTTGTTATTCCAAAAGCTGGTGTTTCTTGCCATATTGTGTTTCCTCTTCTCCCATTGTCCCATGGTCTTCTTTTTCAGTTCCTTTATCCTTTTGTTCTGCTTTAATTCATACACAACTCATTCTCATTTTTATTTGTTTCATATAAAGTGCACAGCAAACCTTGGATTCTAACTCTATTAATAAATCAAACATCTATGTCCCATAATCCCTATGCTACTATCTATTTTTGTCATCCTATAACAAATTAGCCATGTACATTATATACTTCCTATGCTACTAACACTTTTCGTCATGCCACAGATATGGAACTACAAGACCGATCCGGCATTTTGCGACACCAGCAAAATTGTGCTCAGTGCATACAACAGCTGACTGCTCACGTTGCTATACCCAAACTATGTAACAATGGCCTCTGGACCAAACATAACAGGCCATTTATGAAGCCATTATTCATAATTCATCGTTGTGAACTGATGACGCCCGCGAGGGCGCGCCCCTTCCACTAGTATAGTGACATAGCCCAACTGGCAACCTTGGTGGCTCGGGTTCGACCGATAACAAAGGATACATTTAACACATACTAATAGGCTAATAGTTGGTCTACAAAGTACATACGTCAGAGAGGTCTAGTGCACACTAAAAAAAGTATCTGTATTGATTTCACATCAAAGTGCCCTTATGATATAGCAACCTGTGCTTCACTCCCTCAAGCTGACTTCACGAGAACAAACTTCAGATATGAAGGTGCTAATGTGCCAAGCAGCATATGTAGATGTCCAAGGAAACAAATAACACTCAGGCCCGTTTGAATTCTTGGAATTGAAGTCATTTTAAGAGTCGTAATTTAGACACAAATTAATTAAGTTAATATGGTTGTATATGAATTATATTTGTATATTATTGTTGACTATATGAGAGATGCTTATGAGTTGCATTTCTACCGTAGGGCAACCTAATGTGTCAACCTCGGTTAACGTTGATTAACCAAGGCGGTTGCTCTAACACAACTGTCTAGGTTAATAGATTAACCGATGCCGTTATTATAAGACGACCGCCTCGGTTAATTGATCGCCTTGTAAGGCACGCCTCCAAAAAATAGTGGCCCAGTAGGCAGCCCATCTCGGCCCGACACTCATCGTGTGTGTGTGTGTGTGTGAAGAGTTAGGGTTATCCACAGCCATCTCTCAATCCCTCACCCGCCGACGCACACCACTCTCTCTCCTCTCTCGGCTTAGTCCTCACGAGAGAGGAGGCGCTAGTCTCTCTCGCATCTCTCAGCGCATGCATGGTCTGCTCTCTCCCTCTCGTCTCTCTCGCGCATGCATGGCCCGCTCTCTCCCTCTCTCTCGTCTCTCACCGGCGGGCGCTCCCTTCCTCCTCTTGCGCTTGGGAGCTCTTTGGAGGCGGTGGGAGGCGCTCGCACCCCGGCGGCGCGCGAGTACGGCGGGGCCGCTGTGCCCGGCGGCGGTGGGTCTCTCACGTCCGGCGGGGTCTCCGGCGTCGGCGGGGCACACGGCTCCCGTCCTCCGACAGTGGCGCGGGGCCTCCGGCGGCGGAACGCAAGGCTGGGCTCGCGGATCCGCTAGATCTGGCGTCAGGGCTCATGGATCCGGACACCACCGACGGCAAGGGCGCGGATCCGGCCACCACCGACGCGGATCCGGCACCCAGCGGTGTCGTGGGCATGGATCCAACCACCAGTGGCAGCACGTTGTTCCCGGTAGCGGGCTCAGCATTGGGCCTAAGAGTGGGCCCGGTGTTTGGCCTAGACTTTTTTTTTTGTTTTTTTATCGATTTACCGAGGCGGGCGTTATAAGGTGCACGCCTCCGTTAACTGATTAGCCGAGGCGACCAAGGCAACCGCCTCCGTTATTCACGGATTAACCGTGACCTTTCGATGGAGGCAGTTGCCTTTACCCGCCTCCGAAAATAAAAAACGCCTGCCTCCATTAAGTTTACTGTAGTAGTGGGTCGTACAAAGTCGTTGATGAGCGGTGGAGGAACGCTCCTGTTGAAGTGGAGGAACGCTCCTGTTGAAGATGCGACGAGCTTGCTAGTAGCTCGAGATGTCAACGGGGACCCGGTCCCCGATTCCCCACGGGGAATACCCCTATTAGGGGATGGGGGTGGGGATCTTTCTTCCCCCACGGGGATGAAAATGGTACAATTTTGTCCCCCACCGGGTCTCATGGGGACGGGGACGGGGAACTGATCCCGTCCCCGTTCCCCGCGGGGATCCCCGTTTATACGTTTATAGGGCCTAATTCATATAAATCCACTATCCACCTGCAAAATCTAGCAGGCCTAAACCATCCACTATTCCATGGCACCCGTACAATTTCTATGCTCCGAGTCGCCCCTACCCTGCACTGTCGCCTGCTCCGAGTTGCCCGCTACCCCTTGCTGCCGCCTGTTCCGAGTCGCCCTCGCCCCCTACCAGCGCCTCCTCCTAGCCTCTCTTTGCCTTGCTCCCTACCAGTGCCTCCTCCTAGTCGCCTAGCTCGTGCATGCTGCACACTTCCTCGGTTTTCCCTGCCATCGATCCACATCTGTGTTGCCAGGAGTCCCAAGAGGTCAAGCTATTGAGGTGCTCCAAGGGGAGAAGAGATCGGCGAGGAAGTCGTTACCGATGACATGCGCGATCACGGTGAGGGCCAACGCCTGCTACACCTCAATCTCCCTCTTCCATGGCTACATCTCTGGTGCCCTTACAAGGACCGGCGTCGGGGATGGGGAACCCGACGGGGACAAAATCCCCGAGCGGGGTAGGGGATGGGGAGCGTATGTCCCCCGTGATGGTTAACAGGGACGGGGATGGGCGCCTAAAACCAGATGGGGAATTCCCCGTTGGCATCTTTGCTAGCAGCGTAGACGACGTCGTGACGCAGCCATCGAAAGACGAGCTATCGTGGAAGTTGGGAGCAGTCACACGATGAGCGCTTCCCAAAAACCTTATTTGTCCTCTTCCGATGCAAGATCACAAAGACGAGGGTTTCGGAGACCTGCACTCCTGAATACCAGTGCACGTAGACGCCGGGATGGAGAGACTACGGTGACAATGCAGTAGCGAGAAGAGAAAATTACTGATTGACTACCTTATAATTTTTCAAACTAGAAACTCCCAATAGTAGATTTTGGTGTGTCTTTTCCATGAGGATTGTTATATATACTCGGAGCAGAACCTCCTACCTTCACATCAACTACCAATATATATGATACTAATTGATGTTGCATCTTCCACCACTACTCATGGGCTTGAACATTAAAGCCTAATAGGGAACACATGTATTGGCCATTGAGCTTTATTAGAATTGTTGCATATGGGCTTAGGGGATCCAGACCATATAAGTTCTAACACATACTAGGCTGGTCGGGCGATTTTTGTTGGGCTGATACTAGATGTTCTAGCTCGTGAGCAGCTCACGAGCCAGCTCTGGCTCGTTATAGCCAACGAGCTAAAAGATGAGCTTAGCTCGTTAGAAAATCATAACGAGCCCAAGCTAAGTTGAGCCGAATTGGCCATGAGTCGAGCGAGCCAACGAACTTCGAGTTTTTCATCCAACCCTAGCTAGCTCTCAATGTGGATGTTTGGATAGCTAAAAACTCGAGAAATTTCAATATTTGACATCGAATTCGCAAGCCTCACAAGATTTGACATTCAATTCGTCTGCCTTTCAAAATTTGACACTAGGAAGGCAAATTGTTTTGATTCAAGAGATTTCATCCATTTTCTCTCATTTTCCTCTTTCTGTTATGTTTTCACCTCTCCCCACCCACCTGAACGGACCAAAGTACCCCTGGCCTAATAGAACATAGAGATCGATGTCCTTTTGTTGTTTTCGTCGTGACTGACGAATGCACGACCGCTCGTCCACCGCCATCCGCCTGACGGGGAGCCCCTCCATCGCTGAGGAGCCCCCTCCGCCTGTCCATCGGCCTTCCTCCTCCCCTCATGGACCACCCACCGACCTCTGCCGCCCGTCAGGCTCAGCAGCAGCCAGATCCAGCGCCTCCATCCGCGTTGTCGTCGTCGTCCTCACTCTAGGAAGACGTTGTGGCACAGCTGGGCTACAAGGACGGCGGCTGCCAGATGCCGCAGGAGAGCTCCGTCGCTACGCCGAGCTTCTCCTGCCTCCTGCGCGAGCTCAGCGAGCTGGAGCGGGCATCGCGTCGTGGAGTCGCTACAACCTGGTTGCTGCTGCTTCACAGTAGGCCGTCGGGCTGCAGAGGGTGCTCAGGGACGGGAGGGCGTCGGACGGGTGAAGGGGCTCCCTTGCGGTGGACAGGAGCACCGGCGTCCGTCTCGCGCGTGCGTCCGTAGTAGCGACAAAAACCGCTGGGAAAACATTACACGTCCGTTCAGGTAACTAGGAAGAGGTAAAAACATTATATAAAAAGGAAAACGAAGGAAAATGGGTGAAATCCCTTGAATCAAAACAATTCGCAGTCACAACGACAAATTTTGAAAGGCAGATGAATTGAGTGTCAAATCTTGTGAGGCTTACAAACTCGATGTCAAATATTGAAATTTCTAATAAAAATTCGGAATCGAAAATCAATACCAATATCAATTAATAATTATTACAGCCGCTCCCCTCATCCTCAACATTGACCCATGTCCCTATAATTTTTGTGCAATTCCCTTGCCCCTCAAAAGGAAAAAACTGAAAAGTGCATCTAGCCCTTTAGTGGGTTTTGGATGATTGAATGACAACGTGATTAAAGGTCTAACCCGTTTGCTAAGTGTGGACAGGTAATAGGTTATCTCACAGGTACTTAATAAAAGCCAAAATGATGTATTGTTGCATAACCAATCTAGTTCAAGCACAAGACAACAATGCAAATGGAATTCATGCAAAGGCTTATTTATTGTGGGATTTCAGTGTACTATGTGAAAGCAAACTTGTGAGAATTAATTAATGAGACATAAGGGATTGCATATTGAATGGTCTCATATTTGAAGCTTGCTAAATTGAAATGAAAAAGATAACAATACATGAATAAATGATTCAACACAAGATGTGACTTGATGGCTTGAGATGGTGAAGATAGCAAGGAAAGGATTCGAGGTACTAAGCAAGGGTGAAGGGCAAGCAACGGCTTGGCGGCCGAAGAACCTAGCTAGGGTGAAGAAGGAAGTACTTGCATTTAGTTGAGGTACTAATCAAGCTATGATGGCCATGTTTATGTGGAGGATCAAATCACTCTTGGAGTGTTTGATGGAAGTGACTTGATACATTTGGGATTATTCAAATTTGATGAATGGAATCAAGTCACGTGCTCAAGATGGCTATGCTCAAGTGAAAAAGATCAAAGTTGACATGTTAGCACCCTCACTTGATCAAGATTGGAATACACGGCTTCGGTTGAAAGAGAACAACTCAAAAGGTTTAAATTCGTTATACATTTGAATTTGAGTTAATAGGAATGCCGTACTATCAAGAGGGATGCATCATGTTGATAGATAATGTTTCATAAGTGCTCAAGCCAACCCATGTGAGTTTTGAGTATTTGAACGACAAAAGAGCTAACTGATTTCTTGCTGGTCTGGCAATACCGGACGTGTCTGGTATTCATACCGGACGTGTCCGGTATTTACCCAGCAGTTGTAAAACTGTTGTTCTCGGGTTGGTTCGTCGAGAGTTCCGACGTAAGTCGGGAGTTCCGATGGTCGGGAGTTCCGACGTCTCGCGTATAACTGACTTGGAAGAGTTCACTACCTTGGTCATACCGGACGTGTCCGGTATTCATCGGTATGGATGGCCAGAGGCCAACGACTAGTTTTCAAATGCCTTGAGGATCAGGAGTTCCGACACCTCACATACTTTAAACTCAGTTACATGGTTTTCAAATTTGCTAAGGGTCAGGAGTTCCGACGTGAGTCGGGAGTTCCGGCACTCATCGGGAGTTCCAACGCCTCACATTGTCTCTGTACCTTAGTTACCATTGGCGCAGTGTAAGTCATACCGGACGTGCATACCAGACGTGTCCGGTATTGCAACGGCTATAAAACGGCTAGTTTTTTCAAGGGGGCTATAAATACCCCCAAGCCTCCACCTTTGGAGGCTGCTGATTTTGCTGATACACACACACACGTTTTTGAGCCTTGCCAACTCTCCCAACCCTCTCTAAGTGAGTGTTTGATCAAATTTGCCAAATCAAATTGTGGGTTGAGTGAAATTCAAAAAGAGAGCAATCCAACCACTTGAGCACTTGTGCATATTGTCTATCTCATGATTTGCATTTGTTACTCTTGGACTCTTTGGTCCTAGACGGCTAGGCGTCGTCGGAGAGCACCCAAGAGATTGTGGTGTGCCTCGGAAAGTTTGTAACGGTCGATTCCGTCGCCTCGGAATCAATTAGTGGAAGGAGGAAAAGGAGTTGGAAAAGACTCCGACTAGAGTGACCTTCGTGGTACCCTCTAGGGCTGACCTTCGCTGGGTCGCCCGCAGCCCACTCAACGGAGAGTAGGACTCGAACGAGCCCGAACTTTGGTAAAACAAATATCGTGTCTCAATTCGCATTTCATTTGATATTTGTATTGCTCCAGCTCTTGTGCAGGTTCTCTGTGTATATTTATATCTCTAGTAGGTACCTGCAGTTTGGTTTGAAGATAGAAATCGAAAGCAGCAAGTTCGGGGCTGTTCTGCAGAAACCGTGCATACCGGACACGTCCGGTATTAGAGCTATGTGCTGAAAATATTTATTCGCAGTTCTAACTTTGTGTTGCAGGGTTGTAGCTTCTACATACATTCTTTTATACCTTGTATACTAGGTGGCTAACTTGTGAGGGGTGGTATTACTCTTATTTGGAGTTTCCATTTTGGAAACTCCCTTTACTAATCGTTTGTGCAGTTAAAGGTGTTAATTTTTAGAAACGCCTATTCACCCCCCCTCTAGGCGGCATCCTAGGTCATTTCAATTGGTATTAGAGAGAGGTTCTCACCTAAAGCTTCACCGCCGTGAGAAAAGGATGTCGACGCCTATCGAGTTGGAGCCAGTGCTTCTCCAAAATGATGGTTCAAACTTTCTACCTTGGTCAATTCATGTACTTAATGCTTTTAGGGATATTAGTCCTCTTGTTGAGCATATTGTAGATGCAAGCTTACCTCTTCCTATAGTTGATTGGAGCAACTACAAAAATTTGTCAAAACAGGAAGAGATATGTGTGCAACTCAATGCTCAAGCTATTAATGTCATTTTGAGTACATTAAGTGCAGAGGTTCAAGATGAGGCAATCTTCAATGGACAACCACCTCCGGAAAGTGCTCATCTCATTTGGACTAGACTTTTTGATCTATATGGAAAATCCAAATGTGATGATGCACTTGAGATCAAGTCAATGGAAAGGATGTCCATTGTGTCTTCATGCAGCAAAGAAGCCTCACAAGACCTCAAGAGCGCCGAGCCGGAGCAAGAAGTGCAAGCAGCGCATGACTTGTTGTCTGCCTGCACATACCGGACATGTCCGGTATTCCTACCGGACGTGTCCGGTATGGCCGAGGCAGCAGAGCAGCAAGTAGCTGTTTGCAACGATGCTCAAGCCCGGTGGCGACCAAGTGATGAGTCAACCTCAGTATCTCATGATACTCATCACTTGTGTCTAATGGCCAAGAAAAGTAAGAAGAAGAGTAACAAGAAAGATCAAGAGAAGGAGAAAGCACAAGTAGATGATCAAGATGAGAGTGACGTTGAAGTTGAAGATAACTACAACCTTAATCATCTCAACCGCAAAGACAAGTTCATGATCATGTAGATAGTTGAAAAGAATGATGAGCTTGAAGAAGAGATTGAGAAGCAAGAGCAATCACTTCAAAAGCAAGAATTGTTTCTCGTCTCCAAGATGGAAGAACTAAAGGCTCTAAGTGAAAGGTATGAAAAATTGTCAATTGAGCATGCTTTAGTTACTAACTCCTCTTGTAGTGTTTCACAACTAGAGAAGGAAAACCTTGAGCTCAAGGCAAGGCTAGATGAACTATCAAGCAAGTATAATGTGCTACAAGCAAACTATGTTCATCTAAAGTGTTCTCATGAGGAAGTAGTAGAATCAAGCATCATGCTTGAGGTAGCCCATGAGGTTGTGATCACATCAGTAAAATTTTCTCAACCTCTCACACATTCACTCACTAGTACACCATCTCAATTAAATATTTCTTGTACTAATGAATGTGCTCCTCAAGCAAGCCAATCTTCGATTGAGCTAAATCTTATAGAAAACATAGAGCTCAAAGAAGAAGTGAAAAGATTAAAGAAAGATGTGATTCGGTTGAAGGATGAGGAGAAAGCACAACCTTTTCAAGATAACCGTGATTACATGGTGAAGAAGCTTGAGAAGGGTTCAAACCTTGCTTCCTCCAAACCCCAACAAAAGAATCACATCTCAAGCAAGGCCAACACAACCAAGAGCAAGAAACATGGAAAAAGGTTATGCTATGGTTGTGGATTATATGGACATGAGTGGGCTATGTGTCCACATAAGAGTTGGGCCGACAAGTGTGAAGTGGCCGAACATAAGGCCTCAAACAAGTTGGCCAACCAAAAGAAAAGTGATGGGCAGAGCACTTGTCCCATGAGCAAGAAGTTGGGGCAACCTACCAAGAAATGCCCAATGTACCAAGAGGCAAGAAAGAAAGCCCAAGTTGCAACAAGAAGATGCTATGGATGCAATGAGATGGGCCACAAGGTTGATAGATGTCCATACAAGCAAAGCAAGCATAGAGCAAACAAAGGCCGCATATGCTATGCTTGTAGAAGAAAGGGGCATCTAAGCTATGAATGCCCAAATGGTAACGCTCCTAAGCCGAACACAATTGTTTATAATGATATGATTAGGAAGACCACAAATGGAGTTAACACTAGCAAGGTGATGTGTTCACCACAAATTAGTGCTAAAGCCATTTGGGTGCCTAAGCACTTGTTGATTAACCCAAAAGGACCCAACAAGAGTTGGGTACCAAAGTGTGCTTAGGTTAATGATGTAGGTACTTGGTGATGAGATGGAAGCTTCGGGGTGATTGAGCAAGCAAATTGATAATATTCACTCAATCTATCAACCAAATTCTTATCATAATCCCTTATATGGTTGACCCGAAGATAATTCAATGAATATATCATATATTTCATCCTCACCATTGGTAACAAGTACCTAAACCTTTTAGGATAGCCACTTTATTTGTTTTGTGTTCTATAGTTCACAAATAGGTACATTTGTGAAATAATGAAAGTGGCTAATTAGATTCAATTAAAAAGCATTTTACTTTGCCATATGATGCTTTTAACGGCTCTCTAGTAAAGCAATTCATTTGTTGAGATGCAAGTATACAATAAATACTAGAGCTAAACAAAGAATCACAAACAACGAATTAATTGGTTTTGTCCTGCACCTATCGGACGTGTTCGGTATGGCTAGGGACAGAAAGGGAGTGTTTCTGTTCTGTGTATTCCAGACGTGTCCGGTATACATACCGGACGTGTCCGGTATTGTAGGAACCAGAACACTAATTAAATAAGCAATTGAGTTTTTGATTCATATATTTTCATATAATCCTCAAATATTACTCAGAAGTTTGTGGTTTCATAATATAAGTGGCTTATAAGCATCTCTTAAAACTCAAATTTAAATATGGCAAATAATTTGGTTATAGATCAAAATAGAAAGTTGACTCCCTATTTCTTAATAGAAATAAAAGTGCTTGTTGGAAGTCATTCAAATTACTTGAAGCACTTATTTAGGGGGAGCTAAGTTTCTATTTTGCACCATTGTGGACTCACAAATTTATCTAGCACTCTTTGTAGTCCTTTGGATGAAAAATTGAATTCGTATCTAGCATGATTATTTGGCAATCAAGGTCAACATAAAGATTATCATGCCATGTATCTTCTTAGTGGTATTCTTGTGGGCTCAAGGCAAAGGTATGTGTTTACATACATACATTGTAAGTGCATCTAAGTCCCTTTATATGTTAGAATGTGCATTTGTGTGACATAGGAGAGATATTTTTCAAAACCCATAACTAGCATGTGTAGATGGTGTGAATTTGAAAAACTATTTGAATCTTGGTCTTTGTGACCTAGCCTTGTCATGTGTTGATTATAGCTCTCCTTGATTGTTTGGTTGGCTAATCACACATGACATGGCTTTCTTAAGTCCACAATCTACTATGTCTCATATTATCTCTCTCAAAGTTATCAAAATCTATATATATGCCAAAGATTTGGAAAAGAGAAGTGATATTTATGGCATTGGATAAGAAAAGTGATCATACTCGGTTTGGATCAAGAATATATATCTTTTTGGACTGAGAAATAATAGCAAAGGGGATTGGAAGTGAGAAAACATGTTTTGGAATATTTTGGGCCAGCTCGCGTATACCGGACGTGTCCAGTATGAGCGGGGATATAAAACCGAGCATACCCCTTCGGCCCAGACCAGTCTGTCTTCTTCCAAACCAACCCTGCCAGCACCCTTCTCCTCACCTAGGGCGACCAAGAATTTCACCAACAAAAGAGAGAGAGGGAGATTGCATTGGAGAAGGCTTGCATCAAGGTTGAAGGTCCGGGGATTTGAATTTCACATCACCTTCTCATCTCTTCTCTCAAGGTACCCTAATCGCGGACCTCGTCCGATCTACATGGTTAATGCTTGGTTTTGAAATTCCTTCGGTCAATATGCTGCATTGGTGATATAGAAGCAATGTCCAAAGTTTGGAATTGATCCGTGGTGGTTTGAATCAAGGAGCCCTGGTTAGGGTTGCTGGGCGTGCATATCGGACGTGTCCGGTATGCTATCGGACATGTCCGGTATGGCCCAGCAGAGCAGCTCCTCTGCTTCCTTTTGATTCAATCCAATATTAGAATTGTATGTTAGGCTTAACTTATTTTGTATCTTCGTTTTGCAAACTTATTGACAGTTGTATGTCAAGATGATTGTAAAACCATGGATCAAAGATTCTACGTCTAAATTGCAATTCGAGATTAAACTTTTGGGCATGTATCTAAAATTTCTTGAAAATCTTTGGATACAGGACAACTGCCATGAGTGGACGTCAGGAGCCTAGGTCCAAGCACAGGCATGATCCTGCACTTGAAAAGTATAAGAAGGCAAGACAGGAAATGCATCCAGGATTCAAGCCAAGCAGCAGGAGGCCTACCAGAGCTGCCTCTGGTGCAGCACCTCAGTATGCAGAGGGGTCAGGGAGCTCTTCCTCTAACACTGACACTGATGAGTTCAGAGTGGAGTCTAGAGAAGAAAGAAAGAGGAAGAGCACTAACAGAGAATCAGATGATGAAAGCTCAGATGAGGAGCAGGAGATTGAGGAGGAGGAGTCAGTTCCTTCAGTTCAGCACCAGCCTGGTCAGGGTATGCATTATGGTCTCCTTGAGACACGTCTACCCAATGTACCCTCTTATGTTTCCAAAGTTGACTACAGGGGAAAGGGTATGACCAGGAAAGCTAGAGATGAGCGAAGGGTTGATCCAAGAGGCTTACCTAAGGTTCAGTATGATCACCGCTTCCAGACAGCTTTTCACTTGGACTTCTACTCCAGTGTGATTCTCACCAGGAACCCAGTGATTGCCAGGTCTTAGTGGATTGACTAGCAGTACATTAGAGAGTTGCAGAAGGCCTCAGTTGATCATGCCATTGTCATTTGCCAGCGCACAGGTGTTTATGAGATCATGGAGTTCCAGCATGACTGGAACACAGAGGTAGTAGCTCAGTTCTATGCTACTCTGTTCGTTGAGGAGGATGAGAGGTGGATGCACTGGATGCTTGAGGGCCAGTGGTACAGTGTTGACTATGATATGTTTGCCGCTCAGCTTGGCTTCTCAGAGGATGACCTCCAGAGAGACAGGATTCACACCGAGCAGGTGTTACCTCCTGAGCAGCTCGCTTATATGTACCCACTAGGAGGTGAGAGAGGATCAGTGGGCAAGGTTCTAGGTCTTCACCCCACTTACAGATACCTGGATAGGATGTTCAAGAAGACTATTGACTGCAAGGGTGGAGACAAGGGCAACATTGCAGATTATTCCAGGAACTTGCTCCATAGGATAACACCTGATGCTCGGCCTTTCAGCGTGTTTGACTTCATTTGGTCTGAGATCAGGAGTGTGGGAGAGAGGCCCCTCAAGGGCTATGGATTTGCTCCGTATATCATGTATATGATTGAGCAGGTCACAGGGCACACTTTCGAGTATGACAAGATTCATAAGGCCCTAAAGATTGTTGCTGACTTGTCTGAGACAGGGTTACCTCCAGTAGGTCCAGGAGGAGCAGCAGGTACAGCTAATGCAGATGCACCTGAGAGTGGTGCAGCAGCAGGAGCTTCACCTTCACCACGTGCACCTCCACGTTCCTCTTCACGCCGTGGCAGTCCTCCCTCGCCTATCCACAGGCTTTTCAGCTCCATATTTGGGATGTGCAGAGACATCCAGACCAGGCAGCAGAAGGAGAGGGAGGCTAGGAGGAAGGATACTCGGACTTTGAAGCAGATTGCTTCTAGACTTGAGCTTGTTCCTCCTAGGTCTCCACTATCAGATGAGGCAGCTAGTGAGCCTAAGACTGAGGAGCAGCTGCAGGCCAGATATGATAGAGAGTATGCTGAGTTCCTTCAGCGACAGCAGCAGCAGCAGGCACCACAACACCCTGACACTCTACCACTTCGGGCTCGTGTGCCAACTCACTCTTAGCCACGTCCTAATTCTGTAGATGACTATGCTTCAGACTAGTGGAGTGACCTCACTGGTGGCGGCTACTACGGGTCTAGTGGCTATGACCCGTCCGGTGCAGGTGGTTCTCGTCCAGCTGGTGTTACACGTTCAGATGACGAAGATGCTGGGAGAGATGATGATAATGACGAGTGATGCCAGAGATCAGATACAGCTTGCAGCCCCTTTTTGTCCTTAGTTTGTCATTATTAGACCTTTGTGGTGATAGATGACAAAAGGGGAGAGAGACTGATTAAAGCTTTAGGATTTTTGTTTCATTTGCTTATCTTTGTACCTGAAGATATGTACTGCAGGCTGTAGTTTTTGTTCTTGAGCTTCATTGATGTATCTTGAGTTTGAGATTGCATTGTATCATGTGAGAGATGAGACTCATACTTATGCTTTATCTATGTATCTATTGAGACATGATCTTCATTTATATATCAGTGGTTTCTGGACTTGAGAAAATATGTAATGAGTGCTATTGTGACATACATGTGTTGTATTTATTTTCATAAGGACTATGCATGCTAGAACGAAAATATTTGATGTGATGCATTTATATTTATTCTTGTGTGATATATCTTGTCATATGCATCACGGTCTTACTTTGTCACACACACATGCACCCCATAGATGTAATGATTTAGGGGGAGTCTCCTATATATTTTAGTATGTGCAATTGACATTTGAGGTCATTTTATGAATTCTAATCATAAGCACATATTAAGGGGGAGCCTCCCATAAATCATTGAACCCAAAAGCTTAAATGTTTATATTCTTTTGTAAGCTTTAATCAAGTTGTCATCAATCATCAAAAATGGGGAGATTGAAAGTGCATCTAGCCCTTTAGTGGGTTTTGGATGATTGAATGACAACGTGATTAAAGGTCTAACCCGTTTGCTAAGTGTGGACAGGTAATATGTTATCTCACAGGTACTTAATGAAAGCTAAAATGATGTATTGCTGCATAAACAATCTAGTTCAAGCACAAGACAACAATGCAAATGGAATTCATGCAAAGGCTTATTTATTGTGGGATTTCCATGTACTATGTGAAAGCAAGCTTGTGAGAATTAATTAATGAGACATAAGGGATTGCATATTGAATGGTCTCATATTTGAAGCTTGCTAAATTGAAATGAAAAAGATAACAATACATGAATAAATGATTCAACACAAGATGTGACTTGATGGATTGAGATGGTGAAGATAGCAAGGAAAGGCTTCGAGGTACTAAGCAAGGGTGAAGGGCAAGCGACGGCTTGGCGGCCGAAGAACCTAGCTAGGGTGAAGAAGGAAGTACTTGCATTTAGTTGATGTACTAATCAAGCTATGATGGCCATGCTTATGTGGAGGATCAAATGAGTCAGGAGTTCCGACACCTCACATATTTTAAACCCAGTTACATGGTTTTCAAATTTGATGAGGGTCGGGAGTTCCGACACTCATCGGGAGTTCCGACGCCTCACATTGTCTCTGTAACTTAGTTACCGTTGGCGCAGTGTAAGTTATACCGGACGTGTCCGGTATACATACCGGACGTGTCCGGTATTGCAACGGCTATAAAACGGCTAGTTTTTCCAAGGAGGTTATAAATACCCCCAAGCCTCCACCTTTGGAGGCTGCTGATTCTGCTGATACACACACACGTTTTTGAGCCTTGCCAACTCTCTCAACCCTCTCTAAGTGAGTGTTTGATCAAATTTGCCAAATCAAATTGTGGGTTGAGTGAAATTCAAAAAGAGAGCAATCTAACCACTTGAGCACTTGTGCATATTGTCTATCTCATGATTTGTATTTGTTACTCTTAGACTCTTCGGTCCTAGACGGCTAGGCGTCGCCGGAGAGCACCCAAGAGATTGTGGTGTGCCTCGGAAAATTTGTAACGATCGATTCCGTCGCCTCGGAATCAATTAGTGGAAGGAGGAAAAGGAGTTGGAAAAGACTCCGACTAGAGTGACCTTTGTGGTACCCTGTAGGACTGACCTTCGCTGGGTCGTCCGCAACCCCCTCAACGGAGAGTAGGACTCGAACGAGTCCGAACTTCGGTAAAACAAATATCGTGTCTCAATTCGCATTTCATTTGATATTTGTGTTGCTCCAGCTCTTATGCAGGTTCTCTGTGTATATTTATATCTCTAGTAGGTACCTGCACTTTGGTTTAAAGATAGAAATCGAAAGCAGCAAGTTCGGGGCTGTTCTGCAGAAACCGTGCATACCGGACACGTCCGGTATTCATACCGGACACGTCCGGTATTAGAGCTCTGTGCTGAAAATATTTATTCGCAGTTCTAACTTTGTGTTGCAGGGTTATAGCTTCTAGATACATTCTTTTATACCTTGTATACTAGGTGGCTAACTTGTGAGGGGTGGTATTACTCTTATATGGAGTTTCCATTTTGGAAACTCCCTTTACTAATCGTTTCCGCATTTAAAGGTGTTAATTTTTAGAAACGACTATTCACCCCCCTCTAGGCGGCATCCTAGGTCCTTTCAAAAACAAAAATAAGCTCGTTCCTCCTTCTCTGCTCTCCCTATGCATTAATTATTACCGCCGTTGTACGTTTAGGCCAGTCTCAGTGGAAGTTTCAGGTAAGTTTTATTTGTATTAAATATGTTGTCACATAGGCATTTTTATGACATGACATGACAGTATATTTAAGAAGAGAGAGAAGAAATGCTCACGATTACCAACTATCTATGACTCATGAAATTAAATGTCTATAAAACTATAGACCAAAACTTTACATCGAGAGTGAGTGTTTCATCCAAGTCTCATTTCATTCTATATGTATTGGAAACAACGACACGAAACTATTTTCTGAGACTGGCCTTATGCTATGCCACCACTACGCTTCGTCGTAATGTCGTGCGCCTCATCGGCTTAAGCCTTCCTCAATTCTCTATGGCACCAAGGTTAGAGATCTAGTCTTCCTCATCAACACCTTTCTCTTATTGCTCAAGGCCGATGCCCCTTTCTCTTCTTCCTCACATTCAACACCCCTTTACACCCTCTTCCCTGGTCCCCCCCCCCTCTCTCTTTTTCATCGTGGCTGGTGGCGCATGGCCCCTTTTCTTCTTCCTTGTGGACGGCGTCCCCTTCTTTTCTTCTTCCTCGCATTCCTGACCGGCGTCCCATTCTTTTCTTCTTTCTTGTGGCTAAGACCCCATTCTTCCTTTCTTTCTCGTGGCCAGGACCCCCTTCTCTCTTCTTCCTCACTGTACGGCGAGCGATGGAAGCATCGTTCTTGCAGAAGGTGGCCACACACATGACCAACTTTCAATTCTATAATTTTATACATCCACACACGGATCAAGTTGGGCTGGTTCCTACAACAAAATTTAAATTGTGACCCATTTTAATATCATAACTGATTTGGTATTGAACCAAATTTAATTCCATACCCTTCAATGCTTATATCCAAATGAAGCCTTAACTCTATCTTCCCAAACACATCCTAGGGTGCCACTAGGACCCCTATCCGTCGACGGTCCTCTGCCTCCCATAGCCGTCGTTCTATAAGCCATCATATCTAAGTTGGGGACAAAACTCTACTTTCAATCACGTATAATCCGACCGTAAAAAAATGAGCAATGGCATGAATATCGACACGTAGACCATTGCGCTGAACGCCAATGCATTACCACATCATAGCAACAATGCCCAATGACAAAGCTAGAGAAGTTGTTCCAAAGGATATATAGTTCGCAAACATTCAGCCATCGCTAAAACGAGATAGAGTTTAAATATTCACAAAGAACTGCGACCACATTATAGAGATATCACGATAATCTAGTGAAGAGCAAAATCAATGCTAGTTGTGCAAAAGAGAGATCACGACGAGAACAGCCTGCGAGGACGAAAGCGTCGGCGTCTTCTCACATCGCAGCGGCGCCTCCTGTCGTGGGCACGAGCTCGAGCGCGCGCACTAGGGGCCTGGTTGCTTGGTTGAGGCCGAGGCAAGCGTTTCCCCTCGATCCCTCATTGCTGCGCGTTGCGCACCTCCAACGCGCACTGCGACTGGAATAAGGGCACAAGGGACGCCGGCTCCGCCATTGGCGCCGACAGCGCCGGGTGCCGCCACCCCGCGCCGACCGCGGGCGCCGGCGGCCTGGGGGAGACGTCGTGCGCCTGGCGCTCCCCGCTGCCGCCGTGCCGGGCGGCGCCACGCAGCAGCTGCTGCTGCTCGGCCCCGCTCCTGCCCTCGGCCAGCTGGTCCCCTCCTCCCTCCTTCCTGTCGGCGGCCCCCGCCTGGTCTGCCTCCCAAACCGGCACCGTGGGCGACACGACGAGCGGCGACAGAAGCGGGATCGGCGCTCTCCCGTCGCCCCACACCGCGGGGCCCGCCCCCGTCCCCGCACCGGCGGCGACCTGCTCCAGCTGCAGCGACGCCGGCGCATGCTTCTGGAGACGGCTCGGCGGCCGTTTCTTGCATCCGGAGCCTGAGGCGGACATCTTCATCTCCATCGACTGATGATGAGCGGGTGGATTATTGATCCTACTCTCGCTTTCCGCGATCCCCTCCTCGCGGCGACTCGCTGATCTTTCGTCTGCCCGGCTGGCTTCTGTAGGGAACTGCCGTAGGGTACTCCTACATGCGTGCATGCGGAGCTCGTGGGATGGCTATGACTATAAAGGGCGGAGCGGTGGCGAGTGGGTGGCCGGGTTTGGAGGAGAGGGGGGGCGGCGTGGATGGTGGGGAGGGATCGGTGCGGCAGTTCCCTTGTTTTGTGTAACGCTCGCTCGCTTCCTGCAGTCGTCTCCCAGCGAGATGCCTGCGGTTAGTTTCTGACTTCTGAGGCTCTGATCGGATTGGGATCGGCGACCGCCTTGGGATATGTGATCGTAGACTCGATTTGATCCGTTTGTTTTTTTTAAAAAAAATGTGTCGCCTGTCACGTCACTTGGGGGTCGATAGAAGTTTTGGCACGTCAAAACTTGGCCACGTTACAAATAGTTGGGATCGTACGACTGATGAATGATAAATAAACGTTACGTAGTTCATTGAACTGACAGTACAGCAGAAGACGGCACAGTAAAAAAATCTGAAATTGCTGGGCAAGGTTGATTATGTTAATAACAAGTGCTTATGTTTTTTTTAACAATTCTTCACCGATACGGCAACGTAGCCTGTGCAAACCAACTAATTTATGCAAATTTGGAAACTACCAATCAGGACCACTAAATGCTGATTCAATGGATGGTGTGAGAGGTGTGATTTTTTGCGCTTAAGCCCCCCACCCGCCGGCCTTTTTTTTGCGCTTAAGCCCCCTCACCTTATTCATTGGATCAGCATCTAGTGATCCTGATTGGTAGTTTCTAAGTTTACACAGGTTGGTTGGTTTGCACCTGATGTGTTGCCACTTTTACACGTCTTTTTCCTTGCAAACATAGATACACTGACACACACAAACCAACTCCATAGAACTTGGAGAAAGCGTCTCTTAGTGGGCCAAGGCGTCGTCAACGTCGTCTCGATGACCAAGAGAGATACATGTCCCCCGTCGTTGTTGTCTCCGTTGCTTTTCGCGTATATACGCCAGCTGTTCCCTCCTCTTGCTTCGGAAGTGCATCGTGATCAATCAAGCACGGAATGGTTCCATATCTCAAGCTCGTGATGGTGTAACACTAACATATATAAACGTTTCTTTTTTCTTTGAATCTATATACACGTTTCTTTGTGCAACTGGATGCCTTGCGAAAGGCGTCTTCATAATAAAGCTGGGATTGAATCCCTAACAAACAGTGGCCTGAAAAACGCGCAATTGCACGTTCTCGGAAGAAAAAAAAACAGTGGCCCTTTATCATCGTATATTACCGGATCGATCACAGCTTCGTCTTTTCGGCCCAGCCCACATCGTGGCCGGCGGCTGGCTAGCCGTGGAGGTGGCCGCTTCCTTTTCCGCACGATTCCGTCCCCCACCCTCTCTTATCCGCTTTCTCCTCCCGCCGCCCCCTCCCGCTTCTCTCCTTTCCCGCAGCCTCACCGCGGTCCTGCTCGTCCACGCGTTCACTTTCAACGCGACGCCGCAGAGCCGAGAGCTAACTCCTGAGCTAGGAAGGTAGTAATGCGTCATTTGGCAGCGACCTCTGCGACGCGCATTTGTTGAGAAACCGCCTACGAACTACCGTCGATGGCGTTCCTCGCGCCTCCGCAGTTCAAGTGGCCCCCTTCCACCCGCGCGGCGGTGTTCAGGGAGCCCTCCGGCGGCGCAGGCTCCCGCCCCAGTCGGATAAACTGCTCTTTCTCCTCCACGGCAGTCGTCGATGCAGAGCGCCTCGAGTGCTTGTCCGTCGAGCCGCCGCCTTCTCCTCACCGGACCCTTCCGGTAACGTCTGTCTCCATCTCGTCCGTCTGATTCAGCTGTAGCTGCAAATCTCAGTACGGGTTGGACTGGCAATTTTCTAAATTGTTCGTCTCGTTCTTCCTTCGATTGCCTCAACCAGGGCTGTTTCGGTGAGGCGCTTCTCAACAAGGAGGCCATGGTTGCGGCTGCGGCCGCGGAAGCCGTCGCTCTGGCTCGAGCGGCGGCCGAAGTCGCCGGAGAAGTCGCCCGGATGGCGCAAAAGGATCACCCGGCGGACTTACCGCGGCGTGATGACACGGAGGACAGCTTCTTGTCAAGAGAGGTCCTCCGCACCGAGGTGGGGTTGGAGGCGAGGCGCGCCGGGCTCGAATTATTGCAGGGCGATGAGTTCAGCAGCATCTTCAGCGACGAATCCGAGGATGACGATGATGACAGCGGGTATAGCATAGCCGTAGCGGTGAAGTCGGCGCGGCGGTCCGAGAGAAGGGCTCGGAGAGTGAGGGCGGCGATGAAGGCGGCTAAGTGTTTCAGCGGCGGGAAGCCCGTTGGAGCGTCCTCCACAAGGAAGAAGCGGTTGAAGGGTTGCCAGACTCCTCTCGGGTGCTTCTATAAGATGACCGGCCTGAGGCTTCTCACGGCGGAACAAGAAGTCGAGTTCTCAGAAGGAATTCAGGTATCATGACTCGCAAATTAAAACATTTTGTGATTTTGTGGTGCTATGCGGAGACATATTAGTAGTAGATTATTGAGTAAAATGTATCGCGATTATTGAGTAAAATGCACCGCGACTCCCTAAACTTTTCCCACATTCTCATCCGGGTCTATGAATTCTCAAAATGATGCTCTTCAACTTTTTAAATGATCTATTCTACTTACTTCGATGCAAGGCAGAGTTCATGTCACTTTCTTAAAGAAAGATCCATTTCAAGTTTACTTTAGTTCCAATCATGGACTTGAATTCTAACTTCAAAAGAACCACTTAAAAAGTTGAAGGACCAGATGATCACTTTGAGTTTATGGAGTATGGACCAGATGAGAATGTGGGAAAAGTTTTCGGACACATGATGCATTTCACTCTTAGATTATTGAGTGGTTGCAATAGTATCTGCGTGCCCTGTGCTAAGTAGCGAGGATAGTGAAATGCAGGGCCGGCCCTGAGATTTTGGGGGCTCAGGGCAAGACTAAAAAATGAGGCCCCTTCCATCTGTTATCACTCGTATTAGTTTGGATACTAAGCTAAGAGTAGTTACCTAACATGCATTACCTATTCTCCTTGCACCATACACTTTCCAAAAAAAAAATTATGTTGTCACATACCTCACCGATGTCTAAATTATTATTTACTTGCTATTAGGATTATCTTGTCACATACTGGTCAACAGAATTTTTTATAATTTTGTTCGAAATGAGACACATCAACTAGTACGGTTGCTTCATAACACACACATTTCTATTTGTCCTTCACAAAAAGCTTGGCAAAATGTGAGAACCAAACTGGTACAGACGTACATTTGTTGGGGGTTCATACATACAAGCAACGCATCAGGCTGAGCTAACAATGCTTATTACTCGGTGATTATTTTCAAGAGATAATTTGGAGAAGTAACCATCAAGCTAGCCGAATGGCTGCATGATGGAGCGGCTGGTCATTGTCAGATAAGAGCGGGAGCAGATCTTCGTCGAGGGCCTCGAGGCGGCCAACGGGATATCCTCCGAGAAGAAGAAAGGGGGCGAGCTTTAGCAAGGCTGTTGACTCTCTGCAAGAAGGATGCGAACAAGAAGGTTGCGAATTTTGCTGCCGAGAACAACCACCTCTGCAAGGGCGTTGACTCCAAGAACGAGCTGAGGGCCGGGAGTCGGAGTTCGCAGCGGCCACTGGGGACAAGCTTGCCGACGCAACGACGAGGCTAGAGTTGGCGAGAAGAAACTAGATGGGAGCGCGGGCGAGAAGGGGAGAAGACAGACGTGCTCGGGGCCCCTGACGGATCGGGGGCCCGGGGCGACCGCCCCGCTTGCCCGCCCCTAGGGCCGGGCCTGGTGAAATGCACAATGTTGCAGCGCAGCTCTGTTCAACCTAGATCATAACCAAACTGCACATTGCACGCATGATAGCTTGTGAAATTTATTCTTGTGTTTGATGCAAATTTATATAGCCATAATTTAGTGTGCTCTTCCTCTTGGCGGCATCAACCATCACCATTCATCAACATTTTCGTCAGATGTTTCTGCTAGTTACCATTGTCCTATTGCCCATCACGTTAAACTTATCATGCATGTCACATTGAATGTATGCAGGACCTCCTGAAACTGGAAGCCATCCAAAAGGAGGTTGCGCAATATAATGGTGGTGAACCAACATTTTCCCAGTGGGCGGCAGCAGCTGGAACTGATGAGAACACTCTGCGGAGACGCCTGAATTATGGGGTTTACTGCAAAAACAGGATGGTGAAATCTAATGTGCGACTTGTAATCTCAATCGCAAAAGAACATGAAGGCCCTGGAATGGAGTTTTCTGATCTAATTCAGGTGCTGTACATGTGTGCTCCTAGAGAAATAAGATTATTGCTTTAATTATATTACACATTCTCATTTCGTTGTCTTCATGGCAGGAAGGGATGCAAGGCCTGATAAGAGGCGTAGAAAAGTTTGATGCTAAGAAGGGTTTTAGATTCTCCACTTACTCTCATTGGTGGATCAAACAAGCAATACGCAAGTCTGTTTTAGAACAAACCCAGATAATTCGCCTGCCGGTATGTTATCCTTCCTCCCTTTACTTTCACCATTTGAATTTCTTGATATTGCTGTCTATGTATCGGTGAAGGCAGCGGTGGTGATGACGATGACGGTACCAACATTCTAATGCTGCATTCTTTTACCTGGCGTTACGTGAGCTCAATTTCAATGTTGTAATTTTTTGTACCTAAAACATTTGTTTCTCTGTTATGTAGGCACATATGGCTGAAGCAAGTTCCCGAGTGAAGGAATGCTGCCGGCGACTCCGTCGTGAGTTGAAACGGCTACCCAGCAACGAAGAGATTGCGGTGGACACTGGCATGCCAATCCGGCGGGTGGAGGCAGCCATGAGCCTCCCAAAATACAGCGTGTCCTTCACGAGCAAGGTCGGGTGCACGGACGTCACATACCAGGTTTGTTCGTCCTTGACGTCCTTCTCATGTAAACGCTACGGTGGAACATACAGCATGACAATAATAATGGCGCCTGAATCTAACGGCCTCCGCTTCGCTTCGTCGACCTGGCAGGAGATCATGCCGGACACGAGCGCCGAGACGGCCGAGGAGGTGCTGCACCGGTGGCTGATGAAGAAGGACGTGAACTCGGCGCTGGAAAGCCTGAGCCCGCGCGAGAAGCTGGTGATGCGGTACCGGTTCGGCATCGAGGGGGGGCGGCCCAGGACCCTGCACGACATCGGGCAGCTCATGGGGGTGAGCCGGGAGCGGATCCGGCAGATCGAGCTGGGCGCGTTCCGGAAGCTGCGGAGCAAGAAGAGGGTGCAGTCGCTGCAGCAATACCTGCAGCCGGCGGAGAGCTGGTAGCCATGTCATCGTTGCACACGGCTTTCCATGACGACTCATATATGTATGCACACAGTACACTGTTCTTTTTAGAGGATTTAACGTATACACGTTCGATCCATTTCGCTGTCCATGTTGTAGTACCAAGTGTATAAAGAAGCTGAAACATTTTTTTAACGCAAAAATACAAGATGTGTTCCAGTAAATAACAACGTGTGAAGCCAGCCGTTTCTGTACTGTGCTGTGCACGGTGCACCACACGTATGACCACCTCGGATAAACACACTGAAAATCTCTTCCAAGTCACGGAATCAGCAAAGAGCAGGTTTTGCAGCTGGTTCTGGTAATCAAATAAAGGCACCAAAAACAGCATCAGGAATAAAAAGGAAAAAGGAAAAAAAAAAAAGCCCAGCAAGTGAGTCTAGCGTTCAAACCGCAGGGCTTTTCGCAAGTTGCAACACGTCATCACGGGCCGCCGTCTGAGGTAGCCACGCCGCCGCGCCCACGGCCCACCGCAGCGAAACCCTCAACAGAAAACTCGAAAACTGGGGGGCAAAAGATAGAAGAGACCCAAACCCTTCCCCAGCGAGGCGAGGAAGACACCCCTCCGGCCCTCCCTTCCCCGTGTGCCCCTCCTCGTCCTCCGTCCTTTCTCCCCCTCGCCGACACCTACCCTCACCGCATCCGCGGCCGCAATGGCGCTAACCTCCCAAGGCATCACCCTGCGTTCCCCGCCAGCGGGCCCCCGCGGCCACGGCGGGAGGCGGTCCTCTTCCGTACCCGCCGCCGCGGTCCCGCGCGGCTGGGGGCAGCCTCACGCGGGGCAAGCCTTATCCATCTCGCCCGCCAGGTACGAACCCGCCGCCCGCCCACCACGGGGAGGCTCCTCCTCCTCCGCCATACGCGCCGCCGCCTCGGCCGGCGCGCAGCCCGGCAGCGACCCGGTTCCCGCCGAGCCCAGAATCGAGCTCCCCGCGATATTTACCGTCTTCTCCGAGGCCGCTAAGACCGGCGCTGCCTTCTTCATCGCCTCATCGGGCGCGGCTTTCCTCCTCGGCTCGTTTGGGGGGTTCGGAGGCGGCGCTGGGGGTCTCTTCGGCGGCGGTGGTGGAGGGGGTGGATGGGGCGCGGGGGGTGGTGGTGCCGGTGGCGGAGGGGGTGGAGACTTCTGGTCCGGGCTGTTCTCCGTCGGCGCGGCGCACGCGGACGACAAGTCCTCGGGGGATTGGGACGCGCACGGGCTCCCCGTCAACATGACGGTGCCGCTCACGAAGCTGAGCGGGCTGAAGAGGTACAAGCTGTCTGAGCTCAAGTTCTTTGACCGGGCAGCCGGCGGCGGTGGCGCCTACACAGGGCCGGAGGATTCCTTCTTCGAAATGGTGACACTGCAGCCTGGTGGCGTGTACACCAAGTCGCAGCTGCTGAAGGAGCTCGAGACACTCGTCTCCTGTGGCATGTTTGAGCGGGTTGATCTGGAGGTGAAGCCCAAGCCGGATAACACAATTGGGCTCACAGTCTCCTTTGTGGAGAGTGTGTGGAGTGCCGCAAAGCAGTTCAAGTGCATCAATGTGGGGCTTATGTCACAGTCAGGGCAGGTTGACTTCGACCAGGACATGACTGAGAGGGAGAAAATGGATTACCTCCGCAAGCAGGAACGTGATTACCAGCAGCGTGTACGGGGTGCCAAGCCCTGCATCTTGCCAGAAAATGTGCGTGGAGAGGTGCTGGGAATGATGAAGAAGCAGGAGAAGGTGAGCGCCAGGATGCTGCAGAAGATCAGGGACCATGTCCAGAAATGGTACCACAACGAGGGTTTTGTGTGCGCACAGGTGGTTAACTTTGGAAACCTTAACACCAATGAGGTTGTGTGTGAGGTGGTTGAGGGTGATATCACCAAGGTGGAGTACCAGTTCCAGGATAAGCTTGGAAATATTGTTGAGGGAAATACCCAGCTTCCGATCATAGACCGAGAGCTGCCCCAACAGGTATACCTGTTACAACCAATCGCTAAAGATATTACATTGATTAGCATATGGTAACGCCTGTGACATTTTATTTTCATCAATGTAACTCAGTGATGAGTTGCGCACTAGGATATTTGGATCAATAATTAAAATATTATGTAGCATGCAAACGTACTTGCACTCAGTGTTAGCCATTGCGTGTGATTCTTCTGGTCTTGTGCTCTCTATGATGATGTTTGGCGTGCAACACAAATACTTGCTCTCTATATATTTTTACTAAACAGTCATTGTCCTGACATGAATTTTCTCCTAGCATGTTTGTGACTTCAGTTGTTAATCTGTGACTACTAATCTTTTACAGCTTCGACCTGGCCACATCTTTAACATTGGAGCAGGGAAACAGGCTCTGAAGAATATAAATTCACTTGCTTTGTTTTCCAATATAGAAGTTAATCCACGTCCTGATGAGACAAAGGAAGGGGGCATAGTAGTTGAAATTAAGCTCAAGGAACTGGAACCCAAGTCAGCTGAAGTAAGCACAGAATGGAGTATTGTACCTGGGCGTGAAGGGCGACCAACTTTGGTAATGTACCTATTTATTTGGAATCATCTGTTCCTTCTGGAACCTTTCTATATAAGGGTGGATCTAGGATTTTACCACACCTAGGGCTGGATTCATGTGTCTCAGACTAGATTGTAGAATTCTTTGAACTTATCTTGAAGTTTGATGATATTTCTATAGGTGTTTTTGTGCTGCACCTAGGGCCATAGTCCTAGTTGCCATAGGTGCAACTCCTCCACTGTATATAATTGCTAGGCTACACTATTTCGATAAAGTACATCTTGTTTGTTACTTTGTTATCTGTCATGAACCTCAGATCTTATGGCTATTTTCTTTTAGGCATCCATACAACCTGGAGGAACTGTGTCATTTGAGCACCGGAACATCTATGGTCTTAATAGATCTATTGTTGGTTCTGTTACATCCAGCAACCTGCTGAACCCTCAGGTTAGTTGCTGATGAATGTTCTTTTGGGAGTTTTGTTGTTTTTCTGATTTTGGTTACTGTTACCTTTGTCACTTGGGGTTGCATTGTATTAGGGGTTATACAGCGTAGCCTTAACCTGCTTAAGCCTATGGAGTTAGCTGTTCTTTGGTTCGACTGAATAGGACGTTATGCATGTGATTGGTTTCCTACGTAAGTGGTCATACTGAGTCTTGGGCTGTAGAGCGGGTGCGGGTGGGAGGGAGGGTGCATAGCTGGATACACAGGATTTGGCCGAATTGTGGGATGCAGGCTGGGCTTGCTTTGAGGACAGTACTAGCCTGCATATGGGCTTGTGCAGGTAACCAAATAGGGATGAATTGCACCACGGGGACCTGGATAAGGGCTTGTGCAGGCAACCAATCAGACCCTTGGTGCTTTATACTTGTAAGAGGAATGTGTTTAACAACGAGCGAGTTCAGCATGGCATTTCTGATCTTATGTTAGTCTGTCTTTCATTAGACTACCATGTGGAAAGTGTGCATTTTTAAGTGTCGACAATTTCATGTCTAAAATTACTGAACAAGTAGAGCAATGACCCTGCATGGCTGCATTAGCCTCCTGAAGGAATTATATTTACCTAGCACTTGTCAATCTTAAACTAGCCTACCCCAACTTGTTTGGGACTTAAAGGCTTTGTTGTTGTTGTTGTTGTTGTCAATCTTAAACTTGATTATTCTCTGTTCTATTGAAATATATTTAAACAGTAACACCGTTAAGAAATACTGGTTTGTTTCATGGTTGGTGATTATTCTATTTGTACTTGATAGGCTAACATCTGTCTAACAGTATTTATTTAGGTCTTTATACTTTTTTGTCAGCAACACCACTTATATTTTTTGACATCGTGCACTTATTCATGTGTATTTTGGGGGATCTTTAGGATGATCTTTCATTCAAGCTTGAGTATGTCCATCCTTATTTGGATGGTGTGGATGATCGTAGTAAAAACCGCACATTCAAAACTAGCTGCTTCAACACGAGGAAATTGAGTCCTGTCTTTGTTGCTGGTCCCAACATGGATGAGGCTCCGCCTGTTTGGATCGATAGAGTTGGATTTAAAGCCAACATAACAGAGGTTTGCTCGAGTTCTTCCACATTTTTTCTATTTTATGAGCAAGTACTGTTCCAGAAATATCTGTAACATGATGAAAAACTGTTTGGATTCTCAGAGCTTCACACGACAAAGCAAATTCACATATGGCCTCGTGGTTGAAGAGATTACAACACGTGATGAAACTAATTCTATCTGTACCCATGGTTCTCGAGCAATGCCTAGCGGCGGTTTGAGCATGGATGGACCTCCCACAACCCTCAGTGGTACTGGAGTTGACCGAATGGCATTCCTTCAGGCTAATATAACCCGTGACAATACTGAGTTTGTGAATGGTGCAATTGTTGGAGACAGATACATTTTCCAGGTAAGCTATCTGTACAATTATGGTTTCAAGGACATACAGTAAAGTGAGCCCTTGACGCTCAAGCATTTGCCTTGTGGCTGTAAGACTCTTTGAAGTGCTACACTCAATTTTGTGAAAAGTAGCAAGGCAGACTCTCTTTGTTATTTTATCTTTTTATTAAATACCGCTTTCAATTCCAAAGCTTGCCACAGTGCACCAAACTTTCATTGATTGATTGCAATTCAATGTTTTTTCAGTACCTTTTTCTTGCCCAGTGCTCTTATTGTTTACAAACCTCTCTTATTGTTTACGAACCTCTATGTTGAACGTTGCACTTGTTCTTTCATGTTTTCATGTTGTTATTTAGTCTTTGCCATGGTAAAATACATAAACTGGGGAATTTCCTTGGTTGCAGTTGGACCAAGGTCTTGGCATCGGAAGCAAAAACCCATTCTTCAACCGTCATCAACTTACTCTGACCAAGTTCATCAATTTAAATAAGCAAGGGAAAGGTGCTGGCAAGCCACTACCAGCTGTTTTAGTTCTTCATGGTCATTATGCTGGTTGTGTGGGTGATTTGCCAAGCTATGACGCATTTGCACTTGGAGGGCCTTACTCTGTTAGGGGCTTTAGTAACGGTGAACTGGGCGCATCTAGGAATATTCTTGAGGTATGCATTACTCACTCTAGATTTTCATTTGATGCATCATTGCATTTTCATCCCCAGTATTATCGTTGGCATTGATTATTCTGGTTTCCTTCATTAAAAGATTACATGTAATTGGTACCGTGGCATCACACAATGTTGTATTGTTTGGTAACTAATGTTTATGTCTGTTAATCTATGCAGGTTGCTACAGAGTTGCGCATCCCTGTAAGAAACACACACGTTTATGCATTTGCTGAACATGGGACTGACCTTGGGAGTTCCAAGGATGTGAAAGGGAACCCTACAGAGTTTTTCAGGCGTGTTGGTCATGGATCTTCATATGGTGTTGGTGTCAAGCTTGGGTTGGTAAGGGGAGAGTACATTGTAGATCACAATGCTGGTACTGGAACCATTTTCTTCAGATTTGGTGAGAGATTTTGAGTACGCTTCATTCCGCCACTGTGGAAGACAGACTTTTGAGGCACTCTGTTTAGCGATGCTTGTGGACTGTGATAGGACTCAAACGGCATTGGAGCTCTGCTGAAATAATGAAGCTATTTTCTGAGGAAGAGTGATAGCTAGTGTGAGATTAGCTTTTCTTTATGTAGGTTGTAAGATCTGTTCTTTCAGAGCTTTGAGCTCATAAATAGATGAATTGTTCAGAAATATTGGCCCAAATTTTACCGTCAATTGTGTTGTTTGTGCTTCTGCTAAATTGTTGAATTTGTTTTGCCGCTCACCATCTATCAGTTGCTTATCTACAGTTTTGTTGCATTTTCAGATTGTGTATTCTAGCTAAAGTATAACTTCCTGTTGATGATGCCCTTGTGTTGGATCTGAATTTTGCCCTTATTGGGCGGCTAGTGCTGACTACTAGCTTCAAATTCAGAACTACTACTGTTGATGATGCCCTTGGGTTAGTTTTAAATACGATTCTTTGGTAGAGCTTGTAGTAATTAGTTAATTTGAAAACAAATAAGATCCATGAGCTGGTGGTTGTCGTGCGTGCGCACATGGAAGCAGCTGACGAACGCTTCCCAGCAAGGCCGCCACGGCCGCGTTCTCCACCTCGTCTTCGCCCACCTCCGACGCGGCGATCGCGGCTTGGTGGACCCGCACCCCGCGGCCGTCCCCACGGCGCTCCGCGCCTGCGCGCGCCTCGGAAACGCCTCCTCTGGCCGCCTAATCCACGCGGTCGTCCTCACCCGGTTCCCGTCCCTCGCCTCCGACGCCGTCGCCGCCACCGCGCTTCTCGACATGTACGCCAAATGTGGCCTCGTCGCGAGTGCCCAGAAGGTGTTCGACGAAATGCCGCGTAGGGATGACTTCGTCGCCTGGAACGCGCTGGTCGCATGCTATGCGCGCCACGCCCCCCCCAGAGCGTGCGCTGGCGCTGGCCATCAAAATGCGGGGCCAGTGCCTGTGCCCCGACCTGATGACATGGAACGCCGTCGTCTCCGGTTTCGCACTGGCCGGCGACGACCAGATGGCCGGGGAATTGATCGGCGCCATGGAGGACGGGTTCCAGCCAGACGTGGTCCCTTGGACATCGCTTGTATCTGGCTCGGTGCTGAACTTTCAGTATGCCAGGGCACGCGTGCTGTTCCGGAGAATGATGACCACTGGCAACCCTGTCCTGCCGAGCTCGACCACGATTGCCAGCATCCTGCCTGCCTTCGCCAATGTCGCTGACGTGAAGCGTGTTGGATATAATATGCGCCTGATCCGTATAATATTTAATAAATCAAATAAAACTCTATGGTACGTAACATTAAGTGTTGTATGGCTTAATACTATACGTGATTTTGACTGAACGCTGACTCAACTTATATGGTTGGAATTTATTCATCTAAATTGAGAAGTTGAGAAAAGGATAAAGGTGTGCCCCGCGCGCCCCGCCGCCGGCCGGGGCGCGGGCCGAGGCCGTGGCGCGGCGAGCGGGCGTGGCCAATTTTTTGCCACTTAATCCATATAATCACGTGAGTTACTCCCTTTGATTGTGGAGGAAAACTGACTGTGTCAGTTACCGTCCCTTCTGCTTCCGCTTCCCGTCTCCTGCGATTCTCTGCTTCCTTCGTCTCCTCCCCCTATCGCAACTATATATCCCGTCTTCCTGTCGCAGCTATATATCCCGTCTTCCGTCAGTCGAGATCCTGTCTTTAGTAACCACTCCCGAGAGAACCACAGATCAGCGGCCTTCTGACTTCCTCGTCCCGTACCTCTGCGCGCACGGAGGAGCGGGAGAGCAGGTGCCTCCGGAACCCTCAGCCGCCTGAGAATCCTGCACGGGGTGAGCGGCGATTAGGTTTTTGGGGAGCGATCCGTGACTGCTCGTCCATCTTCTTCCTGGAGATCGCTCTTGGATCCTGAAAGGATCAAGATGCCCAAGAGGGGGGGTGAATTGGGCTAATTCTAAATTTTCTTGCAATAATTAAATCCTATTGATAGCCCAATTAACCCCTTGTACCTAGAAATTGTTTCTAATGTTCTATCGCACAAATAGACTTGCAACCTAAGTTCCAATCCTACTCTAACATGGCAATTCTAGAAATGTAAATGACAAGAATTGAATTGCTCAAAGTAATGCTCAAAGTAAATGCTCAAAGTAAAGAGAGGAGAAGAAACGCGGTGATGTTTTGCCGATGTATCGGAGAGTCGCCACTCCCCACTAGTCCTCGTTGGAGCACCCGCGCAAGGGTGTAGCTCCCTCTTGATCCGCGCAAGGATCAAGTGCTCTCTACGGGTTGATTCTTCGACACTCCGTCGCGGTGAATCACCCACAACCACTCACATCTTGAGTTGGGTCATCCACAAGCTCTCCGAATGATCACCAAGCTCTCCAATCACCACCAAGCCGTCTAGGTGATGGCGATCACCAAGAGTAACAAGCACGAACTCTCACTTGACCACGACAAGCCTAGGGAGAAGGATGGATGCACACTTTGCTACTCTTATCTCACTAATGAGGGCTCTCTTTGGGATTCTCAATCTCAATCACCTCACTAGGACCTTGCTCTTCTTGGCACTCTCTAAGGTGTGTTTCAGCTGTTGGAATGAGCAAAAGTCGCTCCACACACGAGTGGAACTTCTATTTATAACATGGGCTGAAAAATGAACCGTTATGTGCCTTTGCGGGGTGACCGGACGCTCCGGTCATGTTGACCGGACGCTCCGGTCAGCTCAACCCGCACTCCAGTGTTTAAGTATTGACCGGACGCTGGCAGGTTCCGATCACCACTGACCGGACGCATCCGGTCGCAAATATCCCTCACTAGAACCTTACTGGAGTCGACCGGACGCTGGTCCTCAGCGTCCGGTCACTCGACCACTCAGCGTCCGGTCGTGCCAGACGCAATCTCCTTGGTCAAATAAACTGACCGGACCCTACGGCCAGCGTCCGGTTGCACCGGAGCCAGCGTCCGTTCAGTATTTGACCCTCCATTCACTTCCAACTCTCGATCATATGCGAATGAAGTTTGCTCCAAAGGATCTTAGGCATATTTAGGAGCTACCTAGTGCTAGTTTTAACAAGTGTGCACCACACCTAACTCACTAGACTCACCTAGGTCAAGCTACCTGTCCATACCCTCCTTAATAGTATGACCAAAGAAAAAACAAAGTCCTAAACTACTCTTAGTGTCTCTCCAACTCCAATCGACACTTAGAACTAGTCATCCTTAACCTTGTCGTCCATCCTTTGAAAACCAAAACGATTTCCATCGTAGGGGCATGACATCCATGATTGCCTAATCGATCTCTATTACCATGACCTAACTTAATTACCTCTGTAAAACACACATTAGTCATAGTAATCTTGTATTGTCATTAATCACCGAAACCCAACTAGGGGCTTAGATGCTTTCAGTCTCCCCTTTTTTGGTGATTGATGACAATACCATCTCGAGTATGTGAAAGAGTTGAGGTTTTTATCATGCTTGGATCATATAAGCTTTTGTCGATAAGAACAAAAGAGTTAGGCAAGCTTATATGACCCAAGGCAACATAATGTACTCAAAAGATATTGAATAAGCATGAGTACAAGTAATAAAGCTCATTTGCATCGGAGTATAGGCGCGGAAGCGAAGCAAATGAGCATAACACAAATGATATGACATATAAATAGTTATGAAGTAGAGAGCACACATGTCATATATCACAATCACGTAGATATCACTATCACATGGATATAGTTTAATGCATGAAGGTAAACACACGAATGCATAATAGTAATAGTGTATCACACAAATAAAACTCTAAATGTATATAATAGACTAATAGCTAACTAGGCTCCCCCTAAAAGTCGCTCCCCCTAAGTCTACATACTCGAACCCTCTCCTCCTTTGGCGTCAAACACCAAAACCTAAGGGCCGGTCGGCGGGGCTACAGCGGACGAGTCAGGCGCTGAAGTACGAGGAGCAAGCTGGAACTGGGCGGCATCATCATCTGACCCTGAGCTCTGTGCTGACTGACCCTCTGAGGCTAGGAGCGTCGCTAAAGTGATCTAGGTCTGAGCTGGGGCAGGTGCTACCTGTGATGCTGCTGCTATGTCTGTCGTAGGATCTGAAGATGCAACAGAAGAAGGGAGCCTCTGAGTAGTCACGGTGATGGGAGCTGTTGTAGAAGGACCTGGGGCATGCATATGTGGCGGTGTAGGCATCCTTGTCAACTCGCTAAAAGATGCTCCAAGACTCCTGGAGACTGACGTGTTAGGCACAAATAGCGAGGGTGACTGATCCGGTGTGAAACCCATCTGAAATGGTGTGAACTGCAGGGCTACCACTGGCGAGGATAACCACTGGGACACCTATATTGTGGGAGAAGCAAACTGAGCTGGAGGTTGTCCCTGACTCTAAAGCCCACTAGAATGTACTGCTGGAGTCATCATAGTGGTAGCAGGCTGACCAATCTAGGGCGAAGGCTGTGGCTATGGGGCCCCAATGGCTGTCACTATATGCTACATGAATCCCAAAAGCTGCTGCTGCATGAGTAACTGCTGCTGATGCATCTGCTGCTGCTGCTGCTGGAGGACCTGCTGCTATCGCTGGAACTCGTCCTGACGAGCCTGAAACTGTGCAAAGTTGGCAGCGGTCTCCTGAGCCTGTCTAGCCTGATCCTGCTGCATCCGCTCAAGGATAGCAATCAAAGCGGGGTCCGTCTACGGTGCAGGTGGAGCGGAGCTAGAACTGCTGGCCTCTGCATCATGTCTGCGTGGAGGCATCCGAGGAATAGGCTAGTAGTCATCGTCTGAGCTATCACTAGGCTCGCTCACCTCCTGATATGCCTCAAGCTGCTCCTCCTCAGTAGCGGCTATGCCTCTGATAATCTCGTCCTGCTGAGTTGCGGACTCTGGTACATCTAGACGATGGCGAGGCTAAGTGGGTGCCTATGGTGTGCTATGCCTGATCCTCTGTGTCATGTTATAAGCTAGAAACTCTGTGGTGGCACCTCTGTACTCTGCAACCATCTCTGGTGTCCTAACTTGCACAGCCTTGAGAATAAGGAATGTGATCCAATGTGCATATGGAAGCTGCCTGCGACCCTTGAAGCCCTCAGCTATAGTATCCTCCATCTCTGATAGAAGGATGTCCCAAATATCAAACACTGTCTACTGCATCAGGGCGTTGAGGAGCCAAAGCTAGAGGCGAGTCAAGCCCTCTCTGTATCCCATCCTAGGAAGTAGTGTTCTCCTTATGATAGCCTCTAGCACTCTAGTTGTAGGAGTAAGGTCACTGGGGTTCCTCCTCGACTCCTCACCAAAGGGCTCCTTGAAGAAATGGCGCACAAGATCTATAGGGGGCACCAGACCACCATGAGGACGCCTGGGAGGCTCTTGCTGTCCATAACATACTTCATGTAACTTGACAGGCTGCTCCTGTAGCCTCGGTATCTCCCTGGCCCTCTAACTCATCATCCTGTAGTCTCTGCCTCTGAATGTAAAGTGTATAAAGTTATGATGCGGGTCAATGTAGAGTGAAGCATAGAATTGTCGAACCCAAGATGGTACATATAATCCTGTCTGGCCAATCAGATCTATCAGCCCCGACCGATATGCAAGGTAGGGGCGAATGTGCTCTCCAGCTGCTGCGACTATAGCCTCTATGTTGCAGACTCTCTGAGATCTGAAGACTGCTCCACTGTTTAGATAGGCATTATAGAAATCTTCCTGGAGCAGTGTGTAGAATCCCTCAGATGCTCTCTCATCCCTCCTCGGAGGAAACCACACCTCAAACTCTACGAACCTCAGCTGCCGAACCTGCTTGGCTGTGGCAGCCCTAAAGTCAAGATGGGTCACTGGGGGCGGACCCTGTGGTCTAGACGGTGGACGTGATCCCCTCCGCTGTGTCGGCGGCCTCGGTGAGACTAGAACACGGGTACGACCAGAGCGTCGTAGCTGGGGCTATGGTGCCTGCTCTGTCTCCTCGGCCTCCTTGGCTTGCTCACCCTCCTAAGTCTGCTCTGCTGGCTGGGGCTGCTGCTGTGAAGCTCCCTGAGGCTGACCCTCATCAATAGTATAATGCTGTCCTACAACAGTGATAGTCCTAGGTGGACTACCAAGAAGGCGCTCAACTCGCTCTATCCCAGCCCTCGATGAAAGCGGCGGATCTGCAATCACAACCCCACTGCGAGCACCTCCTCTCTCGACACGCTCTGCGGCCTCTACAACTGCTACTGCTCGAGTTGTCTCTGCATCTGGGTACTTCCTCTTCTTGGATGAAATCTTCTTTGTCGCCTTGCCTTTTGGATCTACAGGCAGGCGAGGCGGGGGCCTCCGATCATCATCTCCAGGACCACCCCTAACATTCTTGCTGTGAGCCATCTGATCTGGTAAGAGAAACTGTCGCTGACAAGATTAACTATCCACTGACACTTTTGAGGCTTGGCCTCGATCCGTACTCGCGAGCTTGGCCCCGAGTTAACTAACAACTGCCAACAAGACCTCAACGGAACCGACTCGCTGCACGATAGAATAGAATGGATATACAAATAAATACATTATATCTAATAGATGTGAAACCCTAGGAAGCAAGCAATTTAGATACGGAATTAAATCGACTGGCTTGCTACCTAATGAACCGACGATCCGAGAAGAAGAGAAGCGACCCACAGGGAACCATCGACTCGGCTAGGGTTAGGGTTCCGACTCGACAAAGATTGGCGATGCAATGCGGTGAATCGACGGTCGAGAGGATGAAGGGCACGAGCTCGGCGATTAGGGCAAGTGCAATGGCAATGCTGCTGTGGTGGAGCTTGGCTGCACGACTGGAGCTAGGACTGGGGTGCTTGGCGGCGCTAGAGAGGTTTGAGCAGCGGGCACGACGGCGGCTCTAGACAGGGCGCTGTGCGGGAGCATGGCGTGGCAGCATGAGGAGTGGAGGCGTGAGGGCGTGCTGGCATAGGGCGAGTGCAGCTATGATGCTCGGGCGCGACGGTGCGAGGAGCTCGGCGCGGGCTGTCGCGGCTGCGGCGGCTAGGGCAGAGGCGAACACGGCGGCACGGCAAAAGGCTCGGGCGTTGATGTCGGCGCGAGCAGAAACGAATTAGGTCAGACCGCCAGCGATTGAGATTAAATAGGGTGGCCCCACGAGTCAGAAAAGGAAACGGGGAAAGAAATCTGAGTCGCGCACGATTTCTACTGACCGGACGCTCCGGTGGTAGCAACCGGACGCTACCACCCAGCGTCCAGTCGATTCTAGAGAGGTCCAAATCCTCTGGAATCATGACCGGACGTGTCCGGTGGACACCGACCGGATGCAACCAGAGTCCGGTCAACCTAGCCTGATTCTTCTCTAAACGACCGGACGCTGAGACGTCTTCTGACCGGACGCAGAAAGGCAGAGTCCGGTCACTCCTTCGCGGCAAGTTCACCTCCTGTGAACTGACCGGATGCTGGACATCAGAGTCCGGTGCAGCATCCGGTCACTCTATTCCAGCAAAGCTTCAATGATCCTTCACGCTGCCTGTTTCCAATCAAGTCCCAACTTGAATGAGATCCAAATAAACACCAATTGGGACTGATGTGAGTGACCTCTCTCAAATCCTCAAGTTTTTCAAAATATTTTGCTTTAGGCTATAATTCTTTTTATAAAAATAGGCAATAAAAGGGAAAATGGAACAAAACGACAAAACAACATTCATGCATATGCAATACTTGTAAGTAAATCTAGTTGCTTGTCAAGTTTGATCCAAGGTTAAGCTTCTTCACACGCTTTTCGGTGGTTATCTTAACCATGTTAGACAAGCCCTATATGCATTACCAAAAATTAAACATGTTGTATATTACACTGAATGCAAGGAACAACACAAGCTCATCTTTTAGTGAAGTTACTAAAATCAAGTACATTGAGCTCATTCCGCAATCTATAAAATGTAGCCTCATCTAGCGGTTTAGTGAAGATATCTGCTAATTGATCTTCGGTCCTTACACCTTCTAGTGATATATCATTTTTAGCAACACGATCTCTTAGAAAGTGATGGCGGATATCTATGTGCTTAGTGCGAGAGTGTTGAACCGGATTGTTTGCAAGTTTTACCGCACCTTCATTGTCGCACAAAAGAGGTACATTTTCTAGAACTACTCCATAGTCTTGCAAAGTTTGTTTCATGTATAATATTTATGCACAACAAGCACCCGCGACAATGTATTCCGCTTTAGCGGTGGACAAAGCCACACTATTTTGTTTCTTAGAGGACCAAGACACAAGTGGTCTACCAAGCAAATGGCACCCTCCGGATGTGCTTTTTCTATCAACTTTGCATCCGGCATAATCCGAATCGGAATAGCCAATTAATTCAAATATAGCTCCTTTGAGATACCAAAGGCCAATGCTTGGTGTGTGCTTAAGATACCTAAGGATTCTTTTTACGGCAATTAAATGTGTTTCCTTAGGATTAGCTTGAAATCTATCACACATACACACACTAAACATGATGTCGGGCCTAGATGCGGTCAAATATAACAAGCTACCAATCATAGAACGGTAGAGAGTTTGATCAACCGTGTTACCTCCCTCATCTAGGTCGAGATGTCCATTGGTTGGCATTAGTGTCTTGATTGGCTTACATTCATCCATCTTGAATCTCTTAAGAAGATCCTTTATATATTTCACTTGAGAGATAAAGATCCCTTTTTTCATTTGCTTGATTTGAAAATCAAGAAAGAATGTAAGCTCACCAATCATGGACATCTCGAACTCCTTCGACAGCAATTCACCAAATTCTTTGCAAGAGTCTTCATTTGATAATCCAAAGATGATATCATCAACATATATTTGACAAATGAAGATATGCCCATCAAGCTTCTTGGTGAATAGTGTGGTGTCGACCTTCCTAATGGTGAAACCCTTCTCAATGAGGAAGTCCCAAAGCCGCTCATACCAAGCTCTTGGGGCTTGCTTAAGCCCATATAGCGTCTTGGACAACCTATAAACATGATTAGGATATCTAGGGTCTTCAAACCCGGGAGGTTGATCAACATAGACTAGTTCATTTATAAAGCCATTTAGAAATGCACTTTTCACATCCATTTGATCTACCATTTCATGATGTGATGCATATGTAAGTAGGATACGAATGGCTTCTAGCCTTGCAACCGGTGCAAAGGTCTCTCCAAAGTCTAAACCTTCAACTTGAGAGAACCCCTTTGTAACTAGTCTTGCCTTGTTCCTCACAACAACACCTTGATCATCTTGCTTGTTTCGGAACACCCACTTTGTTCCAATGACTCTTGCACCTTTAGGTCGCTCTTCAAGAGTCCAAACTTTATTACGGGTGAAGTTATTCAACTCTTCATGCATGGCATTGATCCAATCTGGATCTTGAAGAGCTTCTTCTACCTTGGTAGGCTCATAGCAAGAGACAAAAGAGGGAAGTTTTTGAAATCTAGTCATTACTCCTTTTGATGGACTCCCTATGATGAGATCTTATAGATGATCTTGTAGTAGAGGTGTATTTGTTCTATTGACCACTTAAGGGGGAGGTTGTGGAGCATCAACATCTTGTGCTTGTACTACCATTTGATCATGGGAGACATGAGTGTCTTCATTTTCTACTCTCCCATCTTTATCACTGTCTTGTGGCACATTCGATGAAGAGGGTGGATCAATCACTTGTACATTATCTTCATCATCTTTTGGCTTGATGTCTCCAACCGGAATGTTCTTCATAGCCTCCCTCAATGGTTCATCACCTACATCATCAAGATTCTCATGTGCTCCTTGGGAGCCGTTAGATTCATCAAATTCCACATCATATGTTTCTTCAACCAAGCCGGTGGCATGATTAAATACTCTATATGCTTTGGACTTTGATGAGTAACCAACAAGAAAACCAATATCACAACGTCTTTGGAACTTTCCTAGGTGTTGCCGCTTCTCGTAGATGTAGCATTTGCAACCAAACACCCTAAAGAAGGAGACGTCCGGCTTCTTCCCATTGAACAACTCATAATGTGTCTTGCCAAGGAACTTTTGAAGGAATAAGCGATTTGATGCATAGCATGCGATGTTGATTGCTTCCACCCATAGAGCTTTGGGGGTGTTGTACTCATCAAGCATAGTTCTTGCAAGAGTGATCAATGTCCGGTTCTTTCTCTCAACTACACTATTTTGTTGAGGAGTATATGTTGCGGAGACTTCATGTTTGATTCCAACTTCATCACAATATGCTTCTATGTTTGTGTTGTCAAATTCTTTTCCATTGTCACTTCTTATCTTCTTGAGCTTCACTTTAAATTCATTTTTTGCTCTCTTGGCAAACTTCTTGAAGCAAGATGCAACTTCGGATTTGTCATGAAGAAAGAATACCCATGTATACCTTGAATAATCATCAACTATCACAAGACAATAAAGATTTCCTCCCAAACTTTTGTATGTTGTTGGTCCAAATAAATCCATGTGAAGGAGTTCTAGCACTCTTGTGGTTGACATGAAAGCTTTGGTTGGATGAGTATTAGCAACTTGCTTGCCGGCTTGACAAGCACTATAAAGCTTGTCCTTCTCAAACTTCACATCCTTCAATCTTCTCACCAAATCATTCTTCATAAGCTTCTTGAGTGAGCTCATCCCAACATGTGCAAATCTTCTATGCCATAGCCACCCAAGTGTTGTTTTGGTGAATAGACAAGTCTTCAAGTTTACATCTTCGGAGGTGAAGTCCACTAGATATAAGTTATTGTATTTAAATCCTTGGAATATCACTTGATCATCATCCTTCTTGGATACAACAACTTCTTTCTCGGTAAACAAGCATTGGAAGCCAAGATCACATAATTGTCCAACGGATAGCAAGTTGAAGCTCAATAAAGCAACATATAGCACATTTGAGATGAAATGATCATTTGATATTACCACTTTGCCCAATCCTTTAACCTTGCCCTTTGAGTTATCTCCAAATGTAATTCTCTCTTGTCCATCTACTTCATCAAGTGAGGTGAACATACGATGATCACCGGTCATATGTTGTGTGCAACCACTATCAATAACCTAATGACTTCCACCGGTCTTGTAGTTCACCTACACACAAAAGATTAAAGCTTTAGGAACCCAAACTTCTTGAGGGCCCTTCACCTTCTCAACAAGTGACTTAGCAACCCAAATCTTCTTAGGCCTATTCTTATTAGGAGGTCCTAAGAACATGACTTTCATCATTCCACTAGAATCCTTCCCAAGCATGTAGTGAGCATTGAAGGCAAAGGGTCTAGCATGCTTGGCCAAGGGTTGTGGTGGTGGAGTTTGGCACTCATGAGCAAAGTGGCCTTCTTGTCCACACTCAAAACATCTCTTTGGCTTTGGCTTTGGCTTTGATTGTTGTTGTTGGACTTGAGCCTTCTTCTTCTCTACATTTGCCACATATCCAATGCCACTTCTATCCATCTTCATGACGGTGTTCATAAGTAGCTCACTTTGAAGATATTTGCCTCTTGTGAACTTGCTCAAACCAACCTTGAGATGCTCTTTCTCCAACTTGAGCTTCTTATTCTCTTCCTTAAGAGCATCATTGTTCTTCTCTTCCTTGAGCTTCTTGTTTTTCTCTTTGATCTTCTCATTCTCAAGGATCAAGTCACCATCATGATCAAGGGTTTCAAGCACAATAGTGTTGTGGCTTTTAATTTTTTCAAGATCTTTCTTGAGCTTTGCATTGTCATTCTTTAGCTTGACAAACTCATCATAATCGTCGGCCTCAACCACTTGCTTGCCCTTGCTACTAGAACCTTGCTCAATGCTCTCAATGATCAAGTCATCACATGATGTGGCTATATCAATCTTAACAACATGGTTAGTAGCATCATGCGGCTCATTGGATAGAAATTCTTGAACAATAACAAGATTATCATGATTAATCTTAAGAGTAGTATATTCATCTTTTAGCTTGTTGTGGCTAGTGATGAGCTCATTGTGCACCCACTCAAGCTTATCATGTTTATCTTTAAGCTCTTTCTTAGAAGATTTGAGCTCCTTGAGTTTGGGTGACATAGCATCATTTGTTTCTCTAAGCTCAACATTAGCCTTTTCTATTGTATCATATTTTGCTAAAAGTGAATCATTCTTAGCATCTAGTTTTTTATTTTTTGCTCTACTCTTTCTAATGATCTTAGTATATTGTCTTAGTATTTTAATAAGATCATCATATGAAGGTGAATCATCATCATCATTGTTATCGCTATCATCATCACTAGCTTGCTCATCATCACTACTATCATCATTATTAGTTACCTTGCATTCACCCTTGGCCATAAGGCATAAGTGTGTAGAGGATGATGGCGGTGGTGGCGGTGAAGATGAGAGATCAATAGCTATGGCGGCCACCTTCTTATTATCACTATCATCATCGAATGATCCACTAGATGAATCAATGTCCGTGAGCCAATCACCGACAATGTAGGCCTTTCCACTCTTCTTTTTCTTGTAGAAGTCTCTCTTCTTGCCATCTCTCTTCTTGTATGGCTTGTTCTTCTTCTTTTCATCTTCTTCTTCATTGCTTGAGTCATCTTTCTTGCCCTTGAACTTGTTCTTGAACTTGTCTTTCTTGGGCTTGGTGCATTGGTGTGCTAGATGACAAAGTTCACCATAATTGAAACAATCCATTTCGGAGATTGGCTTTCTCCTAGAGCTTATGAAGAACTTCTTCTTTTACCATCAAACTTGGTGCCACTCTAGTTTAGCTTCTTTAGCATCTTGGCGGCTTTCTTCACCATGAGAGCGAGATCTTCATCTTCATCTTCTTCATCACTTGAACTCTCATACTCAAGTCTTGCTTTGCCCTTATCTTAACTAGCTTTGAATGCTAAATCTTTTGCTTTCTTCTTAGTAGAGGATGAGCCATCTTGAGGTGTGATGTGTATGTACATCTCATGAGCATTGATCTTTCCCAAGATTTGTGTCGGTGTTGCGGTGGAAAGATCACCTTGATGTAGCACAGTCATAATATGCTCATATTTGTCAATAGGGAGGACACTCAAGATCTTTCTTACAACATCGGACGGTTGCATTTGAGTGAGTCCAAGCCCATTAACTTCCTCTACAAGAACATTCAAACGTGAATACATCTCATTAGCACATTCTTTAGGAAGCATTTCAAAAGAGTTGAGCTTTTTCATGACAAGATGATAGCGTTCCTCACGCTCACTCTTTGTTCCCTCATGGAGTGCACAAACGTCCGACCATAGTGCATGGGCGTCTTTTTGGTTCCTCACCCGATTGAACACATCTTTGCAAAGGCCTCTAAAAATGGTGTTGCGAGCCTTTGCATTCCATTTTTCGTAATTTACCTCATCGCCTTGTGGGTGTGCGGAATCCTTAGGTTTTGGGAAGCCTTGTGAGGCGGCTCTAAGTATTCCAACATCTAGATCTTCTAAGTACGCCTCCATACGAATTTTCCAAAAAGGAAAATCGTCCCCCTCAAAGATAGGAGGAGGTCCATCCCCGTGAGACATCTTGCTCTAAGCAGTTAAGCTTAAAAACATGAGCACGTGGCTCCGATACCAATTGAAAGGATCAAGATGCCCAAGAGGGAGGTGAATTGGGCTAATTCTAAATTTTCTTGCAATAATTAAATCCTATTGATAGCTCAATTAACCCCTTGTGCCTAGAAATTGTTTCTAATGTTCTATCGCACAAATAGACTTGCAACCTAGGTTCCAATCCTACTCTAGCATGACAATTCTAGGAATGTAAATGACAAGAATTGAATTGCTCAAACTAATGCTCAAAGTAAAGCTCAAAGTAAATGCTCAAAGTAAAGAGAGGAGACGAAACGCGGTGATTTTTTGCCGAGGTATCGGAGAGTCGCCACTCCCCACTAGTCCTCGTTGGAGCACCCGCGCAAGAGTGTAGCTCCCCCTTGATTTGCGCAAGGATCAAGTGCTCTCTATAAATTGATTCTTCGACACTCCGTAATGGTGAATCACCCACAACCGCTCACAACTTGAATTGGGTCATCCACAAGCTCTCCGGATGATCACCAAGCTCCCCAATCACCACCAAGCCGTCTAGGTGATGGCGATCACCCAGAGTAACAAGCACAAACTCTCACTTGACCATGACAAGCCTAGGGAGAAGGATGGATGCACACTTTGCTACTCTTGATCTCACTAATGAGGGCTCTCTTTGGGATTCTCAAATCTCAATCACCTCACTAGGACCTTGCTCTTCTTGGCACTCTCTAAGGTGTGTTTCAGCTGTTGGAATGAGCAAAAGTCGCTCCACACACGAGTGGAACTTTTATTTAGAACATGGGCTGAAAAACAAACCGTTATGTGCCTCTACGGGGTGACCGAACGCTCCGGTCATGTTGACCGGACGCTCCGGTCAGTTCAACCCGCACTCCAATGTTTAAGTGTTGACCGGACGCTGGCAGGGTCCGATCACCACTGACCGGACGCGTCCGGTCGCAAATATCCCTCACTAGAACCTTACTGGAGTCGACCGAACACTGGTCCTCAGCGTCCGGTCACTCGACCACTCAGCGTCCGATCACGGCAGACACAATCTCCTTGGTCAAATAAACTGACCGGACCCTGCGGCCAGCGTCCGGTCGCACCGGAGCCAGCGTCCGGTCAGAATTTGACCCTCCATTTACTTTCAACTCTCGATCATATGCGAATGAAGTTTGCTCTAAAGGATCTTAGGCATATTTAGGAGCTACCTAGTGCTAGTTTTAACAAGTGTGCACCACACCTAACTCACTAGACTCACCTAGGTCAAGCTACCCGTCCATACCTCCCTTAATAGTACGGCCAAAGAAAAAACAAAGTCCTAAACTACTCTAAGTGTCTCTCCAACTCCAATCGACACTTAGAACTAGTCATCCTTAACCTTGTCGTCCATCCTTTGAAAACCGAAACGATTTCCATCGTAGGGGCATGACATCCATGATTGCCCAATCGATCTCCATTACCATGACCTAACTTAATTGCCTCTGCAAAACACACATTAGTCATAGTAATCTTGTATTATCATTAATCACTGAAACCCAACTAGGGGCCTAGATACTTTCTGATCCGTCTTCTCCCTGGAACGTCAAGGCGTCTTCTTCCCGGTGATCCGTTCGTGGGACTGCACTGCGAACATCTTCCTGCATCGACTATGGTCCGCGACTTCGAGCAACGCACTATGCCGACTAGTGCGAATGGAGCCTCCGATGTCCTCGGCATGGAACCCTCCGCTGGGTACAGTCTAATCTCTTTGATTACTGCATTTTATATTTTTACTGTACCGATCTGTATGTCATCTATGCATGCTGTAGCGTCGATCTGTATGTCATCTATGCATGCTATAGCGTTCATAATAAATATACACTTGCACTTATATGCCGTCACAAACCTGCTGATGTTATATTTCTAGATTAAACTGATAATAAAAATGCCTTAATATCTAACAATCCAAAAACCTAATGATAGACAATTTTCTGTGAGTGGATTTGCTGCTGCTTTCAAGCCGAATAATTTTGATGGCGAGAATTTTATGATATGGCGTGCAAAGATGGTATTGTGGTTGACTGCGATGAACTGCTATCACGCCGCACAGGGGAAGCCTGAACAGTTCACTCCTGACAAGGAGCGAAAGTTCTTGGCTGTCGATAACCTGTTTCGAGGCGCCGTGATTAGTGCACTTCATCCCAAGTATGAGAAAAACTACATATCTTGCACTTCAGGCAAAGAGTTATGGGATGCTCTTGAGGCAAAGTTTGGGGTTTCTGATGCTGACAGTGAGCTGTACCTTATGGAGCAGCTGTATGACTATAAAATGGTTGAAAACCGTTCTGTGGTCGAATAGGCTCATGAGATATAGGCGCTAGCAAAGGAACTAGAACATTTTCCATGTCTGTTGCCCGACAAGTTTGTGGCCGGCGGTATAATCGCTAAGTTGCCACCTTCTTGGAGGGATTTTGCTACTTCTCTAAAACACAAGAGACAAGAGTTTAGCATGGCTGAGCTTATTGGATCTCTTGATGTTGAGGAGAGGGTGAGAGCAAAAGACAACCGTGAAAAAGGAGTTGAGTCTTCCGCTGCCAATATGGTGCAGAAGAAAAACTCATTTGCATCTCGTAATAAAAAGAAGAAGAACATGCAAGAGAACAACAATGCAAAGCCTAAGCAGACTGCACAGTTTAAGAAGAAAAATAACAAGAAAGGTGGATGATGCTTTGTTTGCGGGAGTGATAAGCATTGGGCAAGCGCGTGCCCAGACCACAAATATAAGCAAGAAAAAAAATTTAGCAAACGTGGTCATTAGCGAGACTGGAGGAGGAACATCTGGGTATGGTAATTCTTTACCCTTTGTTCTTTCAGTTTGTCTTTCACCTGAGTGGTGGATGGACAGTGGTGCTAATATTCATGTGTGTGCTGATGTTTCTTTGTTTATTTCCTATCAAGCCGGTAGGAGTGGAGCCTTGCTGATAGGAAACGGCTCGCATGCACGTGTTCTTGGTGTTGGTATGGTCGTTCTGAAGTTTACTTCAGGAAAGACGGTGCTATTAAAGAACGTGCAACATGTCCCCTCCATAAAAAAGAACCTTGTTAGCGCTTCTCAGATGTGTCGTGATGGCTTTAAAATTATGCTTGAGTCTAATAAATGTGTTGTGTCGAGACATGGAACATTTGTTGAAAAAGGTTATGATTGCGAAGGCTTGTTCCACTTATCTTTGCTTGATGATGTGTGTAATAAAGTAGTGAACAATGTTATTGTTTCAGATGAGTCAAATATATGGCATTCACGACTTTGTCACATTAATTTTGGTTGTCTCACGCGGCTTACAAATCTGAATTTAATCCTAAAATTTAACTTAGTCAAAGATTCTAAGTGCCAGGTGTGTGTAATCGAAGCAACCGCGCAAGCCTCACAAGACTGCTGAGGTGAGGAACTTGACACCGTTAGAACTCGTTCATTCTGATTTATGCGAAATGAATGGTGAATTGACTAAAGACGGTAGACGATACTTCATGATATTTATAGATGATTGCACTAGATTTTGCTACGTGTATTTATTAAAAACAAAAGATGAATCGTTGCATTATTTTAAAGTCTATAAAGCTGAGGTAGAAAATCAACTTGAGAAGAAAATCAAGCGTTTGTGGTCCGATCGCGGGGGAGAATATTTCTCAAATGAATTTTTTGAGTTTTGCGCGGTACATAGAATTATTCATGAGAGGACGCCACCATACTCACCACAGTCCAATGGGATTGCAGAGAGAAAGAACCGCACTCTAACTGATTTGGTTAATGCCATGTTGGAGACTACGGGACTATCTAAGGAATGGTGGGGTGAGGCTATTTTGACAGCATGTCATGTCCTAAATAGAGTGCCCACAAAGAACAAAGAAATTACACCATTCGAGGAATAGGAGAAAAAGAGATTAAATCTCTCTTACCTGCGAACTTGGGGTTGTTTGGCAAAGGTGAATGTGCCAATAAACAAAAATCGAAAGCTTGGACCAAAGACTCTTGATGGTGTCTTTCTTGGTTATGCTATGCACAGCGTGGGTTATAGATTTTTAATTATAAACTCTAGTGTTCATGAGATGGTTGTTGATACAATCATAGAATCTAGAGACGCTATATTTTTTGAGAATGAGTTTTCCATAAAAAATACACCTAGCACAACTGGTCATGAATTTATAATTCTCCATGAGCATGAAAACTTTATTCCGATAGAACAAATTAAAGAACCCTATGTGCAAAGTCCTGAGGAGGATGACACTATAGTCACTAAGAAAAGCAAGAGACAGAGGACTACAAAGTCTTTTGGTGATGACTATATTGTGTACCTTGTGGATGACACACCAACGACCATTGAAGAGGCATATTCCTCTCCTGATGCTGACTTATGGAAGAAAGCAGTACGGAGTGAGATAGATTCTGTTATGTCTAATGGAACTTGGGAAATAGTTGATCGTCCCTATGGGTGCAAGCCTATAGGTTGCAAATGGGTGTTCAAGAAAAAGCTTAGGCCTGATGGTACTATTGAGAGGTACAAGGCAAGGCTTGTGGCCAAGGGTTATATTCAAAAGGAAGGTGAGGATTTCTTTGATACTTATTCACCGGTTGCCCGATTGACCACAATTCGAGTTTTGCTTTCCTTGGCAACCTCTTATGGTCTTATCGTTCATCAAATGGACGTTAAGACAGCTTTCCTAAACGGAGAGTTACAGGAGATCTATATGGATCAGCCTGATGGGTTTGTAGCAAATGGTCAAGAAGGCAAGGTGTGTAAATTATTAAAGTCATTATACGACCTAAAACAAGCTCCTAAACAATGGCATGAGAAGTTTGACAGAACTTTAACATCTGTTGGCTTTGTTGTGAACAAAGCTGACAAATGTGTGTACTATCGGTATGGTGGGGGTAAAGGAGTCATTTTGTGCTTATATATTGATGACATACTGATCTTTGTATCCAACCTCAAAGTGATCGAGGAGGTGAAGGAATTTCTATCTAAAAATTTTGATATAAAAGATTTGGGAGAGGCTAATGTTATTCTCAATATCAAGCTTCAAAGAGAAGGTGATGGTGGGGTAACTTTGTTACAAACCCACTATGTGGAAAAGGTGCTGAGTCGCTTTGGGTTTAGTAACTGTACACCTGCTCCTACACCTTATGACCCTAGTGTGCTATTGAGGAAAAATCGGAGAATAGCAAGGGATCAGTTGAGATATTCCTAGATCATTGGTTCGCTCATGTATTTTGCTAGTGCAACAAGGCCTGACATCTCATTTGTTGTGTGCAAGCTGAGCCAGTTTGTGTCAAACCCGGAAGATGATCACTGGCGTGCTCTTGAGAGAGTACGCTACCTGAAAGGGACCATGAGCTATGGTACAGACATCTAAAAGTGCTGGAAGGCTACTGTGATGCCAACTGGATTTCTGATGCTGATGAGCTTTATGCCACAAGTGGATATGTGTTTTCACTTGGAGGTGGCGCTATTTCCTGGAAGTCTTGCGAGCAGACTATCTTAACGAAGTCTACAATGGAAGCAGAACTTACAGCGTTAGACACTGCTGGATCTGAGGTTGAGTGGCTTCGTGATCTCCTTATAGATTTACCGGTTGTTGAAAAACCTATATCGGCTATTTCTATGAACTACGATAAACAGACTGTGATTACAAAGGTTAACAGTTCTAAGGATAACATGAAGTCCACAAGGCATGTTAAGAGACGACTAAAATCTGTCAGAAAATTGAGAAACTCCGGAGTAATACGTTGGACTATGTTCGCACGTCTAATAATCTGGCAGATCAGTTCACTAAGGGCCTATCACGTAACGTGATAGAAAGTGCATCGAGAGAGATGGGTTTGAGATCCACTTGAAATTTACTATAGTGGTAACCTGTTCTATGTGATCGGAGATCCTGTGAAGTAGGACGGTGAAACAAGCTAGTAGTAAATTGTGAGGAAAGATCCTTAATAAGACTTATTTCTGATGCACATCTTTCCTATCTATAAGGCAGGTTGGTTTTTACCTTAATGTGCTCCAAGTGGCTTGTTAAAGCAAAGATATTGTCCTACAGAACATCTTTTGAGGAACACACCTATATAAGTTAGACTGCTGGTCACAGTCTATGAGATTTGGGTGATCTTTAAATACTCATAAAAGGCACTGAGGTATGACTTATATGCTTCAAATAGAGGGGATGTCTTTTGCTGCCCAGTATCAGCTAAGGACTTTAGTGACATTCACCTCACACAAAACTGTCAATTCAAGGCTTAGTCCATTGTTCAGTTGTGACTGAGTGAAACTATTGTTCTAGATATATGTTCAACTTAACAATCTTCATCAAAACACTGGTATATAAAAGAAATATGGTTCTAAAACTACTTTGTTACAAACTTTTAAGTTTGGTGGGGATTGTTGGATATAATATGGGCCTGGTCCATATAATATTTAATAAATCAAATAAAACTCTATAGTACGTAACATTAAGTGTTGTATGGCTTAATAACATACGGGATTTTGACTGGACGCTGACTCAGCTTATATGGTTAGAATTTATTCATCTAAATTGAGAAGCTGAGAAAAGAATAAAGACGTGCCACACATGCGCTCGCGCCGCCGCCGCCGGCCGGGCCGAGCCGTGGCCGTGGGAGCGAGCGCGGGCGCGGGCGCGGGCCGGGCCGTGGCGTGGCGTGGCGAGGCGAGGCGGGCGGGCGGGTGGCGAGCGGGCGGGCATGGCCAGTCTTTTGCTACTTAATCCATATAATCACGGGAGTTACTCCCTTTGATTGTGGAGGAAAACTGACTGCGTCAGTTACCATCCCTTTCGCTTCCGCTTCTCGTCTCCTGCGATTATCTGCTTCCTTCGTCTCCTTCCCCTATCGCAGCTATATATCTCGTCTTCCGTCAGTCCAGATCCTGTCTTTAGTAACCACTCCTGAGAGACAGATCAGCAGCCTTCTGACTTCCTTTTGCCACTTAAATCCACATTATCATGGGAGTATCACGGGAGTTTCACTTCTTGATTGTGGAGGCGTACTGACTGCGTCAGTTACCGTCCCTTCCGCTTCCGCTTCCCACCTCCTGAGATTCTTCGCTGCCTTCGTCTCCTTCCCCTGTCGCAGCCATATATCCCGTCTTCCGTCAGTCCAGATCTAGTTCATCCTGCAACCGTTCCGAGAGAACCCACATCTCCACAGCCTTCTGTCTTCCCCATCCCGTACCTCTGCGCGCACGGAGGAGTGGGAGAGTAGGTGCCTCCGGAACCCTCAGCCGCCTGAGAATCCTGCACGGGGTGAACGTCGATTAGGTTTTTGAGGAGCGATCCGCCACTGCTCGTCCATCTTTTTTCTTGAGATCGCTCTTGGATCTGTCTTCTCCCTGGAACGTCAAGGCGTCTTCTTCCTGATGATCCGTTCGTGGGACTGTACTGCGAACATCTTCCTGCATCAACTGTGGTCCGTGACTTCGAGCAACGCACTATGTCGACTAATGCGAATGGAGCCTCCGATGCCCTCTGCATGGGACCCTCCGCTGGGTACAGTGTAATCTCTTTGATTACTGTATTTTGTATTTTTACTGTATCGATATGTATGTCATCTATGCATGTTGTAGCGTTCATAAGAAATATACACATGCATATATATATACCGTCACAAACCTGCTGATGTTATATTTCTGGATTAAACTAATAATGAAAATGCCTAAATGAAGGAAGTCCACGCCTACGCCGTGGTGACCGGCGTCGAACAGGAGCTCACTGTGGGTAGTGCTCTACAGCCTGTTCGCTTGCTCGTAAACGATCGTAAATTTTCAGCGGGGAACAGTGTTTTTCTCTCACACCAAACCAGCCAGCAGTAAATAATCCACGATACGATACGGCCTCCCGAACATGCTGCTAGTAGATATGTACACGAAGAGTGGGTTCGTGCTGGAAGCACGCCGGCTGTTTGACAGGATGGCAGAAAGAAGCACGGTGACTTGGAATTCCATGATCTTCGGGCTGGCGAATTCCGGCCACTGCCAAGAAGCCATCGGTCTCTTCAACCGGATGCTGTGCGACGGAGCGAGGCCAGATCACCTGACGTTCACAGCCGTTCTGACGGCTTGCAGCTACGCGGGCATGGTGGAGCTCGGGAAGGGCCTGCACCGCGCCATGCAGGAAGAGCACGGCATCGCGCCGAGGCTGGAACACTGCGCATGCATGGTGCATTTGCTTGGCCGAGACGGCTGGCTCGCCGAGGCTTATGATTTCATCAAAGCCATGCCCCTGGAGCCTGACTCCTTCGTCTGGGGGGCGTTGCTGGGGGCATGCCGGAGCCATGGCGATGTCAAGCTTGCCGAGCTGGCTGCGTCCCACCTGCTAACCGTCGAGCCGGCCAATGCAGCTAGTTGCCTGCTACTCTCGGACTCGCTGGCAGACAAGATGATGTTATGAAGATGAAGAGGCTGGCAAAGAGACGGCGCATGAAGAAGCTGGATGGCTGAAGCTGGTTGGAGTTAGTCTGCATAATCGAAAGCGATATATCGTCTGAGATCATCAGAAGAACAGGATTGATTGATCACAGATTCATGGTTGCCCAGATATGCAGAAGCAAACATCCCAGAGTTCAGGTTACCTCGTCTAATTAGCCGCTTTCCTACAAATGCATGTATTGGTCTATTAGATGCTACCATGAACATGTATTGGTCTATTTGATGCTACCATGAAAATAGAAATGCTGCGATACTGAGATTTAGTAGATGAAATGTTTAGCATTCACACTGTTTACTCACGTTGACACAACACATTTGTAACTACTAAAGCATGACATAAGTGGGAGTCACTAGTACTATACAAGCATAAACAGCAACATAGTATTTACTTATTTGAGGCTGGATACTAGGTCCCTAAATCCTAATTACATTACGTAATACTCGATTACATTACGTAATACTGGAAGCAACTTATTATATAATTACAAGGCAGCAGCACGGTTCGGCTTCATTTCTCCATTCCTCACGCACGGTTCTCACCGCCCAGAAACATCAGTGACTGGGGGAGTTTGATCTACCATCTGGTGCTAGACCTAAAAGCAAAACTATTCCTCCCCCAGTTCCATCCCCCGGGTCTGATCCCTCAACAGGGGGTGCCCTCCTAGCAGCAGCTCGGCGCATTGGCTCGAAGAATCTACCAGCCACATCAGGAGGTTGCTCGAAAGATTCCTCCCCAGGCAGAACAAGGAGCCCTTCATTGCGGAGCATGGAGGGTTCATGGTAGCATGTGATCCACAGTGAGTCAACAAGCTGCCTCTCTTCTCGTGCAGCATCCAAATCTTCAGGAGTCATCGTCCTTATGCTTTCCATACGTCCACGGAGAAGCCGTCGTAGCCTGTCATGTTCTGCTAGTAGACTCCTATTTCCAAGTGTTGTGTCCCTTGCAAGCTCAAGCAAGCCCCCTAATGCTGCCTCTCGAACACCAGAGTCATCGCTGGAAGCTAAACGCATCATAAGGTGGGGGAAACCTAACTGCGCAAATACTGAACAATCTGAATGGCTTTCGCTGAGCAGATAGTGAGTCAGACTCAATGCTTTCCTGACACACACACAAAAAAAAAAGACCAAAAACATCTCAGTCAAATAACATGTTGGCAAGGCATTTGCCAAAAAACATCACCTCAGAATTTCGAATCAATTGTGTTACCTCTGAAACCTTGCACTTTCTGAATTCAATGCATCTCTTAGTCCTGTATATCCGTTGGCTAAACGAAATGCAGAAACTCCTGGTTTGTTGTTCCGTATCAGAGCTGAATATTTAATGAGGACATCATTAGACATGTCAATTTATAGGATATAATATATACTGTGTCCATTTAAAATGTGGATAAAATACTTACAAGATAGTGCACCAAGAGCTTTTATCCGAGCAGTAAGGTCAGGATCTGATCTGAAATTGGATAAGAGAGGTTCAAAACCACTAGCTTCCATGACCAACTGCTGGCTGGTCGGATTGTTCTGAACCACTGTTGTTACAACGTCAGCTGCTTTCGCTCGGATACGAGCATTAGAATTTCTGAGGTACTTGATAACTGGAACCAACCCACCAACAGAATGCAAATCTAGAGCACGACATAGAAATAGCAAAATAAGTCATCCAAATAACAAATTGTGAGTATAAAAACATGATAGTTTCACATAAAGAACATTTTAAATTAGACTTATGGCTATCATTGCTTCATTGTAAACAATTAGTTCATCATTCAGTCAACTATTTTTATTCTAATGGATCAGCTCCCCTTGAAAAGTTGCACGGTAGCATATTGAAAGGGGAAGCTGAGAATTCACCTGAATAGCAATGTTCTATTGCCAAAAACCACTATAGTTGCCTCCATCCATTTGTTTAGCCACCTCAACAGAAACTACGAATGCCATTTTCAATCATCCAATGATGTGAATGTATTCAGTTTGACACCAAGAATGCATGTCTCCAAGTGCTACCATTGTCTCCTACATATGGGATTGTAGATTTCACTTAAAAGTAAATAATTTGAGTTCATGTATGTATGAATGAAATATGCTCATAAACCTTAATGCAAGCAGCAATTACGAACTGACACTAGGAGAATTCTAATGGACACACACACATTACACATATCAGATAGCTCTGAGGACTTTTGTCATACGATTTGTAATTGTGCAAAAGTCTGGCTCCAATGAGCCATCCACATCAAGGACCCTCACGAATCCCACAAAGGAGGTACCATTTTGTATTATATACCACAAATGGAGCCATATTGAGGTATATGAAACATGAGATTTTGTGAAATGATAACAAGACATGGGAAAAATTAAACATGAATCTGGGACATACCATTTGCCATGTCGATAGACTCAACATGCACCTGCAGCTCACTCAGCAAATCTGTAATTTTCAGAAGCATGCAGATTAGCATTGACCAGGTATGAGAAATGGCATTTGAAACTAAATAAATGCAATTAAGGCCCAGATTGTCAGCTTGAAGGCTGTTACAATCTGCAAGTTGAAACAAATACATTCTAGATTATAGCCAGACTGTAACAATTAACAATCTGCTTCCCCTTAACTTGCAGATTGTTACACTCAAACAAGGCCCGAAACATGCCTATGCCTATAATAATTAGATAGATGTCAGTTCTTCAAACAATCAATTAAGAAGACCACAAGTACAACGGAAAGCTGCATAGAAATATGTCTCCACCAACCTAGAAAAGGGTGAAACAGGGAATAGCAGTGGTACTTGCTATTTAATTACCACAGTCCACACCCACAGAATATTCGAAGCTATAAAAAAACAAAACTACATATAGGAAAACTCTTTTCTTTTCTTTCTTTCTCTCTTTTTTTTTGGAAATGGAGGATCATTTGCCTAATCGTTACTGTGAGCTTACTGAACTCCAATTTTATGATTCGGAGTTCCATAAGCGAGAAATGTCCCTATGTCCTTGATGTGAAGTGGAAACTTTCTATAAAGAAAAATTGCCTGCACAATTCCTTGATGTGAAGTGTAAACTTTCTAAAGAAAAATTGCCTGCCCAATTCCACATCCATCGCCCCTTTTGGTTCCAAGCAAGTTTTGGCAGGCTAGAGTTGAAATTATGAGCCAGAAAAAAGCAAGTTTTGGCAGGCTAGAGTTGAAATTATGAGCCAGAAAAAAAAATTGCGTTTGCCGGGAGTCGAACCCGGGTCTATTGCTTGGAAGGCAATTATCCTAACCGTTGGACTACAAACGCTGTTGTTCATTCATTAACTGAAATTCGTCATCTGAACTAAAGTTTCAACGCTGAAACTGAAAGTTATAATCGTAAAAGCCAACACTAGCATGCGTGCTCAGGGAATTTAAGCAGGAGATGTGGGAAATGCATCTTGCAATCATGCAATGTAATTGACCCCATACCTTCGATGTCGTCGTGGGTGATGCCCTGCGCCTCCAGGACGGCGGGCGGGGTGCTCATGAGCAGCGCAATCTCCCTCATCCGGCTCACCACGTCCACCATCATGTGCCGCTCCACCGCCTCCGCGAGCCACCGCCGCTCCTCCTCGCTGTTGATTGGCACCACCGAAAACCAACACGCGCTTCATCCACCTCTAAAAAAACAGACACTCCGCCTTCCCACCAGCAATCCAACATCCCCTTACCTGACGGCGCCAGATGGCCCCGCCCCGTCGACGTAGGAGAGGCTCCATTTGAGCAGCCCCGCCCAGCTCAGCCGACCCCCCGCCATCTGTCCTCCTCCCTCTATCCTTCCTGATCCGACGGCGCTTCCGGCCGGCGAAACCAAACCACCGCGCGTCCCGTGCGGTTCCTCTCTGCGGCTCCCAAAGCCGATGATGTGTGTGTGTTCGTGCTTTCCTCTCCCTCGTGTGCGTTCGTTCGCGGCGACGCGAGATATTTCCGCTTCTGGATACAACAGGGCTGAAATGATGATCAACTCGATGACTCTCCTAGAGCTAAACGCCAAATGCTGTCACGGGTAGGAAGGTTGGGGATAGGGACGGATCTCTCTGGAAATTACTCGGCTGTTCTGGCCGCCGAGCGGCACTCTGTGGGCCGGAACGGCCCATATTGTTCTGCACCGGCCGGGCACCGGGTTTGGCTTTATGTTTTCTGAGACGGCCCAGGGCCTTTCTTTCCCTGTCTTTCGGCCGTTCGTTTCGACCGTTCATTTGCTTCGGCGAGCGCCGGGGAGGGGATAATGGCAGCAGTGAGCTCGGTCTCTGTTCTGCCCCTCGCGCCGCGGAGGCCTCTTCCGCTGAGGCGTGCCGCTAGGAATGTGTTGGAGGGAGGAGGGAGAAGGGCTTCGAGTCCCCTGCTCCTCGCGAGGTATGGGCTGCGGCGCGGGCGCCCGGCTGCTGCTGCCGTGGCCGGCGAAGCGGAGTTGCCCCTCGAAGAGGCGGAGGCCGCGATGAGGGTGGCCGCCGACGACGACAGCATCACGGCCACGGTGGTGTCCGTGCTGCTCACGGTTGCGTTCGTCGGCCTCTCCCTCCTCACCCTCGGGGTGCGTGTGTGTTGCGACTTGCGAGCCAGCCGTTGTGGCATTGGATGGTCGATGCTGATCTCGCCAGGCTGTGTTTTTTGGCTGGCTCACGATTCTTTTTGCAATGCAGGTGATCTACCTGTCCGTACAGGACTTCTTGCAGAAGAGGGAAAAGGAGAAGTTTGAGAAGGAGGAGGCTGAGAGGCAGAAAGAGGAGGCGAGGAAGAAGAGGGCTAAGTCCAGGCAGAAGAGAAGAAATTATTGATTTCGGGATGAACTGCCACCCCCCAATGTGAGCATTTCTTCTTCTTCTCCACCCTATTTCTTGTAATAGCAATGATTTTGTATGTAGTGTTGCACCTTTTGTATCACATGTGGTTTTCCTTCCTTTCTCACTTTAGGTTATATATGTGGTGTATGTGATCAGTTCAGCTGAGGGGCGTGCTAAACCAAATTAGCTTACAACTAATTTGTTTTAGGACTGATCCATTTATAAATGTGGGATATTTACAAATCAATAAATCAAAAGTAAATTGCACCACTCTTAAAATAATCAGGAGGGAAAGCAAGATCGAATGAAATTTGGAAAGACGGGTGCCTGAAGGATGCTACTCTTTGAGTGAAAACAAGAATAAAGCCGCATTTTGTCCCCTGTGAAGGACACTTAGAAGTTGTTGGGACCTTTTAAAAAAAAAAAAATGGATCAGCGCCTGTGTTCGTTGCATTGAATCAGGACATAATGGTTCAGTGTTACAGCATCCAAGACATCAGGATTATTTTATTTGTTTTAAAATAATTAAATATCCAGTACTTGTCCTACAAGTATCTAAGGAGTATCAGTGTTCGACAGTATTGGTATCTGATACGCAAGTGTTCACAAGTATCCATGCATCGTAGTCAAGAATCACTCAGAGTTCACAAATCACCTAAGACATCAGGCAAAAGGTTCAGCAGAAGCCGGAGCAGCAGCTTCCAGAACTACATCAACCCACAAAGAGCAAGGCATAGCGCAGCTTGGAGCATTCAGTCCACCAACTTCGCCGTTGTTGAGGTTAGCAGGCACCATTCCTCGAGAGAATTTGTTCCAGCCTGGTGACCAAGGCATCCAGTTTGGCCTTCCAGAGCTGGTGCAGTTCGAAGTACTTCACCGAGCAAAGCAGCCATCCCCAGTTCTTAAACATGGCCCTGCTGGAGCGCTAGAGCTTTTGTAAACCTAGACAAACTCCATTCTGAAAACATAGATAGTTTCTTAGTTTCCACAACCCCCAAAGAGTCAATGCTGTTAACATATTAAAGATCAGATCCTTCTTTTCACGGAGCCAATGTTTAGCTAGCAACACATATCTACCATCATTAGACTGGATGTGAGCTCTGCCGCACACATGCAGACCTATCTAGCAATAGCACAAATAAAGAACCAGTGTGAGATGGCTCAGTTTCAAAACAAAACAAACCGGTATCATCTTCAACTCTCCTTTCTTTTAGCTAGATTGGTTCTAGTAAGAAGCTTATTCCTAGACAAGAGCTAATGAAAAATATGGGCTCTAGATAGCAATTTCATTTTACAAATCGCAGGTGTGTAAACTGGACACACCCCTGAAATTGATGATCTTATATAAGGACTGAGAAGAGCAAAACCCTAAGAAATTTTCTTTTAAAAAAGAGACCCTAAGGAATCATACTACCACACTATACCATCATCATCCCCGGTAACGACAGTGGTAGATCAATTTGAATAATTTCTTCTCATTAGTGTTGCAAATAACAGGCTAAGACATTTAGCGGAGCCTTCTGAAATATGCTAAGCAAGCTATAGCGGCGCTAAGGCATTTAGCGTTTTCTCAAAAAACATGCATATTATTGCTTGGTGTTTGCTAACTTGCATGTCTCCGTTGCTGGTTGTCACATTCTCCCTTCATGCCAGTGCTGGAGTACTTGTACTTGGCAGTGTAGTTGCTGCACATCGGCGAAGGGGAAGGCTGCAGCCGCGACCTCCGCAGTCACCTCACGCAGCCGGCTCTTGCAATTACTCTCAGCCGTTCGTAGTTCACAGCCATAGTTGCCTCAACGCACACCAACACCGCGCCACCACAAAAGGTTCAGAACTAGAGATGCTAGATTTTGTGAACACGCTTATACACCATGGTAGATAGGCTAGATTCTGGCCGGTGGAAATTTTGCTAGGTCTCATTTCTTGGTAGGTCGTCCGGCTGCACATTTAGCGCCGCTAAATTATGTCACTGCTAAAGCTTTTAGCGCCGCTAATGCCCGAAATAGCCCTCATATTGAAACGACTTGAAGATATGAAAATATAATTTAAGAGCTTACATAAGATGAAACATTCAAGCCATCTTTGATTGAATTGAAATGAAAGGATCATGGCGGTATCAAGTTATTTTGTCAACAAGATTCCTTACATAAAAAAGGGCAGCCCCAGTGCACGTAGCTCCCGCTTGCGCAGGGTCAGGGGAAGGGTCCGACCACTTGGGTCTTTTGTACGCAGCCTTTCCCTGCATTTCTACAAGAGGCTGTTTCCAGGACTTGAACCCGTGACCTCATGGTCACAAGGCAGCAGCTTTACCACTGCGCCAAGGCTCCCCTTCAACAAGATTCCTTACATGTATCACTTTATGTACAACCGAAACATTTTAAGGAGAAAACCATCATTAACTTTAAGTTGTTATACCACTAAACCATCTTGGATACTTCATAAGGTGGATAATAGTATGTGGCAAAACATAACTTTAATGAATTCTTTTGCGCCCAAACTTTTTGAGCAACACATAATATACACTCCCCCAGATAATATGCTAACAAGGACATTGACTATAATGCTCACCCATTCAACATACACAATACATGTCATCTTGCATGCTATCTTTATTAGCAGATTCACTTAGGGCCCGTTTGGATCCTTGGAATTGAATTCATTCTAATAATTACAATTTAGACATAGATTAATTAAGCTAATATAGTTGTATATGGAATATATTTGTATATTTATTGTTAGGCATAGTAGGTCCCAAGCACTGGTAAAGGCGGAGGGTTGTGTTAGGCGCGGCGAGCCAATGTAAAAACTTAGCCACTTTAATAGAGATGAAACCCAAAAAAATCTCGTTGGGGCATAACCCTCTTAGCGACGCGCCATGTCGGAACCCGGGTAAGGTGTTAAATGAGCAAGGGCCAGGTCGTTACCCCCGTGATGCGCCGTTTCATCAAGGACATGTACAACAATGTTGTGACTAGTGTTCGAACAAACGATGATAACACATATTACATCCCGATTAAAATTGGACTTCATCAAGGGTCAGTCTTAAGCTCGTATCTCTTTGCCTTGGTAATGGATGAGGTTACCAGGAACATACAAGGGGATATCCCTTGGTGTATGTTGTTCGCTGATGATGTAGTGTTAGTGGACGAAAGCCAGGCAGGAGTAAATAGGAAACTAGAGTTATGAAGGCAGACCCTTGAGTCTAAAGGTTTTAGATTGAGCAGAACTAAAACCGAATACATGATATGTGAGTTTGGAAGGTCAAGAAGTGCCTAAGAAGGATACCTTTCGTTATCTGGGATCGATGCTATAGAGGGATGGAGATATTGATGCGGACGTTAGCCATAGAATCAAAGCAGGGTGGATCAAGTGACGACGAGCTTCTGGCATTCTCTGTGACAAGAGGGTACCACAAAAGCTAAAAGGCAAGTTCTATAGAACGACGATTAGACCGGCTATATTGTATGGAGCAGAATATTGGCCTACAAAGATTCGACATGTTCAACAACTGAGTGTTGCAGAAATGCGTATATTGCGATGGATTTGCGGTCACACAAGAATGGACCGAGTTCGGAACGATGATATACGTGATCGCCTAGAGGTAGCACCAATTGAAGAAAAGTTTGTCCAACATCGGTTGAGGTGGTTTGGTTATGTCCAAAGGAGACCTCCAGAGGCACCAGTGCATTGTGGAGTCCTAAGCCAAGCTAATAATATGAGGAGAGGTAGAGGAAGACCGAAATTGACATGGGGGTTGGCAATAAAAAGATATTTAAAAGCTTGGGATATACCTAGAGATCTATGTTTGAATAGGAGTACTTGAAAAACAGCTATTGAAGTGCCTGAACCGTGACTTGGGGCTCTTGGTGGGTTTCAACTCTAGCCTATCCCAACTTGCTTGTGACTGAAAGGCTATGTTGTTGTTGTATTTATTGTTAGGCATACAAGGGGTATACTTATATGTTGCATTTCTATTGTAGGGAAGTGAGTTGAAGAGTGTGCTATAAGTTGGATGGTAGAATTATAGCATAGTCATCTATAGAATCCATTTTCATCTCTCAACCTATGAATTTGAGATATGCTTATTTGTGAGCTTGGGAAAGTTGTGGAATGTTAAATTCCAAGCCAAATAGTCTAATCCATTAAGTAGATTTCAATTCTTCAAAATGAAGGGATCCAAACGGCCCCTTATATTATTTTGATTTGTTCATTAGACACACTTTTCTTTGCCGTCTCTTTAGGCAAGTGTTCCAATCAGTGAGTTTGTACCTTTATATAGAAAAAAAACTTGTCACTCTTATGGGAAACAGTCTGTGGCGTTACCTCAAAACATGTCATGTAAATGTTCCCACTCTTTTATTAATTTCTATAATTAAGGCAATCTCACCTTATTCTATAATTGAACCAAATATTCCAAATATAGGTTGTTTATTTAGGATAGCAACAGTCTCCAATGTGGCACTTTGACTTGGATTTTTTTTTTTTTGGTCAAAATATACAAATCTCAAATAGTGAAAATTATATTTTATGAAAAATATTTTACATGATGAATAACATCAACCATATGTTGTCAATATATACCACTTTTAATATTCTGATGGTCCAAGTTAAAAAAAATTTTGCCTGATTGAATCCTAAAATGACTTCATTTGGAATCGGATACATTAGTTACTAGTATACATTAGTTACTAGTTAGAGCAGTTAAGCAAACAACATAGGTGATCACCTATGTTATTTATCTACCATATTTAGATGATACTGCATACTTAAGTAAGTCTTGACTCCTCTATCTGCTGGAATTACTTTTATGCAGATTATGTGTGCTGCCTATGCTAACAATGCTCTTCAGATGCATATCAGTCTTCAACATCTCCTTTTCTCAGGTTTTATGTCATTGTGAAGACTGGTTAGCTCCTTGTTTTTGTTAGCTCTGTTCAAATTAGCCCGATTTCTTCTCATTATTCAAGTTGTGAGTAAAAGTTATTGTATAACAGATGCTTCATAGATTCTATATGGCACTTGAATCACATGGTGCTTCAATCTGAATCTAGCAGTAACAACATGTTTTGATCAGTTGAGTTTCTGGGGTGTTCATATATGGTGCCTTTCACACCAAAAGGTGTGCTAGCGCTGCTACTGGTGTTGGGGGTTAATGAGCAGTTTGCCACTTTGGATATATTTAATGTTATTAACATCAAATCTGCCTGAATTGTTGCGCCATATACACCAATAACTTTGAAACTGAAGTCTGTATATCTTATATTTCTCTGTTGTTTGCATGTTGAAACTTGGGCTGGTTAGGCATTGACTTTTGGATAGGAACCTTGGAAACAGAAACTACATCTACATCTAATATTATATTTCTGTTTGCTATTCTTCTAGAAGAGCAAAATAACTTGATCGTTCCTTTGTGAATTGTGCCAAGTGAGCTGTGAGGCTATATAGAGAAGGTGGGGATGAACTGACTGCCTATTCCTGGACTATGGAAGGTCCTGTTCGCTTGAACTTATCAGCCGTACCGTTTTAGCGAAATAACAGTGTTTTTCTCAAACAACAAATCAGCATCAGCATCAGCCGTTTTTCCAGCCAGCTGAACATGGCGGAAATTTACAGCCTCGGCATAGCCTGGTGATTTGTTGTGTAAACAACTATGAATGTTTGAGCTTTGCAAACAACTCTGGAAATTTTTTTAAGATAATGTCTTGTATCGATTTTTTTTCTTCTAAAATGAAGGTGATATCATTTTTTTCTGAATTGAACGTCAAGTCATCTACAGATATTTGTGACCAATGCCCGGGTGTGATTGCAGTTGTTGACGTTGAATTGCGTCGTAGGCTTGGAATATCAGAAGCCGTGACCACAAGGGATGGGAAGGAAGCTTCTCGTCAACTTTCTTCGCAGACAAGGAGTGATGATTGTATCATGTCTGATTGAGCATGACAGCATATGAAGTTTCTTTGTTCGTTCTATAGATCTGATCTATCCCTGACGTGGACTCGAGCACGTGTCAAACTTTACTGACTTTTGGAATCTGGCTATTTTGTTCCTGTACATGCGGTTTTTAAAAAATACAGCAATTGGTTTACGGTTTTTTGTTTAACCAGAAAATGCGCCGTATAATTAAGAAAAAAATAATATGGTAACTTAAGGAGACCTTTTTGACCCTGTATTCGCCGATGAGCATCTACTAGTGATTAGAAAGCGACTGAAAGTGAAGTAGTTGCAGCAACGGCGACCATTCGCAGAACCATCTATAGCAGCGAATATCCTTTCGTCGAGAAGCAAAAGTGGATGACTTTTGCCAATATATTTGAAGAGCCAGAAAGGAAATTTTAAGACAATTGACAAAAAGCAAAGAGTTAACTACTCCCCTTCGATTCCAATAGAAATGTAGCCATGTAGGTCATTTCAGGATTATAGCTAGTTAAACTTCTGAAACTTTTTTTTGAAAGAAAAACCTCTGAAACTTGGTCATCCATTATATAAAAAATTACGTAAATTTTCAAAACATGGTCGGTGCTGCCAAATTAACCATGAAAATACTTTCATAATTTATATAACTATATATATTTAAAGTAGTTTACCTTACTTTTACAAGAGTTGCAAGCTGGAGTCCCATTAATATCTTAAGCGACAACATGATACATCTCTATCAAAAAATATATCAGCACAATTTTTTTCCAAGTCAAACTATTTCATATTTAACCATAAAAAAATAATATGAAGCCATGCTGATTTGAAGGTCGACTCACATCCAAAGAAAAGTCATGTACCAGTGTCCATCTTTTTGTTTGTGTCATGTTAATATGGGTTGCGATCAATAAGTTTAACTAATTTACGCTCTGGAAGTTCAAAAGGATCATGCACATATAGAGTCTGTTTGACAAGGCTTCTCCTGGGCTTCGATTTCGGCTCCATTAGAAGAGCCTTGCCAAACGTTTTGTTAGAGAAACTTTATTTTCAGTGAAATACAGTGAGCCGAAGCCATTTTAGACAGCTCTGGCTGAAGGAGCTCCTCTGGAACAGCCCTGTCACACAGCCCGTAGTCGTACTGTTTCTCGGTTTTAAACTGGTGGCCGGCGTCAAACCAAAACCACGATAAATTTTAACCTGACGCCTTTCACCGCGCGAGTCAAAACCGCCTCCCTTCTTTCTTCCGTCCTTCCATCCACGCGGCGGTTTGCTAAACCCACCGGCCGCCGCCGATCCCACCCATCCCGGGCTCCCCGCCTTCCCCTTGACTTCCCCGGCCGGCAGACCAGTCAACGTCACCACCGGCAGCTAGCTAACGGCGTAACCTTCCCAATGGCCGCGCTCCACGTGCATCTCCGTCACCCGCCACGTCACAGCTCCGGCAGACGCCGTCCCACATAAAACCGCCCCACCCACTCACCCACCCCCACAATTCCCCTCCCCTCCCGTCGTCTCCCCTCCCCCGAACCCCCGATTCGAAGCCGGCGGAGTTCGATTTGGGGATTTCGGCGCCTCGCTCCCCGAAATCTCCTGGATCTGAGTCTGTCTGCCGTCTTCGATTTGCGTCTGGAGTGAGCCTGCGAGTTTTCCGGCTCGATTTGGTCGGGGCCTCAAGGGTCGGGGTCTTCGATTTCGGGGATGGAGTCGTCTCCGGTGTCTTACTGGTGCTACAGCTGCAGCCGCTTCGTGAGGGTATCTCCGTCCACTGTCGTCTGCCCGGAGTGCAACGGCGGCTTCCTGGAGCAGTTTACGCAGCCGCCGCCGCGGGGCGGCGGCGGGAGCGGCCGGCGCGGGACGATGAACCCGGTCATCGTGCTCCGCGGCGGATCGCTTTCTGGGTTCGAGCTCTACTACGACGACGGCGCGGGCGAAGGGCTGCGGCCGCTGCCCGGTGACGTCCAGCACATCCTCATGGGGTCTGGTTTCCACCGCCTGCTCGACCAGTTCTCGCGACTGGAGGCGGCGGCTCCGCGTCCGCCGGCGTCGAAGGCTGCGGTGGAGTCCATGCCGTCGGTGACGGTCGCCGGAGGTGGTGCTCACTGTGCCGTGTGCCAGGAGGCCTTTGAGCCTGGCGCCGCCGGCCGGGAGATGCCGTGCAAGCACGTCTACCACCAGGACTGCATCCTTCCCTGGCTCTCGCTCCGCAACTCCTGCCCCGTCTGCCGCCAAGAGCTTCCGGCTGCAGCCACCCCAGATGCGGAGGCGGATGCTGGGCTCACCATATGGCGACTTCCACGCGGTGGATTTGCCGTAGGGAGGTTCGCCGGTGGGCCTAGAGAGCAGCTCCCGGTCGTCTACACGGAGCTGGATGGCGGCTTCAGTAACGGGGTTGGGCCGAGGCGGGTGACATGGCCAGAGGGAGATGGCCAAGTAGATGGTGGTGAAGGTCGTATTCGCCGCCTACTTAGGAATCTATTTGGCTGTTTTGGTCAGCCAGCGAGTTCGTCGCAGTCCCGGAGTGGCTGAGCACAGTTTTCCTTGGTAACAAGTTTTCAATTGATAGCACTGAAGAACTAGGGCTAGTGTAAGAATGGAACCCAGATTATAATTTCTTGGGGCTTTTGATGTAAATGAAGGCCTAGCATCCCCCCTTCCTTTGTCTCATTTAAGAATTATTACTAAGAGATGGCTATGAGCAAGCATCTTGGAGTAAGCTTTGCAACCAAATTAGGTCAAACACACAAGTGCAAACCTTCAAGAAAGGAATAGCAATGAATGTTTTGGGGAAATCAATCTTTGTCAATATTGTAGGTAGAGAGAACAATTGTTGTATTTGCATCCCTACTGTTTGTGTACATACTGGATTGGTTGAACATGAATTCCCATTCTGTTATATCTTATATTGACATTAAAAATCCCCAAAATCTATGGTAATACTTCTGTTCATCTAGCCACATCCCTTCATTGTTTCAATTTGAAGTATTCGTGTCGTGGATCAGTCATAACAGCTACCAGCCGAGCACTTGTTTATGCTTAATGGTCATAGTTTACCCTAGCTTGTGCTCCTATCGCTAACTAGTAAGTGGTCAGGACTGTTCTCTTCAATTTTCTGTCCATTTTCTCCTGCAGTTTTGATGTTTTTGTTTCCTCTGCTAGAGAAGGAAACATCGAGTCCCTATGCTATTTTAAATGTGCCAACTCAAATATCTTTTCTATGCCTAAAAAATGTCACGATAGTAGATTGGTCTTTTCAGTGTGTTCAACTAGTGCAGGGTCATGTTTGGGGTGGTGCACATGGTGTAAGGGCAATATAAGAATTTAATACAACACATGTCCAGATGGATCCTACAAATTTGGTTGCAGTTTTGCTCTAGTGGTATGCTAGCTGCTATTTTTTTTGAAAAATTCCTACCATCTATCTTTAATTACTCTTTAGTGCTTCTATTATTGATACGTAGAATTTAAAGGGCTGTGGGTGTCATGTTCTACATTTTCATCTCTGGCAGAAATGATGAACTGTACCATCTTGTAGTAGGCATATATTTGTCTACGTCCATCCTTGTAGCCCTCCATCTTGTTTGAGTCATACTGCATACGCAGCGGTTGGCCTAACTGTGAAATTTTTGCTTATCGTTTCTTCTGTGCATACTTTCAAATAAGTAACACGGTGAATTTGCAATGATGATATAAGTTCTGCATCCTTGACAAATTGCCGGAGTTATTTCATCTATTTGTGTTCTATTAATTAGCATAGCTATTGTTTTTGCTCCAGTTGTAGTTTCAATCTAGAAACCCATCACAACTCAAGCCCTATATGTTCATGGCTTTATGTTGTACTTGTGAAGGGGGAAAAGCTTCATTTTTTGTCTTGATCACCTCATGCCTGCTTTATTGTTTTATATTGCCTCTACTCTGATATGAATATGTGGCAGTTTAGGGAGTTACTTAAAAGCAGAAGGATATCTGAGAAACTGCATAAAATTCTCTATATCGTAATCTTTGCTTTGCTCACTTGATTACCTTTATTACCATTTGGCCTCGGAAAAACTTGCTAGGTCATGCTGGCGCGTGTCCTTGTTGTTTGCTTCTTTAATATCTTTTCTGGTAACAATATGAATGCTGAAACAGCATCTATGCAGGGTTCTGTTGTCTGCTGGTGGAGAAAAAAACTAAACACCAATTGAATATCTTCACAGTAAAAAACAAGAGATTATTCTCATTTCTTAAGTTTGGATCATAGTCCATGACAACGATTCACTTGCTGTTAGTGAAGCTTGTTGATGTTTAGTTTATGTCATTATCATTCCCTCTTGTCGGGGTTGTCATGTATTATTTTTGGATATAGCTGTAGGTCACTGCTCATGCACAAATTATTTGATCATTATATGTTACCAAAGATCTCTGTATAGTGGCTAATAACTGACCACGGATCCTAACTAGTTATTTGACTTCCCTTCTTTTTATTGTTTCCCCTGAGTAATCACCCATATCCTGTGACTCATATTCTTTTTTTAACTTCTCAGCTGTTTGCTTTACCCTTTGAACCGTGGTTCTTTGTCTTGCTGCTTTCTTCCAGCTTAATTGTTCCAGAAATGTTAGTCTACGTTATGTATACCTGTTGCTAATGGCATATTTTCTGGAGGGAACTGCTGTATGCTTTTCATGATGATTACCCCCCATGCTTCTCATGCCTGCAGGTTGACAATGAAGAATTTCAGTGGTCCTTGTGATATGCTTACCTTTCACAGGGCTCTCCAGCAGTCCAGCTGACAAGGGTGATGGTCATTTATTTTTTAGGCTGTCACAGTACAACAGTACAGTGTATGGCGATGCGGGGGCATCCGTCGGTAGGAATATTACCCAACCAGATTTTGCTTATGCATCGTTATCGAATTGTCCATCCATAAGCATTTTATGGCACACTCAGTTACGCCCTAATGTAGCAGTTTTTTTTATCTGTATTAAGATGATGTATTATCTTGGTTGTTGAGCAATCAACATCTCTGAATGTCGGTTGATTTGACAGCCTACTGTTCACGCAACCTTCCATTTATGCTGCATTGGCCATGGTGATGATCAAACATGGTGACGAAGATTGGAAGACAGCTATCAGGTCAAGAAGGACCGGACCCATCTGAGCCCATCTACAGTGAGAAAATCGCCTTCTTGCCTTTCTCAACCATCATGGGCGCTCATCTTCACTCGAGGTAAGGACCGTCTGTTAGGTACCTAGGCTGGCTTAACTATCAGGGAAACATTTGGCAGGATGGCTCAGTTCATTGGAATCTATTGGTGGTGGTCCTGGTCGTGGAGAACTTTCAGTGTTCTGGCGCATCACTCTGAGTGCTCGACGAAAAGGACTGCTGCCGAATGAGCATCCTAACTCTAATAACTGCTCACAGTGCGATGCTTTATTCCCATTCCTGACTTTTACGAAGCATTGGGAAAGATTGTCTTCTTTTCGTTTTATGTGCCAAATCTGTATCACACAGAGTGCTGGAGTACTCAGATGTTCATAGGCAAGAATATTTGTGATAAGCTAAGAGATGAACTTTCTTCCAGCTCCATGTTTCTGTGCAATGGACTCAGTTTTTTGCAGCACGGCCGCCGCTCCATGTTTCGGTGCGCTCCTCGCAGAAATTTGACGGCTGCCAAACCTCATAATACAGTGCACTCGATCCAGTGGTTTGTGTTGTAATTATAGTAGTTGCTTCAGAAGCAATGGTCCTGCGGAGTCCTTACTGCTGTGGTGAGGCTCCATGTTTTCCGAAAGCCTACTCCACTTTGTTGGTTCCAAGATTGAGTGCTTCATTGTGTAGTTGTCTCCAAACAGTGCTGCAGGATTGAACAATCAGAACGTAAAGAATGCTTGGGCATAAGTGTTCCTGCCGTGCAGATCCAGTGTGCTCCTGGAGCAGAAGGGGATTGGATGATTTGCACAAGCGATGTTATCTTATTCCACCGGCAGTCTGGCACCAGCCTTATCGCTGTTGTTCGACAGGATTTATTGTTGCTACGGCTAATTTGTAGGACTGATTTATTGTGAAAGAAAAATATTATTCCATGACTAAAAAAGTAGGGCTAATTCCGGTTTATAAGCTCTTGCCAACGGAGCCCTTTAGTTGTGCATGATCGGTGTGCCATGTGTGTGCATGATGATCGCTTCAAAAAGAAGCGGAATAGCCATTCGTGTCGGGTCAACACATGTCTCCAGCGGCAGAAGCTAAAGGCATGTTTAGTTTCAAAAAATTTTGCGCAGTACCATCACATCGAATTTTGCGGCACATGCATGGAGTACTAAATGTAGACGAAAAAAAACTAATTGCACAGTTGGGTGAGAAATCGTGAGACGAAACTTTCAAATCTAATTAGTCCATAATTAGACACTAATTATCTAATATAAACGAAAGTGCTACAGTAGCCACGACAAAAAAAAAATTAGATCTAAACGCGCCCTAATCATTTGCGAGAACAAAACTGAATACGACGAACCCAGCGTCTCGTGTGTAGATTCTGATTCTGGTGATAGTTGCAGCGTTTTGACTGAGTGCGATGTTACTGGCTCGAGTGCGAGCGGCGAGCCACGTGCCCACGTCTGTACAGTAGAATGATGCATGAATAGCATTTTGCCCATTTTGCTACTTGGAATCTGCCTGTCCGAGTCCATCTGGCCAAATTTCAGAAGCAACCGGCGAGGCGGCGATGAAAAGGTGTGAATGTTCCGCACATTTCTCTCTGCGTGGCTTTTCTCATGATACCGGTACGAGGGTGTTTGGTTGTCTGATCGCTTATAAAATTCATGTTACATCTAATGTTTAGATATTATTAAAGAGCATTAAATATAGATTAATTATAAAACCAATTATATAGATGGAAGCTAATTTGCAAGACGATTTTTTAAGCCTAATTAATCTATCATTAGCATATGTTTACTGTAGCACCACGTTGTCAAATCATGGACTAATTAGCCTTAAAAGATTTGTCTCGCAAATTAGTCGTAAATTGTATAATTAGTTTTGTGATTAGTCTATATTTAATACTCTATACATATATCTAAATATTCGATCAGACAGAAATTTTAGGAGGTGCATAAACCAAAAGCTGTAGTATACCACTCAATACCTTTTCATGTCCGCACATTTCACGTCAGAACTCTCAATTGGCCCACATGTTTGTGTCGTACCGTGCTTGCCATAGTGCCTGTTGCTTTCCCTTAACGTATCGGAATTTGGTAAAGGTAAAAAAGCCGCCGGCAGCCTTCAGATCCAATGGTTCGTTCGTAAGAAATGCTGCGTCATTCCCGCATGATGCCCGGGTCAAGCAGAGGCAGGGCGGGGCAGAGCACGTCACATGCGGTGCAGCTCAGAGCACCGGCAGTCACCATCACCGTCTGGCACTCTGGCTCATGAAGTCATGATCGCCATGGCTTCCGGGATCACCCACCAGGCTGCGCCGCGGCGGCAACCCCCCTTCACCGGCACCGCCACAGGCCACAGCTGCTGTGAGAAACTGGAAACCCGACGGGCAAAATAGTAGACTTTCTCAGCAGACTAACAGGAGGGGAGGGGGGGCACAGGAAGATGAGGGGCCTGTGGCTGTGGTTGCACTCACTGTATTGGCAGGTGTCCACTCTCCAGCTGTCGACCACGGGTTTCTCAACCGCAGGCAGGATGAACTGGCGCGCGCTGCACCGAACGCGAAGGGTCTTTTCGACAAATCTAACGAGAGATCATGGCGAGGCAGCTGCCCTGAAACTGAAATCCACTCACTCGCTCTCCTCCAAAACTCCCCGATGATGGACGGCAAATCGGGAGCGCGGGAGCCCCAGCCCCCAGAAGCTCCAGCTGCGCCACCTGGTCACCTGGACGGACAGCCGTGTCCATGGGGTTATAGTACTTGTATTGATGAGATCGCCGACCGCTGCATCGCAGAATCGGATGGGAGAATAGAGGAAACGAGCATTCGATGCTGTGAAGAAGCGAGATGTGACACAATGCAACGTGACGCGGTTTAGCGTACTGCTGCGGATACACCGAACCAGACGAAAAGCGCTGACACGTGATTCGTACGAATGCCGATGGAAAAGAGACGCTGACATTAGTACGAAGGCGGAGCCAGTGAGTGACGACCAGTCAGCGGTGAGAGTAAACGGAGAGTCCAGAGTGACTGCATGCCATTTGCCATGGAGCCGATCCTTCTCCTCTGCCTCTCTCTTCTTGCCCACGGGGCGGAGGCGGCGTGCAGAGAGGCCAGGTTCGGGGGGGCAGTTCTCCCGCTGAGGGCGCAGCAGCTGGTGCTGGCGCCTACACAGGCACCGCCAGCGAACAGGCTCCGGTTCCGCCACGACGTCAGCCTGACCGTGCCGGTGGCGGTGGGCGCGCCGCCGCAGAACGTCACGATGGTGCTCGACACCGGCAGCGAGCTCTCCTGGCTGCTCTGCAACGGGAGCCGCGTGCCGTCCGCGTCCGCACCGCCACGGGCTCCGGCAGCGTTCAACGGGTCGGCGTCGTCCACGTACGCCGCCGCGCATTGCTCGTCGCCCGAGTGCCAGTGGCGCGGGCGCGACCTCCCCGTCCCGCCGTTCTGCGCCGGGCCGCCGTCCAACTCCTGCCGCGTGTCCCTCTCCTACGCCGACGCCTCGTCTGCCGACGGCGTCCTGGCTGCCGACACGTTCCTCCTCGGCGGCGCGCCGCCCGTGCGCGCGCTCTTCGGCTGCATCACCTCCTACTCGTCCACCACGGCCAACGGCAACGACGCCGCCACCAAGTCCTCGGAGGCGGCGACGGGCCTCCTCGGCATGAACCGGGGCAGCCTGTCCTTCGTGACGCAGACTGGCACCCTGCGCTTCGCCTACTGCATTGCCCCAGGGGACGGGCCCGGCCTCCTCGTCCTCGGCGGCGACGGCGCCGCCCTGTCGGCGCCGCAGCTAAACTACACGCCGCTGATAGAGATCTCGCAGCCGCTGCCGTACTTCGACCGGGTGGCCTACTCCGTGCAGCTGGAAGGCATCCGCGTGGGCGCCGCGCTGCTCCCCATCCCCAAGTCCGTGCTCGCGCCGGACCACACGGGCGCGGGCCAGACCATGGTGGACTCGGGCACGCAGTTCACGTTCCTCCTCGCCGACGCCTACGCGCCGCTCAAGGGCGAGTTCCTGAACCAGACGACCGCGCTCCTGGCCCCGCTCGGCGAGCCCGACTTCGTGTTCCAGGGTGCGTTCGACGCGTGCTTCCGCGCGTCGGAGGCGCGGGTGGCCGCGGCGAGCCAGCTGCTCCCGGAGGTGGGCCTCGTCCTCCGCGGCGCGGAGGTGGCGGTCGGCGGGGAGAAGCTCCTGTACAGGGTGCCCGGCGAGCGTCGCGGTGAAGGCGGTGCCGAGGCGGTGTGGTGCCTGACGTTCGGGAACTCGGACATGGCGGGCATGTCGGCGTACGTGATCGGACACCATCACCAGCAGAACGTCTGGGTGGAGTACGACCTCCAGAATAGCCGCGTTGGCTTTGCGCCCGCGCGCTGCGACCTCGCCACCCAGCGCCTCGGCGCCCGAGCATAGGCATCTGTGCTCGTTGTGGACCTACCATTGATGGCACACAGCGGCAGGGCTCGAAATCGTTGCTAGAGACCAGGTATTAGAGATGGTCTCTCCGATCACCTGCTGCTGTGGTCAACTTTGTATTATGCGATCAAGTATACAAGTCGGTGACAAGCTGATATAGACATAGTTATGGATAATTTGATTTGTATTATGCGATCAGGTATACAAGTCCGTGAAAAGCTGATATAGACATAGTTATTATGAATATCTATTCACTCCGGTCACAAATAGGAGTAAGCGAATGTTTTCGAGCTATATAAAGTCCAATGTTCCAAACTTAAACTACACATCATTTTTTTTACATGTTAAAAGTTTGAATGTGACATGAATAGCACAATTTCATCCACAAATAAAACTATACATTTGCTATTTCAGCAACTGTTTTGTTCTTGGTCGTTTAGGTTTCTTCTGATAAAACTTATCTCATGCGCCTGGGATAGTGTATGCTCCATTGAAATTTAGAGGACACTATTTATTTTCAGCTCCGACCTAAGGGTATGTTTAGGACTGTTTCACTGACTCTATTCCACAAACTCCACTGTGAAACAGCTTCATAACCAATATTGAGGTGCGTACTCTAAAATAGTCAAGGTGCATCTATTAGTGGAGCTTTTTTATCTGTCGGGGAAAAAGAATTGGCATGAAATTTGCTAGAAATTGGCTAGTTATTTATGACAATATGATGCAGACATCTACTACTACTATGTACTCTTTCCGTCTATAAAAGAATGTAGCTATGGTATTCATGCTCATTATAGTAGTTTAAATTTGACCAAATTTACAGTGAATAGTGTTCATATTAATATATTTGAATCAATTTATTATGAAATTATATTTCATAATTATTATAATAATATTTATTTTATATCACAAAGGTTAGTATTTTTTGTATAACTTTGGATAAATTTAAGCATGGTGGTATTCAATTTTAGCTATCGTGATCCAAGTGCGCCGTCCATCACGAAACGGACGGCACAGATAATGCCACGCACTCTCCACAGGGTGCCCAGCACTGCGGCGCACGAACTCGAAACCGCAAAGCCTTTCTAGCTCCTGCAGTCCTGCTGTCCCCCTCTATTTTCCCCATCTGCAGGCTGCAGGCTGCAGGCGCTGCTGCTCTCGTCCTCCGCCAGCGAGCGAATCGCTGGCTCGACGCAGCGGCGGGAGGTATCTCGCCTTCGATCAGGTGCGCGCCCTCCTCGAACTCCCCCTCGCCTTCCTCGTCTGGCTTCCGATTCGGTCCGGTCAGCGCCCAAGCCGTGCGCTGGGCGAAGCTTCCGGAAGCTTCAGGGTTTATCCCGGCATTTCGCTTCCCGCGACGGCGCGACCGGATCGCTTGGCCTGACGGAGTTTTTAGCTGGGATTTCGGTTGGGGCGTCGCTCTCCGGCGCTTATTTCATTTATATTTATCGGTTCCTCAGGTTCACGGGCAAATTCGTTGCTGCGCGGGGCTTTGGAGTTTGGAGCCAATCTTGCGCCTTAAAGTGGCGGCGGCAGCGCCTGGTGGGCACCATGAGCTTCGTCTTCCGAGGGAGCAGGGCCGACATCGAGGCCGGTGGCTTCCCGGGGTTCGCCCCCGAGCGCCGCGCCATGGTGAGTGTCCGTCTGCAACCCATGATGCATTTCTGCTAAAATGTAACTGGTGGTAGTGTAGCTTAAACCGGTTTCCTTGTCCTGATGTCTGATCTCATTCGTATGTGTGGTTGGGTGCAGCGAATTCATGCAGGGAGCAGGCCGGTGAATAGCAATTCCTTGGCTTTTCTTCTAACTGGTAATCCGCTCGCCTGTCTATTACCAATAATGTTGAGCTGCTAAAGATTATTCTTTTGGTTAACGTTGTGCTTTTTCTTGGGCAGTTCTTGTTTTGTTCATGGTCCTGAACTCACACCAGATGTCTCCCAATCTTTTGGTAAGTTTTCATGCTGTGTGCGAGGTGTCCATGATTCGATTAAAGTTGGTTTCTTATTCGTACAAAGCATGCAATTGTGGAACAGTTTAATAACTACATATTTGTCGGATTGCGCAATATTTTCTTCTCTTGTAGCTTTGGCTTGTCTTGGGAGTCTTCCTAATGGCCACGAGCCTTAGAATGTATGCCACATGCCAGCAGCTTGCTCATGCTGCAGCTGCCAACAGTTTTCTCGGCCACACTGAGCTGCGTGTGCATGTACCGCCGACCATTGCCCTTGCTACAAGAGGCCGGTTACAGAGCCTTAGACTTCAACTGGCTCTTCTTGACCGTGAATTTGACGATTTAGGTGTGCCAATACATCCCATTCGACTCATGTGATGGTTTATAGTGTTTCCTGAAGACTTAGCGCCATGGAAATCTTTTTGTTTCAGATTATGATACTCTGAGAGCATTGGATGCTGACAATAGCCCGCATTCTCCTTCTATGAGTGAAGAAGAAATAAATTATCTTCCTGTCTTCAAATATAAAGTTCAGGCACAGCAGGGGAATGCCCCTTCCCGGAAAAGGTAAGACGAATTATCCTTTGGGTTGATTTGTCCATATGGCCATATCAAGTTGGTTCCAGTATCTCCCATCATCAACACATGACCAAACATTTAATTCTGAAATGGAGACATGGAGTAATTTGTCTCTGTGATGTGTTTCTAACGAATGTTTTTCAATAGTGATGGGGCATCTCAGCTATCGGTTTCTTCAACTGGAGCTGGCAATGAGGTAATTAATAAATACTGGCTTGTTTCTCAAGGTGTGGTTGCTTTAAAAGTATCTTATTATCACCAATCATGTAGGCTGTTAAAATGTCATGTTATTTGTGATGCCACAGTTGTCAGTTGTATGTATTTGCAACGATATTCTTATAATATTCCGTTGTAAAGATAACATATATGTATTTTACATATCTGTATAACTTGGCAATACACTTTTTGGCTCAGCCTTCATTTATTGAAGTTATTGGTTGTCTGGTTAGCTTTGGGATTTGTATGATATATTGTGTCAATGGTTTTCTAGTTTACACATTCTAAATTGATGTAACACCTAGTGTATAGAATCACATAGCTAGTGTGATCGCCATCAGTGTCTGTGCGGTAGTACATACATGGTTCAGACTTTGGTCCACGATGATTATTGTTTAACTTGATTCTGCCTTGCAGAAAAAGCAGGATGCTTTAAAAGATGGAACCAGCAAAACTCCAGAGGATGAACTAATATGCAGTGTTTGCTTAGAGCAAGTCGTGGTGGGTGATCTCTTGAGAAGCCTACCATGCTTGCATCAGGTAATCATGCTCATATCTTGCCCTTGGTTTTCCTTGTATGGAAACAGCAGATCTCGATTTTGTTTCCTTTCCGAAATGATCCTGGTAGCACCTTTTAGCTCTAGTTTGATACTTTGATATGGTAACTTGACATGTTAGCTAACATCCTAAAACTACGCCGTGAAACCAGAATCATGTTTGGTGTAGCAACAGGGTTAACCAGTGCATTTTACACATTTTGTGGATGAATACGTGATAATGTGACATACTGACAATAAAAGTTGTTTTTAACTGTTATTATTGTTATGCATATATCATATCTTACTTTACAGTTTACATCTTGCACTTGGTTGACCACTTGCTTCATGCTCCCTCTTCATAAATAAGTGACTTATTGGACACTGACACATTCTCCAAAATGCAACTTTGAATGGTACTTTTTGCTTCAAAATATTTATAAAACAGAAAAAATTGTTTATGAAACTTCTGAGACAAACCTTAACGAATAATTCTCAAATATCCAAACTTATAGAATATAAAAAGTAATGTGTAACCAGAATTTAAAATCATTGGCTTAAGACAACCTAAAACACCACTTGTTTCTGGCTGGAGGGAGTATGCACCAGTGTGAAGTGCTATGTTGTTGATTTTGCGGAATAGAAAGTAGGGAGCGTATCACTGTAGTTTATTCTTTACACTCAGATCTGGAACGCTGTAAATTTTTTGGAGTTATCTTAAATTTGACCGGTTAGTTGACACATCAATAACTTCCTTTGCTTTGTCATTCTTTGCCTCCCATAGAGTTCTAGTTTGTCATATTTTTAGCACATCCGATCACAATATCCGGAACCACATATTTCTAGACAAAAATATAGACCAGGAATCACAAGTGAAATAGGATTAAGGGGCAATAGAGGTGTGATCCCGATTCCCCCAATCTGCCACGCCACACCACTGGCTTCCTATATTTGAGGGTTGGTAAGAACCTAAGAGACTATTGTACAAGACCTGCTATAGCCTTGCCCATAAGCATGGCCTAGATTTTGATCCTGCATATGCAGTACAGATGCATGTCAGCTTGTGTAGCATGCTATGGACTGATGTTTTTACAAGTGCATAAATGAAAATCCACCGGTTTGAAGATATGGCCACCATAGTGCTAATGTGATGTGTCATGATGAGGTAACACTGCAAGATTTCTTACTTTCTGTTTGTTTTACAGTTTCACGTAAACTGCATCGACCCATGGCTGCGCCAACAGGGTACATGCCCAATCTGCAAGCACCAGGCGAGTGATGGGTGGCATGCCACAGGTAACGGTGAAGAGGATGCTTCTTACATGGTGTAAGTAGCTGCCTGGGAGCAGGCCATAGGTAACTACTAGTAGTAGCTACTAACAGAACCAGTGGTGGTGACGGTTTGGACTGATTTCCTGCAATCAAGGGATGTGGCCGAATCCCTGTCTATTCTAACAAAACCGAGTGTGGAATCAGCTGACCAATGTGCTGAGTTCTTGTACAAATAATGTTCATTCCTGTGTTATGTTCAGCGTAAAATAGGTTGATGATAGTCTTCTTCCCCGGCCTTTCTTAATTTTCTCGTTTTCTTTTCTTGTGTGAAATGCTCGGTTTCTTCTCTTGTTTGAAATGCTCACACAAACTACTGCTGGGATTTTTTTTTTCTTACTGTAAGAATGTTTAGCCGATCAGTACATGAGGGGTGGATGCAGGGTTCACTCTGGTTGCGAGAATTGGCATGTACTACTAGTAACACTGATTGCACTGGTACCTTGTTTCGATAACTTCGAAACTGATGCGACGCATATATGACCAATATGGGGAAGGGGACAAGTTGATTTTATTTTTCAGCTAGGTCAGGACTCAGGAGCACTGGTATAATCATATATGGACGTACAGTACAGGTGAGACTTGTCCAACAAATCTCGGAACCTGTCGACCGAGTGTTCTTCGGCCTGTCATGGGCTGCGCATCGGCTTTACCTTCGAGTGATCCTTGGTTCCTCGGTCTGTCATGGGCTGGGCTGCATTGGCTTTCGAGGCTGTCGATGTATGGGCCAGAGAGGATACGGCCTGATGGGCCCTGTTCGCTTGAACTACTTTAAAAGTATTTTTCCCTCACAACAAATCAGCATCAACATAAGTTATGGACATGTTCTTTTCCATAAGAGAAAGGATTAAAGACTAAATTTTAGTTCTAATTAGTCCCTTTGAACCAAACACCAGGGACTAAAACAAAGACTAGAAACTAAAATGTAGTAGTCCCTAGGGCCCCTAATTGAGACTAAACAGCACATATCTCTCCCTCTCTCTCTCCTCCTGGAAGCTGCTAATTGGGACTAAATAGCACATATTAATTTCTAATATTACGCATCTGGCTCGGATGGTGTGCTAAGAGGACACAAGATTTATACTGGTTCGAGCAGAATGTCTCTACGTCCAGTTCGTTGCTGCTGCCGTGTTACTGGCACTGAAAGTTCGTAGTAGGGGTTACAAACGGTCGAGAGGAACATGTCCCAAGTATCTGGTGAGAGGAGCGAACGGGTGCCGAGAGCTCGGTCGTTTCCCGGTTGTGTGCTTGTGTGTTCTGATCGGTTCGGGGTTCGATGGGTTCCAGTCCTCTTCATGGGACATCCTGCTTTCTCTTTTATAGGCCAAGGGAAAGCACGGGTTACAGTGGAGGGAAAAGAGGAGAAGAAGTCCTCCAGGATCGCCGGGTCCTTCTTTTCCTTCACGCGGGTCCCGCCAACTCTGTAGACGTCAACAGGGACAACTCCACGTCGTGGCCCTGTCCGTCACTAGCGCCATGCGCAGGCGTCGTCTCCCAGTCGTGGCGCTCCACTTCGTCCTAGCGGACGTCGTGGTGAACTGACGCGCTTGTCAGTGCTCGTACGAGGGTTAGGCAGAACAGCACTGGTACGCCCGACGTTGTTCTTGATGTGAATCCCCAGGTATGGCCCGTCATGGCCACAGGTTATATCGGGGCGTGCCGGTCACCTTCCTGGTGTCTGTAACAGAACCGACCAATTATACGAAATTAAGTGAGAAAATCATCCGTCAGGGCAGACGATTTAGCAAACTTAAGCCCGTATAACCCGGTAGTCCGTGAAATCACGAAGGATTTCAAACCAACTTCCATTCCAGCCAAGATCGTAATAAGTTTAGCGGTCACCATCACATATTACATAAAAGTTCTCAAGCTCAGATACATCAGAGTTTAAACATAGTTATTACAAAACCAGTTCGAATAAAAGTAGCGGAAGCCAATTGTTCAACCACACACACTCACGCGGAGTTCAAATATAGTGCTAGCGAATGATCATCTCCAACAAAAGCATTAGACGAGACGTAAGGAATGACCATACCCATGGTCCTAAGCATCACCCATCACAGGATAAAGGCAGTTGATACAATAGCCGTAATACATCTGCCCATCTGCAACAAGTGGGAATAAAACCCTGAGTACGAGAAGGTACTCAGCTAGACTTACCCGACATAACCGAAAATAAATGACACCAAGGATTATGAATGCTTTATAGTAGGGTAGCTGACTCATTTGCAAAAGAAGCATTTTTAGCATTTCAAGAACCTTTCTAAAAGCATTATTGCCAAGTTAATTATTATTAACCTGTTGGCTAGATTTGCACCTATACTAGAGCACGCATATGATTAAGCAGATAATGATAACCACTGATCATTAAACAACTTCAATACTGTCATATTCACTATAACTGTCCAAGTGTTCCATAAACATTTACTACGATGAAGTCACTCAAGTCAAGTGCTCACTATCCAGGAGCGATGGCGATTCGAATCGATTCCTAACCAGCTGGTGATTTATTCCTTACACAAATCTCACTCACCCGCTAAAGTGAGATATTGATCACCGAGTCAACTTTCCAGGTATCTCGAGTTTGCCAGGAACCACATGTACCCGGGGGCCGACCGACTGCACTTTGGTCTTATCATCCCGCCCCCGTGTCCTACCACACCTGCTTCGGCACAGTGCGCTGCGGGCAATCTACTCGGCCCGAAAAATCTCCCAGCTTCGCGGTCGGAAGGTACTTTATCCGGCCAGCTAAATGTAAGGCATGCGTTCAACATGACTCGAGGCCCAACAACGGTCGGTCCTTAATCGACACAGACGGAAACACTACAGTCCAAAACTCTGCAAGTCTCCGCCCGGTCTCAACTTCATTTAACACTTAGTTATACCATGACTTCATAGCCATCCAAGCAGATCCAGGTAACCACCTATAGCTCGCAGGTGACAGAAAATCACCCGTCTTCTACCGGTCTAAGCCAGCTAAGCATTGACTTGACTGCGGATACCAGGGTAACAAGGATATAGTATAACAAAGGTAAACAAGGTATAATGCAGCAACGGTTGCAAACAACTCCTGAACGTAATGCATCAATTTAAAGTAAAGCATTTAATGAAATCATTGCAAACCGGGAGAAAGATGCTCCGGGGCTTGCCTCTCTCGAAGGAGCTCGGGCGATGATCGGGGCACTCCGGAAGTTCTTCAACGTCCTCCTCGTCGGCTTCTGGCACTTCCTGCTGCTGCTCCTCGGGCTCCTCGAGAATGACGACTAGGTTCTCGGTTTGCGATCCAGTATGATGCAATGTGTGGGGGTATTAACCCCTATACCCTTACGGCTAAGCTTGGGTTGGCCTGGATCGATAGGTTCAGTCCACCTGAAAGATGACGTGCGGCCCAGTTAACCTGATCGGAGTCCCGCACAAGGAATCAAGACGGATTTGGCGACCAAGCAGGATCCTGGTCGATTAGAATAGGAATCCTTATCCGGCCACATATGGCAATTGTAACCGACTAGGATTAGTTTCCAGATCTGTAACCCTGCCCCCCGGACTATATAAGGCGGGCAGGGGACCCCTCTAAAAATCATCTCTCATTGACATACAGCAATACAAATCAGACGCAGGACGTAGGTATTACGCCTTCTTGGCGGCCGAACCTGGATAAAACCTCGTGTCTGTCTTGCGTCACCGTCTTGTTTGGGACTTGCGCACCTGTCTGCCGATAATCTACTACCTTGGGCATACCCCTAGGTAGACTGCCGACCATATTTCATCGACAGTGGCGCGCCAGGTAGGGGGAGTGCGTACTGCTCTCCAAGCGAACAAGATGGTCATCATCTCCGGCTCCATGGCTACGCCCAACGGCCTCACGTTCACCATCGGCCATATCACTTGGACCACCGGCCCTGACGTCTCCATCACCATGACCGAGGCGTGTATTCAACCCGCGCCGATGACTACTTCACCTGCATCGGCTACGGTTCCGACCACGGTGAATACGGCTCCGACCACGGTGAACACGGCTCGACCACGGCGAACACGGCCGACCACGATGGATCGGCTCCGCCCCACCACGGTACATCCGGCTCCGACCACGCCTACGTACCACGCCGACAACCCGTCATCCGCTTCCCGCCACGGAGGGAAGCAGATCGACGACACCGACCTTTCGACTCCATCGATCGGGTAACAGCTCCCCACAATAGATCTATCCGACCAGCTCGGGCGACCGTCCCCGCACGGCTTGGAACAGATCTTGTGGTCGTATCTACTCCTGAGGGGCGCTCCGCTCGTCGCCAGCCAGCCTTCGCGACGGGCCTCCGACTCTGCGAGTATGAAGTCCCGACGGAGAACCACCAGGTCCAGCCCTACGGCCTGCGAAACGCCGCCTTCAGCTACGCGTGCAACCTACGACACTGTTTGGATCTATGTCCTACACACCGATCTCGTCTGAAGCCATGCAACATCGTCAACATGGTCCGGATTGAAGATTATCAAGAAGGATCTGTCCACACAGTCCGAGAGGGTGACTCCAGCTCCTCATCCGGCATCGCATCCAACGCATCTGTTCACACCGAGTTTTAGCGTCACGAAGATGAAGGCGTCAAATACGATCTGGATCTACCAGACCATGCCCCGGGTTTCCCCCAATTTCCATATTTCCCGCCAAGATGAGGGGATTTGATCCATGTAAAAGACAACGACGAGCCGCCCGCCAGTTGGCGAAAGCAGAACAAGAAAAAAGCGCGCATGCGAAGCACGCAACATTGACCGGTTTAATCGCGCAAGCAAATCGAAGTGAAAGGAACCGGGAGGCACGGCGCATAAGGATCCAACCGCGCGACCTCAACAATGCTTTCGACAGGGTGGGGGACAAACAAGTCTTCAAGACCCCAAGCGCCAACGTAGCCGTTGCCATGGCGACAATGCAGCGGCTGCCCAACACTCCAGAAACCCAAGCAGTCCGCGATGAAATACAAGCATATCTGACGGCTGCTATGGCTCAGACCGCAGAGATGAATCAAGCCCGGGCCCCATCCGTTTCGGTGGAATCAAGCCACAGCCGCCAATACTCAAGTCGCTCACAGCCGCTCAACCGACGTGGCTCGCGCAACAACGACCCGTCGGACAATCGTCAAGGCGGAAACGGTGGTCATGATGGTGGTCGGGACGAAAACCGTCGCCGAGAGGATAACCGTCACGACGTTCGAGGTGACAACCGCCGGGATAACCGCGACAATCGCCGTGATAACCACGGTCGCAGAGCTAGTCCAGATGGCAATCGAGATCGCCGCGACGGCAATAACGATCTTCGCCATTACCTCGGCGGACGTGATCTGCGTGCTCGCATCAACCAGAGAGCCAACGATCGTGCATCCCATGAAAGCTATCGCCGTATGGAGTATGACACCGCCCACGGCCCTCCGGTCCAAGCGATTCACTCCACACCTTCGCCAAGTCATATGGCCCAAGAATTTCAAGCTCGAGAAACTTCAGAAATACGACGGCAAGGAAAACCCCGAATTATGGGTCATGCTCTACGAAACCACGTGCCGATCAGCCATGGTACGACGAGCACGTTATGTCTAACTACTTCCCGATCGCCGTTGGTCATGCGGTCACCAATGGCTAGTCACCTGCTTAAGCAAACTGTTTTGACTCTTGGCAGGAGCTCAAGCGGGCCTTCATCGACAATTTCATCGCTACTTGTGAACAACCCGGCAACAAGTACGATCCGCAACGGATCCGAGATCGGAAAGACGAACCATCTGCGCTGGCGAATCGTTCGGCGTTTCTGGAGATGCGCATCAAGGTCCCATCAATCTCCGACAACGAGGCAATCGAGGCTTTTCGTCACCGCCCCGCGTTTCCACGACGCCCTAAGAGACAAGCTCCTCCGGAAAAGACACCGAGTCGATCCACGGCGCTCTTGGCCACCGCTAAGAAATACGCGGACGCCGATGACGCTAAAAGATAATCGTCGAAGAAGAAGCAAGGATCCCACGCTCCGACCACCCTCCACGCCGCGACGATTTACGCGGCAACCGTAGTCGGAACGACAATTTTGACCGCCGCCAACAGCAGAACGACGACCAAGCGACCACCGTGATCAACATAATCAGTGGCGCAACCGCCGTGGACGATTCTGAGAGCAAGCGTGCTTGGGAAGACGACGGCGAGGTCAATACGGTGAAAAAGGGCGGCGGACGTCGTAACTATGAGGACGACTCACGCCAAAGCATTGAAGGCCCCGCCGGCTCCATCCCAAGTCGAACCATACCATGGAGAATTGTCGCGTCCTCAAGACTATCTACACGCGCCAACAGGCTCCGGATATTTCCGACAAGCCTAATGACGTAAGAGAACAGCGCATAGCGAGGACAACGCAGCGATGATGCGATGCGATCCGTCGCCATAAATACGTCAAGCCGACCGATCGGCGTGCACACCATCATCGGCGGCAAGGTGTCCATTGAGACCAAACGAGAACATAAAAGCCGCCGCGCGCTACCGCTTGAACGCGTGGCAAAGAACGACAACCTTCTCACCGATCCGCGGCTTCCTCCGTGGTCTCACCGTGAAATCTACTTCAACAGGAAGGACCAATGGGCCGCCATACCCGAGCAGGCGTTTGTTTTCGGTCCTCGATCCTTGTATCAACAAGGTTCGATTCGACAGGTAGTCTCGATCGACGGCGGCAGCTCCATTGATATCTTGTTCAAGAACAAACTGCCGCTCCGAAAATAGCCCAGCGGACTGAAGCCGTCACGACGAGCGATTAGCTTGGGCGTTCTCCCGGACGAGCTCCACACCTCTCGGGCGAGATCACGCTACATGCGATTTGGGACTCCGGACCACTTCCGCACCGACCACGTAACTTCGTGGTCGCTGATTTCGGCGGCACCTACCATGCTATTCTTGGTCGACCGTCGCTCACCAAGTTCATGGCCATACCTCATTACAGTGTCTCCGGTGCTCAAAATGCCTCTTCGAGAAAGGAGTTTTAACCCTCGGGGGCAATGTATACGCAGCTTATACTGCGAGGACGACAGCTTCAAAATAGCAGAGGCCCATGACCTCTCTATTCGCATGGCCGAGACCATGCTCGACGCTAAGAAGACCACGGCCGACCGCTTGGAGATCCCAGAGCTCGAGGCTCCGCGCAAGAACATCAGATCCAAGGAGCACAAGACGATCCAGCTGGTCGAGGGCGATCCCAGCACAACGGCCCTCATCGGGGCCAACCTGGATCCCAAATAGGAAGACGCGCTCGTCAGGTTCTTGAGGGGCAACGTGGATGTGTTTGCATGGAAACCTTCCGACATGCCCGGTGTACCTCGGGACTTGATTGAGCACTCCTTAAATGTCAACAAAGAAAGCCAAACCAATCAAGCGAAGCTACGATGGTTCGCTTCGCGACAAAAAAGGAGGCGATTAGGGTAGAAGTTACACGGCTTTGGCGGCCGGATTTATCAAAGAAGTGTATCATCCGGAATGGTTAGCCAACCCGGTTCTTGTATGCGCAAAAAGAATAATGAATGGAGAATGTGCGTTGATTACACCGATCTCAACAAACAACGCCCTAAGGACCCCTTTGGCTTACCTCGCGCATAGACGAAGTCGTAGATTCAAACGCGCCGGTTGTGAGCTGCTTTCCTTTCTCGATTGCTACTCGGTTATCACCAGATCGCTCTCAAAAAGGACGACCAGATCAAGACGTCTTTCATCACGCCTTTCGGCGCCATCGCTACTACGACTATGTCGTTCGGGCTCAAAAACGCCGGTGCTACCTACCAACGCGCTATATCTGAGCCTGCCTCAACGATGAGATAAAGACGGCCTCGCCGAGGCTTACGTCGACGATGTAGTTGTCAAAACCAAGGAAGCACATACCCTTGTTGACAATCCGAACGCACCTTTGCAGCCCTTAATACGTTCCAATGGAAATTAAACCCAAAGAAGTGCATCTTTGGTGTCCCTTCCGCATATTGCTCGGCAACGCTGCTGGCCATGACTGACGGCATACGCCCTAACCCGGAGAAAGTCAAAGCTGTCTTAGACATGAAGCCCCCAAAAAAGGTGAAGGATGTCCAGAAGCTCACCGGCTGCATGGCTGCTCTAAGCCGTTTCATATCAAGATTAGGAGAAAAAGGACTACCGTTCTTCAAACTGCTCAAATCGTCCGAGAAGTTTGAGTGGTCGGAGGAAGCAGATGCTGCCTTTACGCAGCTAAAACAATACCTCACGTCACCTCCGGTACTTACTGCTCCCAGAGAAGGCAAAACTCTCCTACTTTACATTGCGGCAACCGATCGGGTGGTTTCCACTACAATGGTGGTCGAGCGCGACGAGTCGGGCCACGCCTACAAGGTACAGCGGCCAATTTATTTCATCAGTGAGGTACTCAACGAATCCAAAACCAGATACCCACAGATTCAGAAACTGCTCTACGCCATACTGATAACATCCCGAAAGTTGAGACATTACTTCGACGGATATCGTGTGGTGGTCATGACCGAGTATCCTTTGGGGGACATCATTCGCAATAAGGATGCGAACGGGCGCATCGTCAAATGGGCAATGGAGCTATGCCCCTTTTCCTTGGAATTTGCAAGTCGTACTACAATAAAGTCTCAGGCACTCGTTGATTTCATCGTCGAGTGGACAGACTTAAGCACGCCTGCCTCTCCGAGATCCGACGAATATTGGACGATGTACTTCGATGGTTCTCTCAACATTGACGGTGCGGGAGCAGGAGTTCTTTTTGTATCACCATCCAAGGAGCAGCTCCGGTACGTCCTCAGGATTTATTTCCCAGCATCTAATAATGCCGCCGAGTATGAAGCATGCCTGCATGGCCTACGCATTGCGGTTGAGCTTGGAGTTAAACGTCTCTATGTCTCACGGAGATTCGGCTCGGTCATCAACCAACTCAACAAGGACTGGGACACGACCGGTGAAAAGATGGACGATATTGCAAATCGATAAGAAAAGTGGAAGGCGGGTTCTATGGCGTCGAGTACATACACGTGGGTCGGGACAAGAACCCAGCGCCGGATGCGTTGTCAAAGTTAGGATCATCCCGAGCTAAAATCCCACATGGCGATTCGTCCAAGACACGCTCACGCCTTCCATTGAAGACAAAGATTCAACAACCGACAAAGTTTCGGACCAGCAATTAGTGGCTACGGTTCCGGGCGCCGAGCACAACCGAGCCGCTTCACCACTCATGAGCCGAATCGAGAACACCTTTTATCAAGTACTTAACAGACGGTAGCGGTTATATCGATCGATCGAAAGAAAATGAAGCGCGCTGATGCGTCGTAGTAAAAGCGATATCGCTTTCGTCGATGGCAAGTTGTGGCGCAAAACGCGCTAAGGAGGAAATCTTGATGAAGTGTATAACCCGGGAGGAAGGCAAGCATCTCTAGACCAAATCCACTCGGCTCCTCGCGGCAACCACGCCGCCTCAAGAACACCGGTCGGTAAGGCTTTCCGGCCGGGTTTTATTGGCCGTCGCGATGGGCCGACGCGAGAAAAGCTAGTCCGCCACCGTGTGAAGGTTGTCGGTTCTTCTCCAAGAGAATCCATGTACCAAAGACATGAGATCCAGACGATTCCAAACCTCTTGGCCCTTCGCATCTTTCGGGACCGGACATGATCGGGCCTTTCAAACCAGCTCTGGGAAATTTACATGCGTCTTCGTACTAATTGATAAGTTTTCTAAGTGGATAGAATACATGCCTGCGTACAGGCATCCTCGAGAGAAAGCTGTCACATTCCTCGACCAGGTCATCCACCGTTTCGGCGTGCCCAACAGCATCATTACTGATCTGGGTACTCAGTTCACCGGGAACGCTTTTTGGGACTTCTACGATGAAAGGAGCATAGTTGTAAAATACGTCTCGGTGGCGCACCCTAGAGCTAATGGACGGTCGGCGGGCAAATGGCATGATCTTGGGACGCATTGAAGAAGAGGATGTACTGAGAAAACGATAAAGCTCACGGAAGATGGCTCAAGGAGTTACCGGCCGTTATCCGGGGCCTCCGAACTCAACCCGGTCGTAATAATCGGCGTCTCACCATACTTTATGGTTTTACTACCGAGGCGATCCTCCCACCAGATATAGCTTTCAGATCAAGACGGGTAGAGAACCGACGAAGGCAAGGCCGACGAAGTATGGGAGCTAGAAGTCAACAAGCGGCGAGAAGAGAAAAGGCTTGACTCTTGCATTTAACGGCCAAATACCCTTGTTTTTTGGCGCAGGTACTACAACAAGAACGTTAAAGAAGCGTTTCTTTGTGGTGGGGACTTAGTCCGAAGTGGAAGACGAACCAGGTGGTGTCCACAAACTCGCAACCCCATGGGAGGGACCCTTCATGATCAAGGAAGTCACACGCCCAACGTCTTACTGAGTTAGCTCATCTAGGCAGCACGGACGCATCGAACTCATGGCACATCGACAAGCTTAGACGCTTCTATGCTTAACCACCGAGATATGTACTCTACTTGTATTTTCGATTTACTTTACTAAAGCAGCTATGATTTCTCCGACCACTCATGTGTCACTCCAAATTTTATAATTATTCTAACTTAAGCCGGTACAAGCCGACCACCACTCTTTCTACGGTTTTGAGCAGGCCCATCTCCGGTTCCTCCCAACACGCACGGGATCCGTTCTCTCACGTTGCGGGTGATCGGCAGGTCCCCCCTGGTTTGACTTGTCTGCGTCCACGTGTGCACAGGTCATAGTACCTCATACTCCGACCACATGCCGCATCGGGCCGCACAAACTTTTCGTGGTGACGTGTCGAGCAAAGCGGTACAACTAAATGTAACGTTAACACGTTCCCACTTAGTTACACCAACAAAAAATTTCAAGCTTAAAGTGCGTTTTGTATAAAACAAACAAGCTTATAATGATATCTGATTACGTTATTACAAGCTTGCTCGAAAAGGCTCAAGTTTACAATAACACAACTATGTCCTCCTTCTACAGCTCTAAGCCTATTACATTGGCTGGTCGGGGCGCATGGCGTTTACTGCCCGCCGCCTCTGATACCCTACTCGAGTCTCGGGGACTCTAGGGCTGGTCAAGCTGAAGGGGATGGCCCCGCCGGTGCCTGGCTGGTCGAGACCGCAGGCTTCGTTGGTTGGCTTGCAGCTGATGGAATTTCTAGCTGGCTTGTCGATGGCATACCCTGCACAGGTGATGTCCCACCTCCGACCTGAGCTAATATCGCCAATTATCTTTGATGACAATTCAATTTGGGCCGTCCAAGCTCTTGGCCTTGTTTGGGTCTATCTCCTTGGTACCTGACCTCCAAGCGTTCGAGGTTGATCGGGGGTAGTGAGCACGCACCATGCTTAGCACATGAGCACCCATGTACTCACCCGCCTCCTTCACGAAGTCTTGGAACCATCCCCATGCTTGCTTGCATCTCTCGACCGATCCGAGGTGACGCGTCCTTAGCTCTACCTACTGTGGCGCCGGGTCGATAAGGTCGAGGGCGGGCACAATGCCGATTGCCATTTCTTGGCACCGTTTGCTCCACATGTCCCGCTCCTCGGTGGCCTTAAGGCATTGCGCTTTCAAATCGTCACGCTCCTTGATCGCGGCCTCAAGGTGCCTCTTGGCGTTGACTTTCAAAAGCGAAAGCAGTACAAGACATCAAACGTGATGACACGACAAGGCCATGAGGGCAATTGAATGAGAAAGGTGGTCTGGAGTGCTTACCTTTCAAGTTGTCCTTCATTCTCGCCGGTGTGGTCTTGGAGTTCGATGGCGGCGTGCCGGTTTTCGTTGTCCTCCTTCAGCGACCACATTACGCAAGCGCGACGATCGTTTTCCCCCGGAGGCGGGTCACTTCAGCTTCTAAAACTGCATTACAGCTATTATTGTCAAGAACAAAATAACACAAGTCCTGCACTTGCTATGATATGGTGAACACTTACCTGTTTTTCTCCGCTCTTTGTTTTCGAGTGACCGACTGTGCTTTGGTTACGTGCTTCTTGGTCTTTTCTCTCACGGTCGGCGGCTTCAAGTTGGCGTCGAGGCGATCCACTTCACCGTCGACTCCTTATTGGTCATCATGATTCCTTCTATCCGGTGAAGCACCTTTTTCGGTATCTTGCAGTTTTCATCAAGTCCTGCACACAGACAAGTTACGTCAAACAGTTCGACTACACAACAGGGTCAACGACTAAAGCCAAGTATACCTGGACTTCAGTCACCAGACGCTTGGCCGCCCGTTCGACTCTTATGGTCTCTTCGATCTCTGGGATTTCCTCGTGCATGACCCATTCGTCGTTCCGATAGCGCGACACATATACATGTTGTCGCCTATCTTGGGGACGGCCCAGGACTTCTTCCACTTCATCCTCTTCAGTTTCCTGTTCGGGAGGCGGCACTGGTCCGGGATTCGCAGACTCCACGCTCACCAGGGCTTTCCCACGAGCTGTCGCGTCGGCAACCATGTTCCGGGCAACTTCTGGCTGCTGCCCCTCGGTTAGATCCAGCTCCCTGGGCGCCGTGGTATCCGCCTCATCAGTGTTCGTGCTTCGAGCACTTGTATTCTGCTTTCGGGGATGGCGGCGTCGTCGTCTTCTTTGAGGCCCAAAGCGGAGTCCCCGCCATATGGCTCCTCCACGGTGGTTCCGAAAGCGATTTGTCCCGCCGTTGTTGGTAAGGACGTTCCGCACCCAGCTAGCTGGTCGGGGCTTTCGGTGGACGCCGATCTAATACATTCAGAGACAAATTCAGAAGATAATAGCATCCAATGCAAAACGCAAAGCTTACATCAAAAAGTATAGATACTTACAGTTTTGACTTGCGAAAGGATGTGGCGAAGGAACGTCTCCTCGACCGCCCCTGCTCCGCTTGCTCGGCAGTGTCCACTGGGGCTTGTGCAACCTCCGGTATGGGCGTCGGAGTATGATGCGGCATGTTCCTTCGTGCGTGCTCGTGTTGCGATGGTCGGGTCTTTGTTACCATCGCCGGCAGAGGAGCCACCCGCCAAGACGGTCCCACTCGCTTTCTCCTCTTTCGGGGGACGAGCCGGAGGATGTCCGCATCCTCTGCTTCGTCGTCCGACAGGGGGAAGATGGCTTGACGTCGTTTGCTGGCAGCCGGACGCTTGCCAGCGGCTCTGGTCGAGGCGTCCTCAACGGTCTCGAAAGTACGCCTTGATGAACGTCGTCGGTCCGGGGCGCGGGTGATGGGCGGTAGCCCAAGAGCTTGTGGCCATTCTACACGGGGAGGCAACACAAAACTCGCCTTGGTCACGACCATTATATTGAGACACAAAATGAAGTAAAAAGATGCTTATTTTCTTGATGCGACATGATTCTCTGATTAAAAGGTGGCGTCATTTACCTTTGGGGAGGGCGAGCCGGCTTGAAGGCGTGTTCGATGGCGTCGAAGGCAACATAATTGGGGATCGGCCAGGTTGAATAGCTCTCAATCCGGCCTTGATTTCCACCTTGTCGAAGCGGCTCCTTCCTGGTCCTCGTCGGATCAGCGCCTCCTTGGTACTCGTAGCCGGGGTGAATCCTTTTCTGGCAGGGCTGGATTCTTCGGCTGATGAAGTTGCCGACAACGCTCGGGCCATCAAGCCTTCCCCACGGGATCATCCCGAGCAGTTCGGCGATCTGCTCCAAGTTCTCGGGTTTCTCCGACCAGCTGCTTTTCTTCTCTGGAATCAGTCCCACATCGCACAGAGTGATGGTGTTCGGCTCTTCACGGATGTAGAACCATTTCTTGTACCACTCGTCCAAGGAGGTGTTCCAGGGGCAGTGCAGGTATTGAGCCTTCATGCCGTCACGCAGGTTCAAGTAAACGCCACCGGCGATCTTCGAGCCACCGCTCCCTTTCTTCCGAAGACAGAATAGGTGGCGGAAGAGGTCGAAATGGGGTTGGAAGCCACCATAAGCCTCGCAGAGATGGATGAAGGTGGAGACAAGAAGAATCGAGTTGGGATGCAGATTGCAAATCCCAATCTCGTAGTACAAGCAGAGACCCTGAAGGAAAGGGTGCACTGGAATCCCAAAACCCCGTTTGAAGAAATCTTCAAAGACCACAATCTCACCTGGTTGTGGATCGGGGAAGCTTTCTCCTACCGTGCACGCCATCCATAAGTGCCTTGTTGTGGAGAGCACCCCATGGGCGACGAGGTCCTCGATGGTCTGCTCGTTGCTCCGCGATTTCCACCATTCCTTCGCCATGACCCTGCTTTTCTTCTGGGCGTCTCCCTTCGCCATTAGGTCGTGCTTACTAAGTGGGTGGATGTAGGAGACCGAGGGGATTGGTGATGATTTTTGGGGCAATAGGGTTCGGTAGGAGGAAGAAGAAGGTTGCGGTGGCGGATGACAATGGGGAACGGTATGAGTAGCTTACCAGATCTGCATTATATAAAACAACGAGCACCGTCGTTTCGTCCGCCCGAGAATATTGGGAGTCGTATGCGACGCAGCGCGCGCAGAGGGTTGTTCACACAACCTCGAAATCACGCCAATAAACGCGCTACTTCATTAACGAAGTACGCACCACCTCCTCGTTGACGGTGTAAGGAGGGCCCACACCGACACACCTCAATACTGGTGTCAACCAACTGTTTGCAAAAAAAAAAAAGAAGACTGAATGACGTACTGTACCTATTGACTTTTTTGACCGGACGTGTCGATGGTCTTGGCAAGAGAATAGAGAAAAGTACACAAAATAATAGTACAAGCGGCGCAAGTGATCATGGATTTGTTTTGACCACTATTGTGCTTGGATAACGCCTGCACCACTAATGTGCTCGGGATCGCACACAGACCACTCATGTGCTTGGATACGCCTGCACCACTTTTTGTGCTCGGGATCGCTCCGATCACGGCCGTGCTCGGGACCCGCCCCACCACCGCTTGAATAATGGTTCTCCTTGGCTACATGTGATTTGTACTCACATACGTTAAGAGACTTTTTCTTTTAGACCTTGCTACAAGGCTCATACTTCGCTTTGCGGCAAAGCTCGGGACTACATCGGCACGATGCACCCGGCCGGTGCATCTTGTATCGCCTTTGACGGCAATTGGATTCTTAACTTCCGGTGAATTTCTTTTTTAGACCACGGCACCACACGTGCTGCGTCACTTACTACCGTGCTCGGGGACTAGTGGGCACACTTCACCTTATGTGAATGTATTTGATTAAATTGACCCTTGTGTTTTGAATGGTTATGAGGATTATTAGTATGCTCGGGGACTGCCCCGACCACTGCTTGAATAATGGTTCTCCTTGGCTACATGTGATTTGTACTCACATACAGTTCAGAGACTTTTCTTTTAGACCTTGCTACAAGGCTCATACTTTGCCTTCCAGCAAGCTCGGGGACTAAGTGGGCACACTTCACCTTGCGGTGAATGTGTTTATTTTTTGACCCCTACGCTTCTGATGTTTAAGGATGCTATGCTTCAGGACCACTTACATTTCTTTTCGTAAATACAAGTGGCACACACTTCTCAGATGTAAATCTTTTTCTTTTTTCTTAAGAGCACCATACATTCTTCGGACAACCTACTTCTCCGGTGATGACGGTGGTCGGAGGCGTCAAGAATTCAAGCCTTGCTTGTCGGAGAAGGTTAAAATGGCGTGTCGCAGCATAATACATGATGCTCGGGGACTAGCTGTGGGGGTATTAACCCCTATACCCTTACGGCTAAGCTTGGGTTGGCCTGGATCGATAGGTTCAGTCCACCCGAAAGATGACGTGCGGCCCAGTTAACCTGATCGGAGTCCCGCACAAGGAATCAAGACGGATTTGGCGACCAAGCAGGATCCTGGTCGATTAGAATAGGAATCCTTATCCGGCCACATATGGCAATTGTAACCGACTAGGATTAGTTTCCAGATCTGTAACCCTGCCCCCCGGACTATATAAGGCGGGCAGGGGACCCCTCTAAAAATCATCTCTCATTGACATACAGCAATACAAATCAGACGCAGGACGTAGGTATTACGCCTTCTTGGCGGCCGAACCTGGATAAAACCTCGTGTCTGTCTTGCGTCACCGTCTTGTTTGGGACTTGCGCACCTGTCTGCCGATAATCTACTACCTTGGGCATACCCCTAGGTAGACTGCCGACCATATTTCGTCGACACAATGCGTGTAAGTGCCTATGCAATCGATGCATCGGATGAGATGAATACAATGGATATGTTCGAATGCAAGGTAGTCACATCATCCAAGAAAATATACCACAAGCACATGTCATCTACTGCATTCTCTTCTACTACTAATAGGTTAAGTCAACACCCTTATCAAATGCTTCAAAGATACACCAAAGCTATTATTATTAACTAATCTTGTATTAAAGAGGATTATTTTATTTCCTTTTAAACTAGGGCTACAACAGCAACCTATATTTTTGGTGCTTATAAAAATCTAAAAAAATTACAGTAGTATAGTACTACTCTAAGTAGACTACCATAAAATTTTCATGGCATTTGGATCAGTAACATAGGCTACACAAAAATAACAAGCTATGGCATGATCATGAACATGAAAATACTTTGTACTGTGAAAAGTGTCAAACAACAAAATTAGAATTTTTCCTACGTTCTACATAACATACAATGACTGTATAAAATTTATCACATGCATGTTTTATACAAAGTTTGCTTTCTAACAAAATAACAAAAATTAGCCATTAAAGGTACTTGAACTACACCTCAAAATTTTCCCACAGCACATGCATGAAACATATTTTTTCCTAGGAAGTAAATGACATAAGAAGATTAACAAACTTAGAATCATATTTTTCTGAAGCCTATAGATTTTTCTACACATTTTTCAAGTTATCAGCAATATACATGATTAAATAAAATCCTACAGAAAAGTATTTCAAAAATGACATGCAATAATTTTCCCTAGTAGATCTGATGATAAGGAACCTAGGAAAATTTGTTTCAACAAATTTGGAGCAAAAAGGAGTACACAAACATTTTCTAAAGCATTTAAATAGGATTCTGAAAAATCATTTTTGAAATACTTTTAAACTTCATGCTCAAATCTGCTAGATTCACCCGGTTATCCACCCACAACCCGCGCCAGAGAGACAGACAGGCGGGACCCAGCGGGTCACCCGGCCCCCATCGGGTCACCGACCGGAGGAGCGGGGGATGGCCTTGCCCGGCCGGATTTTCACCGGCGGTGAGGTCGCGGGCGGTGTGGTTGCTACCTCACGGACTCCACAAGGGGAGGCTTTGCTGGTGCTACTTGCTTGCGCCAGAGGACCCCAGAGCGAGGTGACCGACGGTCATGGCGCGTGTGTGGTCTTCTGGAGGTGGCGGTCTTGGCCTGTTCGGCGCAAAGGTGGCCGGAGCGGTGACTTTCGGCTCATGACCGAAGCCGCCATTGCGAGGCGGGCACGCAGTGCGCATGCGAAAATAGGAAGAGAGGAAGGCGGAGCAGGGCTGGCCACGGAGGCGTGCGCGGCGGCCGAGCTCCGGCGAGTGACGGCGTGAAGGAAAACTCAAGGCGAGGCCTCACCTCTGGTCGATTCGCGAGGCGAGCGGGTCAACAGCGTGGCGTGCGAGAGATGAGATGGCGTGCTTGTGGTGCGAGAAGGCGGGAATGGTTCGGTGGTGGGGTGGAACGCGGCGGCGGTATGGCGGCAGAAGCTCAAGGCAAATGTTGCTGCTTTTCTCACTATGAGTAGGAGGGAGCGAGCGGAATGAGGCGAGTGGGGAGAAGCGGGGCGCTGGCGGGAGCTTAAGCGAGGCGAGCGGGCGGTGGGACCCAGCAGAGCGCCACCCCGGTGGCGGCGGCAGACGATCATCGCCACGGTGGCCATCGCCGAGTGGTCGGGTACTATGGCATGACGCTGACAGGAGGAGGAGGCCGAGCTAGGCCGGGCCGGCTTATGAATCTGGGCGGGAAGTGAGGCGCAAGGCCCACGAAGGTAAAAACAAGATTTTTCAAATTAATTTGAATTCTTTTTCATTCAAACGAATTTTTGGACTAAATCAAAGCAGTTTCAAACTTTGGACCAAAAATAAAAGTTGCTCAAAATTTTATCCTCTACAACTTTGATTTTAAGACCAACGTCCAATTTATTATAGATTTTGAATTATAAAATTAAAGTCAATTTTGACTCAAACCCTAATTTTGGAGAATTATTTTTAAAGCAAAATTTGGCAATAATTCAAATACAAACCTTGCTCAAAAATTGTGATAAACAATTCTAGATGATTTACAATCATAACCAAACAAGTTCTACTAACCTAGCAAGCAAAATCGGGCAAAACAATTCTAACAAAGGTATGCAACATCTGGGTTTCACAACATGTTTGAGATGTTTCAAAGCAATGTTTCAATTGTTATTCACACGATTAAGCATGTATGCTTTGGATGCTTGATGATGCATGCTATGCATGATTTGCAAGTGCCTAAATGTAGGCATAACACCCGGGTGTTATTCTGACCCTCCCCTTATAAAAATCTCGTCCCGAGATTTGGGTTACTGAACCATTTGTTATAAAATTCTTCATAAGCTTTTTGTAGATACTCTCCTGTTTCCCAAGTTGCATCTCCCTCATCATGATGATCCCACTGTATCTTGTATGTTTTCACCACACTATTCCGAGTAGCACGTTCCTTAGTGTCTAACACCCGGACTGGTTGTTCACGATACACCAAATCTGATTTGAGTTGAATACCTCGAGGTTCTATTCTTTCCTCCAGAACACGCAAACATTTCTTGAGATGTGATACATGGAAAACTAGGAAAACGGTACTCATCGTCTCAGGTAACTCTAACTTGTAGGCTACCGGACCTCTTTGTTCCAAGATCTTGTATGGTCCTACGAATCTAGCGGCAAGCTTTCTTCGGATTCCAAACCTTTTCTTCTTCATTGGTGTGACTTTTAGATAAACATAGTCACCAACTTCAAATGCAAGGGGTCTCCTTCTTTTGTCTGCATAGCTTTTCTGACGTGATTGGGCAGCTTTCATATTCTGCTGAATAATATGAACTTTCTTCTCGGCTTCTTCTACAAAGTCAATGCCATAATACCTTCTATCTCCAGGTTCGACCCAATTCAATGGTGTTCTACATTTTCTGCCATATAAAGCTTCGAATGGGGCCATCTTGATGCTTTCTTGGTAACTATTATTATAAGAAAATTCAGCTAATGGTAACCATGACTCCCATGATCCCTTAGAAGACAATACACAGGCTCTTAACATATCCTCCAAAACAACATTCACTCGTTCAGTCTGACCATCTGTCTGAGGATGATAAGCGGTACTGCGAATCAAACTAGTTCCTAAGCCTTTGTGTAAATGTTCCCAAAAGTGAGCCGTGAACTGTGAGCCTCTATCAGATACTATGGTCTTTGGTATACCATGCAACCTCACAATTTCTGCGATATACTTCTCGGCATATTGAGGTGGTCGATATGTTGTTTTGACAGGTAGGAAATGAGCGGTCTTGGTAAGACGATCCACAATTACCCAAATCGAATCATGTCCTTTTGGAGTAGTGGGCAAACCCGTGATAAAATCCATACTTATATCGTCACACTTCCAACTAGGGACGGACAAGGGTTGCAACATACCAGCAGGTTTCATGTGAATTGCTTTCACTCGACAACATGTGTCACATCTGACAACATATGCTGTAATTTCTTTCTTCATTTTGGTCCACCAATAACGAGATCTTAGTTCTTGATACATCTTACTACTTCCGGGATGGATAGATAACTTAGAAAGGTGAGCTTCATCCATGAGTTTATTCCTAAGCTCTCGATCTTTGGGAACCACAAGACGGTCGTCAAACCACAACACGCCCTGTTCATCCACTTTAAAGTGTTGAGATGGCTTTTCTTTTATTTTCTCTTTGATGTGAAATATCCCCTTGTCGGTTTTCTGGCCTTCTATTATCTTACTCTCCAAAGAGCAACTAATCTGAATACTATGTAACACAGCAGGATGCATTAGATCGAACCCATCTTCAAGTAATGGCTGCACATTCAAGTAATGTGACTTTCTGCTCAAAGCATCTGCCACTACATTGGCTTTTCCAGGATGATATTGCACATTCAAGTTGTAATCCTTGATCAATTCCAACCATCTGCGCTGTCTCATGTTTAGCTCTGGTTGGGTAAAGATGTACTTAAGACTCTTATGATCTGTGAAAATGTTGCACACATTACCCAGTAGATAATGTCTCCAAATTTTTAGGGCGTGCACAACTGCAGCAAGTTCAAGATCATGTGTTGGATAGTTGACCTCGTGCTTTCTCAATTGACATGATGCATAAGCAATGACTCTCCTTTCTTGCATAAGAACACATCCTAATCCAGTCTTCGATGCGTCGCAAAACACATCAAATGGTTTCTCGATATCTGGTTGTGCTAGAACAGGAGCAGTGGTTAACAGTTTCCGCAAAGTGTGGAAATCTGCTTCACACTCCTCTGTCCACACAAACTTGTGATCCTTTTGTAGGAGGCTTGTCATCGGTTTGGCAATTTTTGAGAAATCTGGTATAAAGCGACGGTAATAACCGGCTAATCCTAAGAAACTTCTAATCTTAGGAACTGTGGTCGGTGCTTTCCAATTCATAACTTTTTGCACCTTACTTGGATCGACTGAAACCCCATTCTCTGACAGAATGTGTCCAAGGAAAGGAACTTCCTTCAACCAGAATTCGCATTTGCTAAACTTAGCATATAGTTGATGATCCCTAAGTCTGGTCAAGACGGTTCTCAGATGCTCTTCATGATCTTTCTCATTCTCGGAGTACACCAGAATGTCATCGATGAACACTACCACAAACTTATCCAATTCTGGCATGAAAACTGTATTCATCAAAAACATAAAGTATGCAGGAGCATTTGTCAAGCCAAAGGACATGACAAGATACTCATACAACCCGTATCTGGTGGAAAATGCAGTTTTCGGTATATCCTGTGGCCTTATCTTGATCTGATGATAACCGGATCTCAAATCTATTTTTGAGAACACCTTGGCCTTGGATAATTGGTCAAACAGAACATCAATATGAGGCAAGGGATACTTATTCTTTACGGTCACAGCGTTGAGTGGCCTGTAATCTACGCACATTCTCAACGTGCCCTCTTTCTTTTTCTTCACAAACAAGGCGGGACATCCCCATTCAGACTTGCTTGGCCGAATAAACCCCTTTTTTGACAAATCTTCTAATTGCTTCTTCAGCTCAGCTAACTCATCTAGAGGCATCCGATATGGTCTCCTTGAAATCGGAGCTGTTCCGGGGACTAACTCAATTCCAAACTCAATCTCCCTATCCGGCGGAAGACCAGGTAACTCATCCGGGAATACATCCGGAAATTCACACACTACCGGAATCTGATGAATAGGAACGACTGCCGTAGCACATGTAACACTTATAAGGTCTGTTCTCCGAGGCAATGGTACTTGGAAAGTACCCTCACCTAGGGGATCCTTAAGGGTAAGTACTCGACTTCCAGTATCTATGACTGCTCCCCAATCCTTCATCCAATTCATCCCTATAATGACATCCAAAACTAATCCAAGCATAACTATCAAGTTCACTCGGAACTTCCTGCTACCTAATTCAAGGGTTGCCCCTCGAACCATCCGGTTAGTCAAAACATCAGCCCCTGCTGAACTTATACGGTAACCATAACCCAATTCTATGCATAGTTGCTCGTGTTTCTGTGCAAATGCTTGACTCATAAAAGAATGCGATGATCCAGAATCAAATAGAATAACTACAGGGTTTTCGTTGACAGGAAACTTACCAGCAGTGACGGGCTCTCCCTCAGGAATTTCATCCACTGTGGTACTATGCACTCTAGCATTATAAGTCTGCTTCTTCTTCTTGGGCGGGTACGGACAAAACCTCGAGAAATGGCCGGGTTGATCACAGTTATAGCAGGGTCCTCTCACTGTCCCGGCAGATCCCACAGTTCCCTTGGAACTGCCTTGTACCGCAGTTGCGGCTGCTTTGTTGGGCTGTACTGCCATCTTGTACGACTTTTGAGGTCCACGGAAATTCTGACTTCTTGGCTGAGGTGGCCTGAACCTAGCGCCAGGTGCCGATGGGCGATATGGAGGACGACCTCCCATAGGTGCTCTAGCCTGGGACGGACCACCTTCAAAGGCTCTCTTGCGCATCTTGGCTGCAGTGCTGGCGTTGTTATTCTTCTCCTGCTTCAGACAGTCGCTGATGAAGTCATTGAATCTGACACGGTTGTTGGTACCAACATGCTTCATCATTTTTGGATTGAGTCCTCTCTTGAAACTGGCTATTCTTTTAGCATCTGTGTCAACCATGTCGGGAGCATAGCGACACAAGTTGTTGAAGGCATGCAGGTATTGCGTCACGGTTTTGGTGCCCTGGTTCAACGCCAGAAACTCTCCCAACTTCATCTCGGTCAGCCCGGGTGGAATATAGACTCCACGGAAGGCCTCAGCAAACTCTCTCCAAGAAATCTGGGCATTTGGAGGGAAAGTGGTGCTATGGTGCTTCCACCACATTCCCGCCGGTCCCTGCAATTGAAGTGCAGCATACTCCGTTTTCAGAACCTCAGTCATCCTCAACACACGGAATTTATCTTCCATCGTGTTGATCCATTCCTCAGCATCGAGTGGCTCTGTTGCTTCCTTGAATACTGGCGGCCTGGTGTCCATGAAATCCTTGAAGCTGCTATATTGGTTCACTCCCATGCCACCACCTTGATTGTTACCACATTGAACGTTGTTGGCGATGGTTCGCAGAAAATCCTCCATGTTCTTTTGGGATTGTTCCGCATTGCGCTGACTCCCGAGCAGCTGTGCGAGGAACATTTCGGGGGTAAACGGGGGAGGAGGTGGCAAATGTGGTTCATGGGGAGGTTCATTGTTGTTGCCGTGGTTTCCACCATCACCACCACCACCGGTCCCCGAACCGTTAGCATCGGTCTCAGCGGCCTCATACGTGGTTCGGCGAGTGTTTGTCATCTGCATTTTTCAGCAACAAGTAATGATTGAGTGAAGCTATAATAATTGCGAGTGAATGAAAAATTATGCCGTACTGAATTTACTGGAGAGAATAAATTCATACAATAAATCAGAGGCACAACAATCGCATCCCAATTAAAAACAACAACACTTAATCAAATTACTTCAACGGCCAACATCGTGTCCATACAATCCAATTGCCAGCATACATACACTGGACTTTTTATGCGTTCAGATATTGCATTCTAAATCAAGTTCCAATCATATGTCAAGTCTCATACATTCAAAGCAACATACAATAGGTTACATGCCAACAAAAGAAAGGTCATTGCGACAGGACCTAGATACTAGCGCAAGGCAACTAGCCTATTCCTCGGGGCCATCGTCGGGATCGGAGACGTCACCATTGCCCCCAGGTGAAACTACAGGCTCATCCTGGTTGTCGTCGTCGATGTCCATGCCAGCGGCGTTTGGTGGAGCATATGGGCCAACCCCATTGTAGAGCGCGTGAAACTCCTCGTGCAGGTTGCCGTTGTATTATTCTAGCTCATCGACTCTCTGCAGTAGAAGGTTTCTTGCGTTCCAGGCTTCATTCCTTTCCTGAACCAACTGTCCAATCATGCGGTCTGCATTGTTGTTGGCTTGAGTCAACGTATGCACTCGCTGCATAGCTCTATCACCTCTCTCAACCGCACCGATCTCATTTGTAAGTTCATATCGCCCAATCGCTCCCGCAAGCTAGCTATAGCACGCGTGCTGTCTCTTCTTCTACTTCTTCCCTTTGAGCTTATCCTCACTGCAATAAGCCAATCAAAGTCCAAGAGGGTACTCTCGAGACCCTCATACGCTCTAATGGCGCGAACATAGCACTCATTGCACGGTTGTCGCTAGCTTTGTCCTTTAATTTGGACCTCGACCAATGCACTTCCACGAGGTGAACCCAAATGGCATCACGAGGATCATCCCTAGGAAAAGTACCAGCTAGAGCTGCTTTGCAAGCTCACCGGGAAATATGCTCATAATGTCCCCGATGACACGGAAGGTCGCTCCTCCTCTGCACCCTCGGTGAGTGCGACCCTCAAACTCCAAATGCCAACCATCCCAACTGGAGCATCACCGAGAGCAGGAACCGTAATTTCCACCATTGCTAGTCCATCCTCTCGCTAATCTGGCTCTCATTCCAAGAGTACCGGCTCTTGACCTCTGGGTACCACATCATGGAGCACTCTCCAAAGCAAAGTTGGCATGCCAAACTCGCTCAAGAAGGTGTCCGTGGTGCGGTGTCTCTCTCAGACATAACGGACGTCGAGGTGCTCTTCCTCCGGTGGACTTACTGGGCGGTCCGCTTCGTCATGGGCCATCTGTAGCAAAAGTTCTCTTATTACCTCGGGAAACATATTTTAGGTGATACCACTTTTATCAAAATGAGAGAATCAATTTATAAGGGAGGAATGCATGACATGAATGAAATGCACAAGTAACATGATGTATGAACGCGTGCAGACGTTCTCACAAACTTAGGAAATAAATAATTTCTAACGACGAATTTGGTGGCATACAAACGATCTCTCAATATGTAGCTAATACGTTCTACACGATAAGCGTTGTTATGTACTACGCAGAAGATTCATTTCAGCCCAATTCCCAATGAATGCATAAAAGCAAGAAGTTTTATCTACACGCTCTACACGAATCCCCAGATACGTGTACAACGGTAGTAACTATCCGAACCATCGTCCTATTGACGGCATCGCCTCCATAGACGGAAGACCCATACATGAGATACCTTTGTAAAACATGCGTAGAACATGTAATTACTCCAGCATCATATAAGCACTCACCCTAGATCGGCGGTGTATCCGATCAAGCTCTCACAACTCACACTTACCGAGGCGTAGAGGCAAATGATCCATTCATTACCACTCAAACAAGTGGCACTCATACAATAGCACGTCGTATGAGCGACGAAAGAGAAATATGATGCAAGAACCCCAGTCAGTACTTAATTAAGCCACCTAAAGTCCTTAACTGGGCATAAAGGATATGATCACTGGCACACTTTATATAATTTTTTAAATCACATTTTCCAAATGCCTTTTTGTTTTAAATACACTTGTGAACAGTAACACGCTAAACCATGCTCTGATACCAGCTGTAACAGAACCGACCAATTATACGAAATTAAGTGAGAAAATCATCCGCCAGGGCAGACGATTTAGCAAACTTAAGCCCGTATAACCCGGTAGTCCGTGAAATCACGAAGGATTTCAAACCAACTTCCATTCCAGCCAAGATCGTAATAAGTTTAGCGGTCACCATCACATATTACATAAAAGTTCTCAAGCTCAGATACATCAGAGTTTAAACATAGTTATTACAAAACCAGTTCGAATAAAAGTAGCGGAAGCCAATTGTTCAACCACACACACTCACGCGAAGTTCAAATATAGTGCCAGCGAATGATCATCTCCAACAAAAGCATTAGACAAGACGTAAGGAATGACCATGCCCATGGTCCTAAGCATCACCCATCGCAGGATAAAGGCAGTTGATACAATAGCCGTAATACATCTGCCCATCTCGCAACAAGTGGGAATAAAACCACGAGTACGAGAAGGTACTCACTAGACTTACCCGACATAACCGAAAATAAATGACACCAAGGATTATGAAGGCTTTATAGTAGGGTAGTGACTCATTTGCAAAAGAAGCATTTTAGCATTTCAAGAACCTTTCTAAAAGCATTATTGCCAAGTTAATTATTATTAACTGTTGGCTAGATTTGCACCTATACTAGAGCACGATATGATTAAGCGAGATAATGATAACCCGATCATTAAACAACTTCAATCTTGTCATATTCACTATAAGCTGTCCAAGTGTTCCATAAACATTTACTACGATGAAGTCACTCAAGTCAAGTGCTCACTATCCGGGAGCGATGGCGATTGAATCGATTTCTAACCACCGGTGATTTATTCCTTACACAAATCTCACTCACCCGCTAAAGTGAGATATTGATCACCGAGTCAACTTTCCGTGTATCTCGAGTTTGCCAGAACCACATGTACCCGAGGGCCGACAGATCGCACTTTGGTCTTATCATCCGCCCCGTGTCCTACCACACCGCCGCACGACAGTCATGGTCATGGGCAATCTACTCGGCCCGAAAAATCTCCCCACTTCGTGGTCGGAAGGTACTTTTATTCGCCTACTAAATGTAAGGCATGCGTTCAACATGACTCGAGGCCCAACAACGGTCGATCCTTAATCGACATGACGGAAACACTACAGGTCAAAACTCGCAAGTCTCCGCCTTGGTCTCAACTTCATTTAACACTTAGTTATACCATGACTTCATAGCCATCCAAGCAGATCCAGTAACCACCTATAGCTCGCAGTGATGTGAAATCACCGACTTCTACCGGTCTAAGCCCGGCTAAGCATTGACTCGACTCACGGATACGAGGGTAACAAGGATATAGTATAACAAAGGTAAACAAGGTATAATGCAAAAGCAACGGTTGCAAACAACTCCTGAACGTAATGCATCAATTTAAAGTAAAGCATTTAATGAAATCATTGCAAACCGGGAGAAAGATGCTCGGGGCTTGCCTCTCTCTCAAGGAGCTTCAGGCGATGATCGGGCACTCAAAAGTTCTTCAATGTCCTCCTCTCGGTAAACTCGGCACTTCCCCCGTCTTGCACTCGAGCTGCTCCTCGGGCTCCTCGGGAATGACGACTAGGTTCTCGGTTTGTGATCCTATATGATGCAATACGTGTAAGTGCCTATGCAATCAGTGCATCGGATGAGATGAATACAATGGATATGTTCGAATGCAAGGTAGTCACATCATCCAAGAAAATATACCACAAGCACATGTCATCTACTGCATTCTCTTCTACTACTAATAGGTTAAGTCAACACCCTTATCAAATGCTTCAAAGATACACCAAAGCTATTATTATTAACTAATCTTGTATTAAAGAGGATTATTTTATTTCCTTTTAAACTAGGGCTACAACAACAACCTATATTTCTGTTGCTTATAAAAATCTAAGAAAATTACAGTACTATAGTACTACTCTAAGTAGACTACCATAAAATTTTCATGGCATTTGGATCAGTAACATAGGCTACACAAAAATAACAAGCTATGGCATGATCATGAACATGAAAATACTTTGTACTGTGAAAAGTGTCAAACAACAAAATTAGAATTTTTCCTACGTTCTACATAACATACAATGACTGTACAAAATTTATCACATGCATGTTTTATACAAAGTTTGCTTTCTAACAAAATAACAAAAATGAGCCATTAAAGGTACTTGAACTACACCTCAAAATTTTCCCACAGCACATGCATGAAACATATTTTTTCCTAGGAAGTAAATGACATAAGAAGATTAACAAACTTGGAATCATATTTTTCTGAAGCCTATAGATTTTTCTACACATTTTTCAAGTTATCAGCAATATACATGATTAAATAAAATCCTACAGAAATGTATTTCAAAAATGACATGCAATAATTTTCCCTAGTAGATCTGATGATAAGGAACCTAGGAAAATTTGTTTCAACAAATTTGGAGCAAAAAGGAGTACACAAACATTTTCTAAAGCATTTAAATAGGATTCTAAAAATCATT